>OY769903.1:13451079-14051079 GCA_963669185.1 Dyspetes luteomarginatus | reverse complement strand
ATCAGCGCATCCAGTGTATCTGTTGGCGCACTCAGTGTATCTGTCAGCGGACCTGTAGATTTGTCAGCGCACCCAGTGAATCTGTCAGCGTACCGAGTGTACCTAACAGCGCACCCAGTGTAGTCGTCATGGCACCCAGTGTATTTGTCAGCGCCCCCAGTATATCTTTCAGCTCACCCAGTGTATCCAACAGCGCACCCAGTATATTTGGCATCGCACCCAGTTCATCTGTCAGCGCACCCAGTGTATTTGTCATGGCACCCAGTGCACCCAGTGCCCACCCAGTATTAGTCGGCGCACCCAGTGCATATGTCAGCGCATCCGGTATATTTATCCGCGCACCCAGTTTATATGTCAGCGGACCCAATGTATCTAACAGCGCACCCAGTGCATTTGTCAGCCCACCCAGTGTATCTATCAGCGCATCCAGTGTATTTATCAGCGCACCCAGTGTATTTGTTAGCGCACCCAGTGTAGTTGTCATGCCACCCAGTGTATTTGTCAGGGCATCCGGTGTATTTGTCAGCGCACGCAGTGTATCTGTCAGCGCTCCCAGTGTATTAGCCAGCGCACTCAGTATATCTGTCCCGCTCCCCGTGTATTTGTCAGCGCGTCCAGTGTGGCTGTCGGCGCACCCAGAGTATTTGTCAGCGCACTCAGTTTATCTGTCAGCGCACCCAATGTATTTGTCATGGCACCCAGTGTATTTGTCAGAGCACTGAGTGTATCTGTCAGCGCACCCAGTGTAGTTGTCATGCTACCCGGTGTATTTATCAGGGCACCCAGTGTATTTGTCAGAGCACTGAGTGTATCTGTCAGCGCACCCAGTGTAGTTGTCATGCTACCCAGTGTATCTATCAGGGCACCCAGTGTATTTGTCAGAGCACTGAGTGTATCTGTCAGCGCACCCAGTGTAGTTGTCATGCTACCCAGTGTATCTATCAGGGCACCCAGTGTATTTGTCAGCTCACCCAGTGTATCTTTCAGCGCAGCCAGTGTATTCATCAGCGCATCCAGTGTATCTGTTGGCGCACCCAGTGTATTTGTCAGCACACCCAGTTTATTTGTCAGCGCACCCAGTGTATTTGTCAGAGCACCTAGTGTATTTGTCAGCGCACCCAGTGTATCTGTCAGCGTACATAGTGTATCTGTTAGTGCACCCAGTGTATTTGTCAGCGCACTCAATTTATCTGTCAGCGCTCCCAGTGTATTTGTCAGCACGCCCAGTGTATCTGTTAGCGCATCCAGTGTGTCTGTCAGCGGACCCAGTGTATTTGTCAGCGCACCCAGTGTATTTTTCGGCGCACCCAGTGTGTTTGTCAGCGCACACAGTATACCTGTCAGCGCACCGAGTGTATTTGTCAGCGCACTCAGTGGATCTGTCAGCGCACCCAGTGTATCTGTCAGCGCGCCCGGTGTGTCTGTCAACGCACCCAGTGTATTTGACAGCGCACGCAGTGTATCTGTCAGCGCGCCCAGCGTATCTGTCAGCACACTCAGAGTATTTGTCAACGCAACCAGTGTATTTATCTGCGCACTTAGCATATCTGTCACGCTCCCCGTATATTTGTTAGCGCGCCCAGTGTGTCTGTCGGCGTACCCAGTTTATCTGTCAGCGCACCCAATGTATTTGTCATGGCACCCATTATATTTGTCAGAGCACTGAGTGTATCTGTCAGCGCTCCCAGTGTATCTAACAGCGCACCCAGTGTTTTTGTCAGCGCACCCACTGTATCTGTCAGCGCAGCCAGTGAACCTGTCAGCGCACCCAGTGTATCTGAGAGCACATCTATTGTATCTAACAGCGTATCTCAGTGTATTTGTCAGCATACGCAGTGTATTTGACACAGTTCCGCGCACCCAGTTTATCTGTCAGCACACGAAGTGTATTTGTCAGCGCTCCCAGTGTATCTATCAGCGCACCCAGTTAATCTGTCAGCGTACTCAGTGTATTTGTCAGCGCACGCAGTGTGTTTGTCAGAGCTCCCAGTGTATCTATCAGCGCACCCAGTTTATCTGTCAGCGCACCGAGTGTATCTGTCAGCGCACCCAGTGTAACTGTCTGTGCACTTACTGCACTTGTCAGCAGACCTGGTGGCTTTGTCGGCGCACCCAGTGAATCTGTCAGCGCACCCAGTGTATTTGTCCGCGCACTCAGTTTAGCTGTCAGCGCACCCAGTGTATTTGTCATGGCACCCAGTGTATTTGTCAGAGCACTAAGTGTGTCTGTCAGCGGACCCAGTTTATCTGACAGCGTACCCAGTGTATCTGTCAGCGCACCCAGTGTATCTGTCAGCGCAACCAGTGTGCCTAACTGACAGATACACTGGGATCTGTCAGCGCACCCAGTGTATCTGTCAGCGCACCCAGTGTATCTGTCAGCGCAACCAGTGTGCCTAACTGACAGATACACTGGGATCTGTCAGCGCACCCAGTGTATCTGTCAGCGCACCCAGTTTGTCTGTCAGCGCACTCAGTGTATTTGTCTGCGCACTCAGTGTATCGAACAGCGCAGCCATTGTATTGGTCTGCGCACCCAGTCTATCTGTCAGCGCACCCAGTGTATCTGTTTGCGCATCCAGTTTATCTGTCAGCGCACCCAGTGTCACTGTCTGTGCACTCACTGTACTTGTCAGCAGTCCTGGTAGCTTTGTCGGCGCACCCAGTGAATCTATCAGCGCACCCAGTGTATTTGTCCGCGCACACAGTTTATCTGTCAGCGCACCATGTGTATTTGTCAGCGCTCCCAGTGTATCTGTCCGCGCACCAAGTGTATTTGTCAGCGCACCCAGTCAGCGCAGCCAGTGTGCCTAACTGACAGATACACTGAGATCTGTCAGCACACCCAGTGTAACTGTATGCGCACTTGCTGTATCTGTCAACGGACCTGGTGGATTTGTCAGCGCACCCAGTGAATCTGTCAGCGCACCCGGTGTATTTGTCCATGTACCCAGCTTATCTGTCAGCGCACCCGGTGTATTTGTCCATGTACCCAGCTTATCTGTCAGCGCACGAAGTGTATTTGTCAGAGCTCGCAGTGTATCTATCAGCGCACCCAGTTTATCTGCCAGCGTACCCAGTGTATTTGTCAGCGCCCCCAGTGTGTTTGTCAGCGCTCCCACTGTATTTGTCAGCGCACCTGGTCTATCTGTCAGACCACCGAGTGTATCTGTCAGCGCACCCAATGTAACTGTCTGTGCACTAACTGTACCTGTCAGCGGACCTGGTGGATTTGTCAGCGCACCCAGTGAATCTGTCAGCGCACGCAGTGTATTTGTCCGCGCACCCAGTTTATCTGTCAGAGCACCCAGTGTATTTGTCAGCGCTCCCAGTGTATCTGTCAGCGCACCCAGTGTATTTGTCAGCGCTCCCAGTGTATCTGTCCATGCACCCAGTGTATTTGTCATGGCACCCAGTTCGTCTGTCAGCGCACTCAGTGTATTTGTCATGGCACCCAGTGTATTTGTCAGAGCACCAAGTGTATCTGTCAGCGCACCCAGTGTATTTAACAGCGCACCCATTGGATTTGTCGGCGCACCCAGTCTATCTGTCAGCGCACCCAGTGTATCTGTCTGCGCATCCAGTTTATCGGTCAGCGCACCCAGTCTAACTGTATGCGCACTTACTGTATCTGTCAACGGACCTGGTGGATTTGTCAGCGCACCCAGTGAATCTGTCAGCGCACCCAGTGTATCTGTCTGCGCATCCAGTTTATCGGTCAGCGCACCCAGTGTAACTGTATGCGCACTTACTGTATCTGTCAACGGACCTGGTGGATTTGTCAGCGCACCCAGTGAATCTGTCAGCGCACCCAGTGTATCTGTCCGCGCACACAGTTTAACTGTCAGCGCACGGAGTGTTTTTGTCCGCGCACCCAGTTCATCTGTCAGCGTACCCAGTGGATCTGTAGGCGCACCCAATGTATTTGTCATGGCACCCAGTGAATTTGTCAGCGCACTCAGAGTATTCGTCAGCACACCCCGTGTATTTGTCAGCGCACCCAGTTTATCTGTCAGCGCACCCGGTTTATCTGACAGCGTACCCAGTGTATCTGTCAGCGCACCCAATGTATCCGTGAGCGCACCCAGAGTTTTTGTCGGAGCACTAAGTGTGTCTGTCAGCGCACCCGTGTATCTAACAGCGCACCCATTATATTTGTCAGAGCACCCAGTTTATCTGTCAGCGCAACCGGTGTATATGGCAGCGCACCCAGTGTAACTGTCTGCGCACTTACTGTATCTGTCAGCGGACCTGGTGGATTTGTCAGCGCACCCGGTGTATTTGTCAGCGCACCCAGTGTATTTGTCAGCGCACCCAGTGTATTTTTCAGCGCACCCAGTGGATTTGTCACCGCACCCAATGTATTTGCCAACGCACCCGGTCTATCTGTCAGCGCACCCAGTGTATTTGTCAGCACATACAGTGTATCTGTCAGCGCTCCCAGTGTATTTGTCAGCACACGCAGTGTATCTAACAGCGCACCCATTGTATTTGTCAGCGCACACAGTGTATCTGTCAGCGTACCCCGTGTATAAGTCAGCGCACCCAGTGTATTTATCATGGCACCCATTGAATTTGTCATCGCACCCAGTGTATTTGTCAGCGCATCCAGTGTATTTGTCAGCGAATCGTGAATATTTGTCAGCGGACTCAGAGTATTTGTCCGCACACCTCGTGTATTTGTCAGCGCACCCAGTCTATCTGTCAGCGAACCTAGTTTATTTGTCAGCGCACACAGTGTATTAATCATCGCACCCGGTTTATCTGACAGCGTACCCAGTATATCTGTCAGCGCACCCAGTCTATGTGTCAGCACACGCAGTGCATTTGACAGCGCACCCAGTGTATCTGTCAGCGCTCCCAATGTATTTGTCAGCACACGCAGTGCATTTGACAGCGCACCCAGTGTATTTGTCAGCACACCCAGTTTATTTCTCAGCGCACTCAGTGTATTTGTCAGAGCACCTAGTGTATTTGTCAGCGCACCCAGTGTATCTGTTAGCGTACACAATGTATCTGTTAGCGCACCAATGGTATTTGTCAGCGCACTCAATTTATCTGTCAGAAGTTCGAGTGTATTTGTCAGCGCACCCAGTGTATTTGTCAGCGCACCCAGTTCATCTGTCAACGCACCCAGCGTATGTGTTAGCGCTCCCAGTGTATTTGTCAGCACACGCAGTGTATTTGCCAGCGCACCGAGTTTATCTGTCATCGCACCCAGTGTATTTGTCATGTCAACCAGTGTATTTGTCAGAGCACTACGTGTATCTGTCAGCGCACCCAGTGTAGATGTCTGCGCACTTACTGTATCTAACAGCGTACCCATTCTATTTGTCAGCGCACCCGGTCTATCTGTCAGCGCACCCAGTGTATCTGTGAGCGCACCCAGTTTATCTATCAGCGCACCCAGTGTATTTGTCATGGTACCCAGTGTATTTGTCAGAGCACTAAGTGTGTCTGTCAGCGCACCCAGTGTATCTTTCAGCGCACCCAGTTCATCTGTCAGCTCACCCAGTGTATGTGTCTGCGCTCCCAGTGTATTTATCAGCGCACTCAGTTTATCTGTCAGCGCACCCAGTGAATTTGTCAGCGCACCCAGTGTGTTTGTCAGCGCATCCAGTAGATTTGTCAGCGCACTCAATGTATTTGTCGACGCACCCGGTCTATCTATCAGCGCACCCAGTGTATCTGTCAGTGCTCCCAGTGTATGTGACAGCACACGCAGTATATTTGACAGCAAACCCAGTGTATATGTCGGCGCACCTAGTCTATCTGTCATCGCTCCCAATGTATTTGTCAGCGCGCCCAGTGTGTCTGTCAGCGCACCCGGAGTTGTTGACAGCACACCCAGTGTATCTGTCAGCGCACCCAGTGTATTTGTCATGGCACCCAGTGAATTTGTCATCGCACCCAGTGTATTTGTCAGCGCATTCAGTGTATTGGTCAGCGCATCCAGAGTTTTTGTCAGCGCACTCAGAGTATTTGTCCACACACCTCGTGTATTTGTCAGCGTACCCGGTCCATCTGTCAGCGCACCTAGTTGAATTGTAAGCGCACACAGTGTATCAGTCATCGCACCCGGTTTATCTGACAGCGTACCCAGTGTATCTGTCAGCGCACCCAGTGTATCTAACAGCGCACCCAGTGTATACGTCAGCGCACCCAGTGTATGTAACAGCGCACCCCGTGTATCTGTCAGTGCAGCCAGTGTATCTAACAGCGTACCCATTGTATTTGTCAGCGCACCCAGTGTATCTAACAGTGGACTCATTGTATTTGTCAGCGCACCCAGTGTATCTGTCAGCGCACCCATTGAATCTGTCAGCGCACCCAGTGTATTTGTTCACGCAACGAGTTTATCTGTCCGCGCACCCAGTGTATCTGTCAGCGCACCCAGTGAATCTGTCAGCTCACCCATTGTATTTGTCAGCGCACCCAGTGTATCTATCAGCGCACCTGGTGGATTTGTCAGCGTACCCAGTGTATTTGTCCGCGCAATCAGTTTATCTGTCAGCGCACCCATTGTATTTGTCAGAGCCCCCAGTGTATCTGTCTGCGCACCCAGTGTATTTGTCAGCGCGCCGAGTGTGTCCGTCAGGACGCCCAGAGTATTTGTCAGCGCACCCAGTGTATCTAACAGCGCACACAGAGTATTTGTCAGCACACTCTGTGTATTTGTCAGCGCACTCAGTGTATCTGTCAGCGCACCCAGTGTTTTTGTCAGCGCACCGTGTGTATTTTTCAGCGCACCGTGTGTATTTTTCAGCGCACCTAGTGTGTTTGTCAGCGCGCCCAGTGTGTCTCTCAGCGCACCCTGAGTATTTTTCCGCGCACCTAGTGTATCAGTCAGCGCTCCCAGTGTATTTGTCAGCGCACCCAGTGTGTTTGTCAGCGCACCTAGTGTGTTTGTCAGCGCACCCAGAGTATCTGTCAGCGGACCTAGTGAATTTGTCAGCGCACCCAGTATATTTGTCAGCGCACCCAGTGTGTTTGTCAGCGCACTTAGAGTATCAGTAAGCGCTCCCAGTGTATTTGTCAGCGCGCTGAGCGTGTCTGTCAAGACACCCAGTGTATCTGTCAGCGCACCCAGTTTATCTAACAGCGCACACAGAGTATTTGTCAGCACACTCCGTGTATTTGTCAGCGCCCCCAGTGTATCTGTCAGCGCACCCAGAGTATTTTTCAGCGCACCCAGTGTATCAGTCAGCGCACCTAGTTTTGTTTGTCAGCGCACCCACTGTGGTTGTCAGCGCACTTAGTGTATCAGTCAGCGCACTTAGTGTGTTTGTCAGCGCACCGGATGCAACTGTCAGCGCACCGAGTGTATTTGTCATGGCACCCAGTGTATTTGTCAGCGCACCCAGTGTGTTTGTCAGCGCACCCGGTGTATCTGTCAGCGCACCCAGTTCAACAGTCAGCGCACGCAGTGTATTTGTCATGGCACCCAGAGTATTTGTCAACGCACCCAGTGTATGTGTCAGCGCGACCAGTGTATCTGTCAGCGCACTCAGTGTAACTGTCAGCGCACCCAGTGTATCTAACAGCGCACCGTGTGTATTTTTCGGCGCACCTAGTGTGTTTGTCAGCGCACCCAGTCTACCTGTCAGCGCACCCAGTGTATTTGTCATCGCACTCAGTGTATCTGTCAGCGCTCCCAGTGTTTTTGTCGGCGCGCCCAGTGTGTCTGTCAGCGCACCCTGAGTATTTTTCCGCGCACCCAGTGTATCAGTCAGCGCACTCAGTGTATTTGTCAGCGCACCCAGTGTGTTTGTCAGCGCACTTAGAGTATCAGTCAGCGCACCCAGTGTGTTTGTCAGCGCACCCGCTGTATCTGTCAGCGCACCCAGTTCAACAGTCAGCGCACGCAGTGTATTTGACATGGCACCCAGTGTATTTGTCAGCGCACCCAGTGTATCAGTCAGCGCACCCAGTGTGTTCGTCAGCATACCCTGTGTATCTGTCAGCGCACCCAGTGTATTTTTATCGAACCCAGTTTATTCTTCAGGGCACCCAGTGTATTTGTCAGCGCACCCAGTGTATCAGTCAGCGCACCCAGTGTGTTCGTCAGCATACCCTGTGTATCTGTCAGCGCACCCAGTGCAACTGGGTGGGACACCCAGTGTAGTTGTCAGCGCACCGAGTGTGTTTGTCAGCGCACCCGGTGTATCTGTCAGCGCACTCAGTGTATCTATCAGCGCACCCAGTGTATCTATCAGCGCACCCAGTGTGTTTGTCAGCGCACCCAGTCTACCTGTCAGCGCACCCAGTGTATAGGTCAGCGGACTCAGTGTATCTGTCAGCGCTCCAAGTGTATTTGTCAGCGCGCTGAGTGTGTCTGTCAGGACACCCAGTGTTTCTGTCAGCGCACCCAGTTTATCTAACAGCGCACACAGAGTATTTGTCAACACACTCCGTGTATTTGTCAGCGCACCCAGTGTATCTGTCAGCGCACCCAGTGTATTTGTCAGCGCATCATGTGTATTTTTCAGCACACCTAGTGTGTTTGTCAGCGCACATAATGTACCTGTCAGCGCACCCAGTGTATTTGTCATCACACTCAGTGTATTTGTCAGCGCTCCCAGTGTATTTGTCAGCGTGCCCAGTGTGTCTGTCAGCGCACCCAGAGTATTTTTCAGTGCACCCAGTGTATCAGTCAGCGCACCCAGTGTATTTGTCAGCGCACCCGGTGTATCTGTCAACGCACCCAGTGTATCAGTCAGCGCACCTAGTTTATTTGTCAGCGCACCCACTGTGGTTGTCAGCGCACTTAGTGTATCAGTCAGCGCACTTAGTGTGTTTGTCAGCGCACCGGATGCAACTGTCAGCGCACCGAGTGTATTTGTCATGGCACCCAGTGTATTTGTCAGCGCACCCAGTGTGTTTGTCAGCGCACCCGGTGTATCTGTCAGCGCACCCAGTTCAACAGTCAGCGCACGCAGTGTATTTGTCATGGCACCCAGAGTATTTGTCAACGCACCCAGTGTATGTGTCAGCGCGACCAGTGTATCTGTCAGCGCACTCAGTGTAACTGTCAGCGCACCCAGTGTATCTAACAGCGCACCGTGTGTATTTTTCAGCGCACCTAGTGTGTTTGTCAGCGCACCCAGTCTACCTGTCAGCGCACCCAGTGTATTTGTCATCGCACTCAGTGTATCTGTCAGCGCTCCCAGTGTTTTTGTCGGCGCGCCCAGTGTGTCTGTCAGCGCACCCTGAGTATTTTTCCGCGCACCCAGTGTATCAGTCAGCGCACTCAGTGTATTTGTCAGCGCACCCAGTGTGTTTGTCAGCGCACTTAGAGTATCAGTCAGCGCACCCAGTGTGTTTGTCAGTGCACCCGCTGTATCTGTCAGCGCACCCAGTTCAACAGTCAGCGCACGCAGTGTATTTGACATGGCACCCAGTGTATTTGTCAACGCACCCAGTGTATGTGTCAGCGCGACCAGTGTATCTGTCAGCGCACTCAGTGTAACTGTCAGCGCACCCAGTGTATCTAACAGCGCACACAGTGTATTATTCAGCGCACCCAGTGTGTTTGTCAGCGCACCCGGTGTATTTGTCAGCGCACCTAGTGTATCTGTCAGAGAACTCAGTGTATCTGTTTGAGCACCCTGTGTATCTGTCAGCGCACCCAGTGTATTCATCACCGCATCCAGTGTATCTGTCAGCGCACCCGGTGAATCTGTCAGCGCACCCACTGTATTTGTCAGCGCAACCAGTGTATTTGTCAGCGCATCCAGAGTATCCGTCAGCGCACCCAGTGGATCTGTCAGGGTACACAGTGTATCTATCAGCGCACCGACTGTATTTGTCAGCGCACCCAGTGTATTTTTATCGCACCCAGTTTATTCTTCAGGGCACCCAGTGTATTTGTCAGAGCACTGAGTGTATCTGTCAGCGCACCCAGTGTAGTTGTCATGCTACCCAGTGTATCTATCAGGGCACCCAGTGTATTTGTCAGCTCACCCAGTGTATCTTTCAGCGCAGCCAGTGTATTCATCAGCGCATCCAGTGTATCTGTTGGCGCACCCAGTGTATTTGTCAGCACACCCAGTTTATTTGTCAGCGCACCCAGTGTATTTGTCAGAGCACCTAGTGTATTTGTCAGCGCACCCAGTGTATCTGTCAGCGTACATAGTGTATCTGTTAGTGCACCCAGTGTATTTGTCAGCGCACTCAATTTATCTGTCAGCGCTCCCAGTGTATTTGTCAGCACGCCCAGTGTATCTGTTAGCGCATCCAGTGTGTCTGTCAGCGGACCCAGTGTATTTGTCAGCGCACCCAGTGTATTTTTCGGCGCACCCAGTGTGTTTGTCAGCGCACACAGTATACCTGTCAGCGCACCCAGTGTATTTGTCAGCGCACTCAGTGGATCTGTCAGCGCACCCAGTGTATCTGTCAGCGCGCCCGGTGTGTCTGTCAACGCACCCAGTGTATTTGACAGCGCACGCAGTGTATCTGTCAGCGCGCCCAGCGTATCTGTCAGCACACTCAGAGTATTTGTCAACGCAACCAGTGTATTTATCTGCGCACTTAGCATATCTGTCACGCTCCCCGTATATTTGTTAGCGCGCCCAGTGTGTCTGTCGGCGTACCCAGTTTATCTGTCAGCGCACCCAATGTATTTGTCATGGCACCCATTATATTTGTCAGAGCACTGAGTGTATCTGTCAGCGCTCCCAGTGTATCTAACAGCGCACCCAGTGTTTTTGTCAGCGCACCCACTGTATCTGTCAGCGCAGCCAGTGAACCTGTCAGCGCACCCAGTGTATCTGAGAGCACATCTATTGTATCTAACAGCGTATCTCAGTGTATTTGTCAGCATACGCAGTGTATTTGACACAGTTCCGCGCACCCAGTTTATCTGTCAGCACACGAAGTGTATTTGTCAGCGCTCCCAGTGTATCTATCAGCGCACCCAGTTAATCTGTCAGCGTACTCAGTGTATTTGTCAGCGCACCCAGTGTATCTGTCAGCGCATCCAGTGTATCTGTCAGCGCACCCAGTGTGTCTGTCAGCACACCCAGAGTATTTGTCAGCGCAGCCAGTGTATTTGTCAGCGCACCTAATGTATTTGTCATGGCACCCAGTGTATTAGTCAGAGCACCCAGTGGATCTGTCAGCGCACTCAGTGTAACTAACAGCGCACCCAGTGTATTTGTCAGCGCACGCAGTGTCTGTCAGCGCACCCAGTGTATCTGTCAGCGCACTCAGTGTATTTGTCAGCGCATCGAGTGTATCTGTCAGCGCACCCAGTGTATCTGTCAGCGCACTCAGTGTATTTGTCAGCGCATCCAGTGTATCTGTCAGCGCACCCAGTGTAGTCGTCATGGCACCCAGTGTATTTGTCAGCGCACCCAGTATATCTGTCAGCTCACCCAGTGTATCCAACAGCGCACCCAGTATATTTGGCATCGCACCCAGTTCATCTGTCAGCGCACCCAGTGTATTTGTCATGGCACCCAGTGTATTAGTCAGCGCACCCAGTGCATATGTCAGCGCATCCAGTATATTTATCCGCGCACCCAGTTTATCTGTCAGCGGACCCAATGTATCTAACAGCGCACCCAGTGCATTTGTCAGCCCACCCAATGTATCTATCAGCGCATCCAGTGTATTTATCAGCGTACCCAGTGTATCTGTCAGCGCACCCAATGTATTTGTTAGCGCACCCAGTGTAGTTGTCATGCCACCCAGTGTATTTGTCGGGGCACCCGGTGTATTTGTCAGCGCACGCAGTGTATCTGTCAGCGCTCCCAGTGTATTAGCCAGGGCGCCCAGTATATCTGTCAGCACACCCAGAGTATTTGTCAGCGCACTCAGTGTATCTGTCAGCGCACCCAGTGTATTTGTCTGCGCACTCAGTATATCTGTCACGCTCCCCGTGTATTTGTCAGCGCGTCCAGTGTGGCTGTCGGCGCACCCAGTTTATCTGTCAGCGCACCCAATGTATTTGTCATGGCACCCAGTTTTTTTGTCAGAGCACTGAGTGTATCTGTCAGCGCTCCCAGTGTATCTTTCAGCGCACCCAGTGTATTTATCAGCGCATCCAGTGTATCTGTTGGCGCACTCAGTGTATCTGTCAGCGGACCTGTAGATTTGTCAGCGCACCCAGTGAATCTGTCAGCGTACCGAGTGTACCTAACAGCGCACCCAGTGTAGTCGTCATGGCACCCAGTGTATTTGTCAGCGCCCCCAGTATATCTTTCAGCTCACCCAGTGTATCCAACAGCGCACCCAGTATATTTGGCATCCCACCCAGTTCATCTGTCAGCGCACCCAGTGTATTTGTCATGGCACCCAGTGCACCCAGTGCCCACCCAGTATTAGTCGGCGCACCCAGTGCATATGTCAGCGCATCCGGTATATTTATCCGCGCACCCAGTTTATATGTCAGCGGACCCAATGTATCTAACAGCGCACCCAGTGCATTTGTCAGCCCACCCAGTGTATCTATCAGCGCATCCAGTGTATTTATCAGCGCACCCAGTGTATTTGTTAGCGCACCCAGTGTAGTTGTCATGCCACCCAGTGTATTTGTCAGGGCATCCGGTGTATTTGTCAGCGCACGCAGTGTATCTGTCAGCGCTCCCAGTGTATTAGCCAGCGCACTCAGTATATCTGTCCCGCTCCCCGTGTATTTGTCAGCGCGTCCAGTGTGGCTGTCGGCGCACCCAGAGTATTTGTCAGCGCACTCAGTTTATCTGTCAGCGCACCCAATGTATTTGTCATGGCACCCAGTGTATTTGTCAGAGCACTGAGTGTATCTGTCAGCGCACCCAGTGTAGTTGTCATGCTACCCGGTGTATTTATCAGGGCACCCAGTGTATTTGTCAGAGCACTGAGTGTATCTGTCAGCGCACCCAGTGTAGTTGTCATGCTACCCAGTGTATCTATCAGGGCACCCAGTGTATTTGTCAGAGCACTGAGTGTATCTGTCAGCGCACCCAGTGTAGTTGTCATGCTACCCAGTGTATCTATCAGGGCACCCAGTGTATTTGTCAGCTCACCCAGTGTATCTTTCAGCGCAGCCAGTGTATTCATCAGCGCATCCAGTGTATCTGTTGGCGCACCCAGTGTATTTGTCAGCACACCCAGTTTATTTGTCAGCGCACCCAGTGTATTTGTCAGAGCACCTAGTGTATTTGTCAGCGCACCCAGTGTATCTGTCAGCGTACATAGTGTATCTGTTACTGCACCCAGTGTATTTGTCAGCGCACTCAATTTATCTGTCAGCGCTCCCAGTGTATTTGTCAGCACGCCCAGTGTATCTGTTAGCGCATCCAGTGTGTCTGTCAGCGGACCCAGTGTATTTGTCAGCGCACCCAGTGTATTTTTCGGCGCACCCAGTGTGTTTGTCAGCGCACACAGTATACCTGTCAGCGCACCCAGTGTATTTGTCAGCGCACTCAGTGGATCTGTCAGCGCACCCAGTGTATCTGTCAGCGCGCCCGGTGTGTCTGTCAACGCACCCAGTGTATTTGACAGCGCACGCAGTGTATCTGTCAGCGCGCCCAGCGTATCTGTCAGCACACTCAGAGTATTTGTCAACGCAACCAGTGTATTTATCTGCGCACTTAGCATATCTGTCACGCTCCCCGTATATTTGTTAGCGCGCCCAGTGTGTCTGTCGGCGTACCCAGTTTATCTGTCAGCGCACCCAATGTATTTGTCATGGCACCCATTATATTTGTCAGAGCACTGAGTGTATCTGTCAGCGCTCCCAGTGTATCTAACAGCGCACCCAGTGTTTTTGTCAGCGCACCCACTGTATCTGTCAGCGCAGCCAGTGAACCTGTCAGCGCACCCAGTGTATCTGAGAGCACATCTATTGTATCTAACAGCGTATCTCAGTGTATTTGTCAGCATACGCAGTGTATTTGACACAGTTCCGCGCACCCAGTTTATCTGTCAGCACACGAAGTGTATTTGTCAGCGCTCCCAGTGTATCTATCAGCGCACCCAGTTAATCTGTCAGCGTACTCAGTGTATTTGTCAGCGCACGCAGTGTGTTTGTCAGAGCTCCCAGTGTATCTATCAGCGCACCCAGTTTATCTGTCAGCGCACCGAGTGTATCTGTCAGCGCACCCAGTGTAACTGTCTGTGCACTTACTGCACTTGTCAGCAGACCTGGTGGCTTTGTCGGCGCACCCAGTGAATCTGTCAGCGCACCCAGTGTATTTGTCCGCGCACTCAGTTTAGCTGTCAGCGCACCCAGTGTATTTGTCATGGCACCCAGTGTATTTGTCAGAGCACTAAGTGTGTCTGTCAGCGGACCCAGTTTATCTGACAGCGTACCCAGTGTATCTGTCAGCGCACCCAGTGTATCTGTCAGCGCAACCAGTGTGCCTAACTGACAGATACACTGGGATCTGTCAGCGCACCCAGTGTATCTGTCAGCGCACCCAGTTTGTCTGTCAGCGCACTCAGTGTATTTGTCTGCGCACTCAGTGTATCGAACAGCGCAGCCATTGTATTGGTCTGCGCACCCAGTCTATCTGTCAGCGCACCCAGTGTATCTGTTTGCGCATCCAGTTTATCTGTCAGCGCACCCAGTGTCACTGTCTGTGCACTCACTGTACTTGTCAGCAGTCCTGGTAGCTTTGTCGGCGCACCCAGTGAATCTATCAGCGCACCCAGTGTATTTGTCCGCGCACACAGTTTATCTGTCAGCGCACCATGTGTATTTGTCAGCGCTCCCAGTGTATCTGTCCGCGCACCAAGTGTATTTGTCAGCGCACCCAGTCAGCGCAGCCAGTGTGCCTAACTGACAGATACACTGAGATCTGTCAGCACACCCAGTGTAACTGTATGCGCACTTGCTGTATCTGTCAACGGACCTGGTGGATTTGTCAGCGCACCCAGTGAATCTGTCAGCGCACCCGGTGTATTTGTCCATGTACCCAGCTTATCTGTCAGCGCACCCGGTGTATTTGTCCATGTACCCAGCTTATCTGTCAGCGCACGAAGTGTATTTGTCAGAGCTCGCAGTGTATCTATCAGCGCACCCAGTTTATCTGCCAGCGTACCCAGTGTATTTGTCAGCGCCCCCAGTGTGTTTGTCAGCGCTCCCACTGTATTTGTCAGCGCACCTGGTCTATCTGTCAGACCACCGAGTGTATCTGTCAGCGCACCCAATGTAACTGTCTGTGCACTAACTGTACCTGTCAGCGGACCTGGTGGATTTGTCAGCGCACCCAGTGAATCTGTCAGCGCACGCAGTGTATTTGTCCGCGCACCCAGTTTATCTGTCAGAGCACCCAGTGTATTTGTCAGCGCTCCCAGTGTATCTGTCAGCGCACCCAGTGTATTTGTCAGCGCTCCCAGTGTATCTGTCCATGCACCCAGTGTATTTGTCATGGCACCCAGTTCGTCTGTCAGCGCACTCAGTGTATTTGTCATGGCACCCAGTGTATTTGTCAGAGCACCAAGTGTATCTGTCAGCGCACCCAGTGTATTTAACAGCGCACCCATTGGATTTGTCGGCGCACCCAGTCTATCTGTCAGCGCACCCAGTGTATCTGTCTGCGCATCCAGTTTATCGGTCAGCGCACCCAGTCTAACTGTATGCGCACTTACTGTATCTGTCAACGGACCTGGTGGATTTGTCAGCGCACCCAGTGAATCTGTCAGCGCACCCAGTGTATCTGTCTGCGCATCCAGTTTATCGGTCAGCGCACCCAGTGTAACTGTATGCGCACTTACTGTATCTGTCAACGGACCTGGTGGATTTGTCAGCGCACCCAGTGAATCTGTCAGCGCACCCAGTGTATCTGTCCGCGCACACAGTTTAACTGTCAGCGCACGGAGTGTTTTTGTCCGCGCACCCAGTTCATCTGTCAGCGTACCCAGTGGATCTGTAGGCGCACCCAATGTATTTGTCATGGCACCCAGTGAATTTGTCAGCGCACTCAGAGTATTCGTCAGCACACCCCGTGTATTTGTCAGCGCACCCAGTTTATCTGTCAGCGCACCCGGTTTATCTGACAGCGTACCCAGTGTATCTGTCAGCGCACCCAATGTATCCGTGAGCGCACCCAGAGTTTTTGTCGGAGCACTAAGTGTGTCTGTCAGCGCACCCGTGTATCTAACAGCGCACCCATTATATTTGTCAGAGCACCCAGTTTATCTGTCAGCGCAACCGGTGTATATGGCAGCGCACCCAGTGTAACTGTCTGCGCACTTACTGTATCTGTCAGCGGACCTGGTGGATTTGTCAGCGCACCCGGTGTATTTGTCAGCGCACCCAGTGTATTTGTCAGCGCACCCAGTGTATTTTTCAGCGCACCCAGTGGATTTGTCACCGCACCCAATGTATTTGCCAACGCACCCGGTCTATCTGTCAGCGCACCCAGTGTATTTGTCAGCACATACAGTGTATCTGTCAGCGCTCCCAGTGTATTTGTCAGCACACGCAGTGTATCTAACAGCGCACCCATTGTATTTGTCAGCGCACACAGTGTATCTGTCAGCGTACCCCGTGTATAAGTCAGCGCACCCAGTGTATTTATCATGGCACCCATTGAATTTGTCATCGCACCCAGTGTATTTGTCAGCGCATCCAGTGTATTTGTCAGCGAATCGTGAATATTTGTCAGCGGACTCAGAGTATTTGTCCGCACACCTCGTGTATTTGTCAGCGCACCCAGTCTATCTGTCAGCGAACCTAGTTTATTTGTCAGCGCACACAGTGTATTAATCATCGCACCCGGTTTATCTGACAGCGTACCCAGTATATCTGTCAGCGCACCCAGTCTATGTGTCAGCACACGCAGTGCATTTGACAGCGCACCCAGTGTATCTGTCAGCGCTCCCAATGTATTTGTCAGCACACGCAGTGCATTTGACAGCGCACCCAGTGTATTTGTCAGCACACCCAGTTTATTTCTCAGCGCACTCAGTGTATTTGTCAGAGCACCTAGTGTATTTGTCAGCGCACCCAGTGTATCTGTTAGCGTACACAATGTATCTGTTAGCGCACCAATGGTATTTGTCAGCGCACTCAATTTATCTGTCAGAAGTTCGAGTGTATTTGTCAGCGCACCCAGTTCATCTGTCAACGCACCCAGCGTATGTGTTAGCGCTCCCAGTGTATTTGTCAGCACACGCAGTGTATTTGCCAGCGCACCGAGTTTATCTGTCATCGCACCCAGTGTATTTGTCATGTCAACCAGTGTATTTGTCAGAGCACTACGTGTATCTGTCAGCGCACCCAGTGTAGATGTCTGCGCACTTACTGTATCTAACAGCGTACCCATTCTATTTGTCAGCGCACCCGGTCTATCTGTCAGCGCACCCAGTGTATCTGTGAGCGCACCCAGTTTATCTATCAGCGCACCCAGTGTATTTGTCATGGTACCCAGTGTATTTGTCAGAGCACTAAGTGTGTCTGTCAGCGCACCCAGTGTATCTTTCAGCGCACCCAGTTCATCTGTCAGCTCACCCAGTGTATGTGTCTGCGCTCCCAGTGTATTTATCAGCGCACTCAGTTTATCTGTCAGCGCACCCAGTGAATTTGTCAGCGCACCCAGTGTGTTTGTCAGCGCATCCAGTAGATTTGTCAGCGCACTCAATGTATTTGTCGACGCACCCGGTCTATCTATCAGCGCACCCAGTGTATCTGTCAGTGCTCCCAGTGTATGTGACAGCACACGCAGTATATTTGACAGCAAACCCAGTGTATATGTCGGCGCACCTAGTCTATCTGTCATCGCTCCCAATGTATTTGTCAGCGCGCCCAGTGTGTCTGTCAGCGCACCCGGAGTTGTTGACAGCACACCCAGTGTATCTGTCAGCGCACCCAGTGTATTTGTCATGGCACCCAGTGAATTTGTCATCGCACCCAGTGTATTTGTCAGCGCATTCAGTGTATTGGTCAGCGCATCCAGAGTTTTTGTCAGCGCACTCAGAGTATTTGTCCACACACCTCGTGTATTTGTCAGCGTACCCGGTCCATCTGTCAGCGCACCTAGTTGAATTGTAAGCGCACACAGTGTATCAGTCATCGCACCCGGTTTATCTGACAGCGTACCCAGTGTATCTGTCAGCGCACCCAGTGTATCTAACAGCGCACCCAGTGTATACGTCAGCGCACCCAGTGTATGTAACAGCGCACCCCGTGTATCTGTCAGTGCAGCCAGTGTATCTAACAGCGCACCCTGAGTATTTTTCCGCGCACCCAGTGTATCAGTCAGCGCACTCAGTGTATTTGTCAGCGCACTCAGTGTGTTTGTCAGCGCACTTAGAGTATCAGTCAGCGCACCCAGTGTGTTTGTCAGCGCACCCGCTGTATCTGTCAGCGCACCCAGTTCAACAGTCAGCGCACGCAGTGTATTTGACATGGCACCCAGTGTATTTGTCAGCGCACCCAGTGTATCAGTCAGCGCACCCAGTGTGTTCGTCAGCATACCCTGTGTATCTGTCAGCGCACCCAGTGTATTTTTATCGAACCCAGTTTATTCTTCAGGGCACCCAGTGTATTTGTCAGCGCACCCAGTGTATCAGTCAGCGCACCCAGTGTGTTCGTCAGCATACCCTGTGTATCTGTCAGCGCACCCAGTGCAACTGGGTGGGACACCCAGTGTAGTTGTCAGCGCACCGAGTGTGTTTGTCAGCGCACCCGGTGTATCTGTCAGCGCACTCAGTGTATCTATCAGCGCACCCAGTGTATCTATCAGCGCACCCAGTGTGTTTGTCAGCGCACCCAGTCTACCTGTCAGCGCACCCAGTGTATAGGTCAGCGGACTCAGTGTATCTGTCAGCGCTCCAAGTGTATTTGTCAGCGCGCTGAGTGTGTCTGTCAGGACACCCAGTGTTTCTGTCAGCGCACCCAGTTTATCTAACAGCGCACACAGAGTATTTGTCAACACACTCCGTGTATTTGTCAGCGCACCCAGTGTATCTGTCAGCGCACCCAGTGTATTTGTCAGCGCATCATGTGTATTTTTCAGCACACCTAGTGTGTTTGTCAGCGCACATAATGTACCTGTCAGCGCACCCAGTGTATTTGTCATCACACTCAGTGTATTTGTCAGT
This sequence comes from Dyspetes luteomarginatus, assembly GCA_963669185.1. Lineage (NCBI taxonomy): Eukaryota > Metazoa > Arthropoda > Insecta > Hymenoptera > Ichneumonidae > Dyspetes > Dyspetes luteomarginatus. Next base: position 14,032,047 of record OY769903.1, on the reverse strand, counting down.
GCTCCCAGTGTATTTGTCAGCGTGCCCAGTGTGTCTGTCAGCGCACCCAGAGTATTTTTCAGTGCACCCAGTGTATCAGTCAGCGCACCCAGTGTATTTGTCAGCGCACCCGGTGTATCTGTCAACGCACCCAGTGTATCAGTCAGCGCACCTAGTTTATTTGTCAGCGCACCCACTGTGGTTGTCAGCGCACTTAGTGTATCAGTCAGCGCACTTAGTGTGTTTGTCAGCGCACCGGATGCAACTGTCAGCGCACCGAGTGTATTTGTCATGGCACCCAGTGTATTTGTCAGCGCACCCAGTGTGTTTGTCAGCGCACCCGGTGTATCTGTCAGCGCACCCAGTTCAACAGTCAGCGCACGCAGTGTATTTGTCATGGCACCCAGAGTATTTGTCAACGCACCCAGTGTATGTGTCAGCGCGACCAGTGTATCTGTCAGCGCACTCAGTGTAACTGTCAGCGCACCCAGTGTATCTAACAGCGCACCGTGTGTATTTTTCAGCGCACCTAGTGTGTTTGTCAGCGCACCCAGTCTACCTGTCAGCGCACCCAGTGTATTTGTCATCGCACTCAGTGTATCTGTCAGCGCTCCCAGTGTTTTTGTCGGCGCGCCCAGTGTGTCTGTCAGCGCACCCTGAGTATTTTTCCGCGCACCCAGTGTATCAGTCAGCGCACTCAGTGTATTTGTCAGCGCACCCAGTGTGTTTGTCAGCGCACTTAGAGTATCAGTCAGCGCACCCAGTGTGTTTGTCAGTGCACCCGCTGTATCTGTCAGCGCACCCAGTTCAACAGTCAGCGCACGCAGTGTATTTGACATGGCACCCAGTGTATTTGTCAACGCACCCAGTGTATGTGTCAGCGCGACCAGTGTATCTGTCAGCGCACTCAGTGTAACTGTCAGCGCACCCAGTGTATCTAACAGCGCACACAGTGTATTATTCAGCGCACCCAGTGTGTTTGTCAGCGCACCCGGTGTATTTGTCAGCGCACCTAGTGTATCTGTCAGAGAACTCAGTGTATCTGTTTGAGCACCCTGTGTATCTGTCAGCGCACCCAGTGTATTCATCACCGCATCCAGTGTATCTGTCAGCGCACCCGGTGAATCTGTCAGCGCACCCACTGTATTTGTCAGCGCAACCAGTGTATTTGTCAGCGCATCCAGAGTATCCGTCAGCGCACCCAGTGGATCTGTCAGGGTACACAGTGTATCTATCAGCGCACCGACTGTATTTGTCAGCGCACCCAGTGTATTTTTATCGCACCCAGTTTATTCTTCAGGGCACCCAGTGTATTTGTCAGAGCACTGAGTGTATCTGTCAGCGCACCCAGTGTAGTTGTCATGCTACCCAGTGTATCTATCAGGGCACCCAGTGTATTTGTCAGCTCACCCAGTGTATCTTTCAGCGCAGCCAGTGTATTCATCAGCGCATCCAGTGTATCTGTTGGCGCACCCAGTGTATTTGTCAGCACACCCAGTTTATTTGTCAGCGCACCCAGTGTATTTGTCAGAGCACCTAGTGTATTTGTCAGCGCACCCAGTGTATCTGTCAGCGTACATAGTGTATCTGTTAGTGCACCCAGTGTATTTGTCAGCGCACTCAATTTATCTGTCAGCGCTCCCAGTGTATTTGTCAGCACGCCCAGTGTATCTGTTAGCGCATCCAGTGTGTCTGTCAGCGGACCCAGTGTATTTGTCAGCGCACCCAGTGTATTTTTCGGCGCACCCAGTGTGTTTGTCAGCGCACACAGTATACCTGTCAGCGCACCCAGTGTATTTGTCAGCGCACTCAGTGGATCTGTCAGCGCACCCAGTGTATCTGTCAGCGCGCCCGGTGTGTCTGTCAACGCACCCAGTGTATTTGACAGCGCACGCAGTGTATCTGTCAGCGCGCCCAGCGTATCTGTCAGCACACTCAGAGTATTTGTCAACGCAACCAGTGTATTTATCTGCGCACTTAGCATATCTGTCACGCTCCCCGTATATTTGTTAGCGCGCCCAGTGTGTCTGTCGGCGTACCCAATTTATCTGTCAGCGCACCCAATGTATTTGTCATGGCACCCATTATATTTGTCAGAGCACTGAGTGTATCTGTCAGCGCTCCCAGTGTATCTAACAGCGCACCCAGTGTTTTTGTCAGCGCACCCACTGTATCTGTCAGCGCAGCCAGTGAACCTGTCAGCGCACCCAGTGTATCTGAGAGCACATCTATTGTATCTAACAGCGTATCTCAGTGTATTTGTCAGCATACGCAGTGTATTTGACACAGTTCCGCGCACCCAGTTTATCTGTCAGCACACGAAGTGTATTTGTCAGCGCTCCCAGTGTATCTATCAGCGCACCCAGTTAATCTGTCAGCGTACTCAGTGTATTTGTCAGCGCACCCAGTGTATCTGTCAGCGCATCCAGTGTATCTGTCAGCGCACCCAGTGTGTCTGTCAGCACACCCAGAGTATTTGTCAGCGCAGCCAGTGTATTTGTCAGCGCACCTAATGTATTTGTCATGGCACCCAGTGTATTAGTCAGAGCACCCAGTGGATCTGTCAGCGCACTCAGTGTAACTAACAGCGCACCCAGTGTATTTGTCAGCGCACGCAGTGTCTGTCAGCGCACCCAGTGTATCTGTCAGCGCACTCAGTGTATTTGTCAGCGCATCGAGTGTATCTGTCAGCGCACCCAGTGTATCTGTCAGCACACTCAGTGTATTTGTCAGCGCATCCAGTGTATCTGTCAGCGCACCCAGTGTAGTCGTCATGGCACCCAGTGTATTTGTCAGCGCACCCAGTATATCTGTCAGCTCACCCAGTGTATCCAACAGCGCACCCAGTATATTTGGCATCGCACCCAGTTCATCTGTCAGCGCACCCAGTGTATTTGTCATGGCACCCAGTGTATTAGTCAGCGCACCCAGTGCATATGTCAGCGCATCCAGTATATTTATCCGCGCACCCAGTTTATCTGTCAGCGGACCCAATGTATCTAACAGCGCACCCAGTGCATTTGTCAGCCCACCCAATGTATCTATCAGCGCATCCAGTGTATTTATCAGCGTACCCAGTGTATCTGTCAGCGCACCCAATGTATTTGTTAGCGCACCCAGTGTAGTTGTCATGCCACCCAGTGTATTTGTCGGGGCACCCGGTGTATTTGTCAGCGCACGCAGTGTATCTGTCAGCGCTCCCAGTGTATTAGCCAGGGCGCCCAGTATATCTGTCAGCACACCCAGAGTATTTGTCAGCGCACTCAGTGTATCTGTCAGCGCACCCAGTGTATTTGTCTGCGCACTCAGTATATCTGTCACGCTCCCCGTGTATTTGTCAGCGCGTCCAGTGTGGCTGTCGGCGCACCCAGTTTATCTGTCAGCGCACCCAATGTATTTGTCATGGCACCCAGTTTTTTTGTCAGAGCACTGAGTGTATCTGTCAGCGCTCCCAGTGTATCTTTCAGCGCACCCAGTGTATTTATCAGCGCATCCAGTGTATCTGTTGGCGCACTCAGTGTATCTGTCAGCGGACCTGTAGATTTGTCAGCGCACCCAGTGAATCTGTCAGCGTACCGAGTGTACCTAACAGCGCACCCAGTGTAGTCGTCATGGCACCCAGTGTATTTGTCAGCGCCCCCAGTATATCTTTCAGCTCACCCAGTGTATCCAACAGCGCACCCAGTATATTTGGCATCGCACCCAGTTCATCTGTCAGCGCACCCAGTGTATTTGTCATGGCACCCAGTGCACCCAGTGCCCACCCAGTATTAGTCGGCGCACCCAGTGCATATGTCAGCGCATCCGGTATATTTATCCGCGCACCCAGTTTATATGTCAGCGGACCCAATGTATCTAACAGCGCACCCAGTGCATTTGTCAGCCCACCCAGTGTATCTATCAGCGCATCCAGTGTATTTATCAGCGCACCCAGTGTATTTGTTAGCGCACCCAGTGTAGTTGTCATGCCACCCAGTGTATTTGTCAGGGCATCCGGTGTATTTGTCAGCGCACGCAGTGTATCTGTCAGCGCTCCCAGTGTATTAGCCAGCGCACTCAGTATATCTGTCCCGCTCCCCGTGTATTTGTCAGCGCGTCCAGTGTGGCTGTCGGCGCACCCAGAGTATTTGTCAGCGCACTCAGTTTATCTGTCAGCGCACCCAATGTATTTGTCATGGCACCCAGTGTATTTGTCAGAGCACTGAGTGTATCTGTCAGCGCACCCAGTGTAGTTGTCATGCTACCCGGTGTATTTATCAGGGCACCCAGTGTATTTGTCAGAGCACTGAGTGTATCTGTCAGCGCACCCAGTGTAGTTGTCATGCTACCCAGTGTATCTATCAGGGCACCCAGTGTATTTGTCAGAGCACTGAGTGTATCTGTCAGCGCACCCAGTGTAGTTGTCATGCTACCCAGTGTATCTATCAGGGCACCCAGTGTATTTGTCAGCTCACCCAGTGTATCTTTCAGCGCAGCCAGTGTATTCATCAGCGCATCCAGTGTATCTGTTGGCGCACCCAGTGTATTTGTCAGCACACCCAGTTTATTTGTCAGCGCACCCAGTGTATTTGTCAGAGCACCTAGTGTATTTGTCAGCGCACCCAGTGTATCTGTCAGCGTACATAGTGTATCTGTTAGTGCACCCAGTGTATTTGTCAGCGCACTCAATTTATCTGTCAGCGCTCCCAGTGTATTTGTCAGCACGCCCAGTGTATCTGTTAGCGCATCCAGTGTGTCTGTCAGCGGACCCAGTGTATTTGTCAGCGCACCCAGTGTATTTTTCGGCGCACCCAGTGTGTTTGTCAGCGCACACAGTATACCTGTCAGCGCACCCAGTGTATTTGTCAGCGCACTCAGTGGATCTGTCAGCGCACCCAGTGTATCTGTCAGCGCGCCCGGTGTGTCTGTCAACGCACCCAGTGTATTTGACAGCGCACGCAGTGTATCTGTCAGCGCGCCCAGCGTATCTGTCAGCACACTCAGAGTATTTGTCAACGCAACCAGTGTATTTATCTGCGCACTTAGCATATCTGTCACGCTCCCCGTATATTTGTTAGCGCGCCCAGTGTGTCTGTCGGCGTACCCAGTTTATCTGTCAGCGCACCCAATGTATTTGTCATGGCACCCATTATATTTGTCAGAGCACTGAGTGTATCTGTCAGCGCTCCCAGTGTATCTAACAGCGCACCCAGTGTTTTTGTCAGCGCACCCACTGTATCTGTCAGCGCAGCCAGTGAACCTGTCAGCGCACCCAGTGTATCTGAGAGCACATCTATTGTATCTAACAGCGTATCTCAGTGTATTTGTCAGCATACGCAGTGTATTTGACACAGTTCCGCGCACCCAGTTTATCTGTCAGCACACGAAGTGTATTTGTCAGCGCTCCCAGTGTATCTATCAGCGCACCCAGTTAATCTGTCAGCGTACTCAGTGTATTTGTCAGCGCACGCAGTGTGTTTGTCAGAGCTCCCAGTGTATCTATCAGCGCACCCAGTTTATCTGTCAGCGCACCGAGTGTATCTGTCAGCGCACCCAGTGTAACTGTCTGTGCACTTACTGCACTTGTCAGCAGACCTGGTGGCTTTGTCGGCGCACCCAGTGAATCTGTCAGCGCACCCAGTGTATTTGTCCGCGCACTCAGTTTAGCTGTCAGCGCACCCAGTGTATTTGTCATGGCACCCAGTGTATTTGTCAGAGCACTAAGTGTGTCTGTCAGCGGACCCAGTTTATCTGACAGCGTACCCAGTGTATCTGTCAGCGCACCCAGTGTATCTGTCAGCGCAACCAGTGTGCCTAACTGACAGATACACTGGGATCTGTCAGCGCACCCAGTGTATCTGTCAGCGCACCCAGTTTGTCTGTCAGCGCACTCAGTGTATTTGTCTGCGCACTCAGTGTATCGAACAGCGCAGCCATTGTATTGGTCTGCGCACCCAGTCTATCTGTCAGCGCACCCAGTGTATCTGTTTGCGCATCCAGTTTATCTGTCAGCGCACCCAGTGTCACTGTCTGTGCACTCACTGTACTTGTCAGCAGTCCTGGTAGCTTTGTCGGCGCACCCAGTGAATCTATCAGCGCACCCAGTGTATTTGTCCGCGCACACAGTTTATCTGTCAGCGCACCATGTGTATTTGTCAGCGCTCCCAGTGTATCTGTCCGCGCACCAAGTGTATTTGTCAGCGCACCCAGTCAGCGCAGCCAGTGTGCCTAACTGACAGATACACTGAGATCTGTCAGCACACCCAGTGTAACTGTATGCGCACTTGCTGTATCTGTCAACGGACCTGGTGGATTTGTCAGCGCACCCAGTGAATCTGTCAGCGCACCCGGTGTATTTGTCCATGTACCCAGCTTATCTGTCAGCGCACCCGGTGTATTTGTCCATGTACCCAGCTTATCTGTCAGCGCACGAAGTGTATTTGTCAGAGCTCGCAGTGTATCTATCAGCGCACCCAGTTTATCTGCCAGCGTACCCAGTGTATTTGTCAGCGCCCCCAGTGTGTTTGTCAGCGCTCCCACTGTATTTGTCAGCGCACCTGGTCTATCTGTCAGACCACCGAGTGTATCTGTCAGCGCACCCAATGTAACTGTCTGTGCACTAACTGTACCTGTCAGCGGACCTGGTGGATTTGTCAGCGCACCCAGTGAATCTGTCAGCGCACGCAGTGTATTTGTCCGCGCACCCAGTTTATCTGTCAGAGCACCCAGTGTATTTGTCAGCGCTCCCAGTGTATCTGTCAGCGCACCCAGTGTATTTGTCAGCGCTCCCAGTGTATCTGTCCATGCACCCAGTGTATTTGTCATGGCACCCAGTTCGTCTGTCAGCGCACTCAGTGTATTTGTCATGGCACCCAGTGTATTTGTCAGAGCACCAAGTGTATCTGTCAGCGCACCCAGTGTATTTAACAGCGCACCCATTGGATTTGTCGGCGCACCCAGTCTATCTGTCAGCGCACCCAGTGTATCTGTCTGCGCATCCAGTTTATCGGTCAGCGCACCCAGTCTAACTGTATGCGCACTTACTGTATCTGTCAACGGACCTGGTGGATTTGTCAGCGCACCCAGTGAATCTGTCAGCGCACCCAGTGTATCTGTCTGCGCATCCAGTTTATCGGTCAGCGCACCCAGTGTAACTGTATGCGCACTTACTGTATCTGTCAACGGACCTGGTGGATTTGTCAGCGCACCCAGTGAATCTGTCAGCGCACCCAGTGTATCTGTCCGCGCACACAGTTTAACTGTCAGCGCACGGAGTGTTTTTGTCCGCGCACCCAGTTCATCTGTCAGCGTACCCAGTGGATCTGTAGGCGCACCCAATGTATTTGTCATGGCACCCAGTGAATTTGTCAGCGCACTCAGAGTATTCGTCAGCACACCCCGTGTATTTGTCAGCGCACCCAGTTTATCTGTCAGCGCACCCGGTTTATCTGACAGCGTACCCAGTGTATCTGTCAGCGCACCCAATGTATCCGTGAGCGCACCCAGAGTTTTTGTCGGAGCACTAAGTGTGTCTGTCAGCGCACCCGTGTATCTAACAGCGCACCCATTATATTTGTCAGAGCACCCAGTTTATCTGTCAGCGCAACCGGTGTATATGGCAGCGCACCCAGTGTAACTGTCTGCGCACTTACTGTATCTGTCAGCGGACCTGGTGGATTTGTCAGCGCACCCGGTGTATTTGTCAGCGCACCCAGTGTATTTGTCAGCGCACCCAGTGTATTTTTCAGCGCACCCAGTGGATTTGTCACCGCACCCAATGTATTTGCCAACGCACCCGGTCTATCTGTCAGCGCACCCAGTGTATTTGTCAGCACATACAGTGTATCTGTCAGCGCTCCCAGTGTATTTGTCAGCACACGCAGTGTATCTAACAGCGCACCCATTGTATTTGTCAGCGCACACAGTGTATCTGTCAGCGTACCCCGTGTATAAGTCAGCGCACCCAGTGTATTTATCATGGCACCCATTGAATTTGTCATCGCACCCAGTGTATTTGTCAGCGCATCCAGTGTATTTGTCAGCGAATCGTGAATATTTGTCAGCGGACTCAGAGTATTTGTCCGCACACCTCGTGTATTTGTCAGCGCACCCAGTCTATCTGTCAGCGAACCTAGTTTATTTGTCAGCGCACACAGTGTATTAATCATCGCACCCGGTTTATCTGACAGCGTACCCAGTATATCTGTCAGCGCACCCAGTCTATGTGTCAGCACACGCAGTGCATTTGACAGCGCACCCAGTGTATCTGTCAGCGCTCCCAATGTATTTGTCAGCACACGCAGTGCATTTGACAGCGCACCCAGTGTATTTGTCAGCACACCCAGTTTATTTCTCAGCGCACTCAGTGTATTTGTCAGAGCACCTAGTGTATTTGTCAGCGCACCCAGTGTATCTGTTAGCGTACACAATGTATCTGTTAGCGCACCAATGGTATTTGTCAGCGCACTCAATTTATCTGTCAGAAGTTCGAGTGTATTTGTCAGCGCACCCAGTTCATCTGTCAACGCACCCAGCGTATGTGTTAGCGCTCCCAGTGTATTTGTCAGCACACGCAGTGTATTTGCCAGCGCACCGAGTTTATCTGTCATCGCACCCAGTGTATTTGTCATGTCAACCAGTGTATTTGTCAGAGCACTACGTGTATCTGTCAGCGCACCCAGTGTAGATGTCTGCGCACTTACTGTATCTAACAGCGTACCCATTCTATTTGTCAGCGCACCCGGTCTATCTGTCAGCGCACCCAGTGTATCTGTGAGCGCACCCAGTTTATCTATCAGCGCACCCAGTGTATTTGTCATGGTACCCAGTGTATTTGTCAGAGCACTAAGTGTGTCTGTCAGCGCACCCAGTGTATCTTTCAGCGCACCCAGTTCATCTGTCAGCTCACCCAGTGTATGTGTCTGCGCTCCCAGTGTATTTATCAGCGCACTCAGTTTATCTGTCAGCGCACCCAGTGAATTTGTCAGCGCACCCAGTGTGTTTGTCAGCGCATCCAGTAGATTTGTCAGCGCACTCAATGTATTTGTCGACGCACCCGGTCTATCTATCAGCGCACCCAGTGTATCTGTCAGTGCTCCCAGTGTATGTGACAGCACACGCAGTATATTTGACAGCAAACCCAGTGTATATGTCGGCGCACCTAGTCTATCTGTCATCGCTCCCAATGTATTTGTCAGCGCGCCCAGTGTGTCTGTCAGCGCACCCGGAGTTGTTGACAGCACACCCAGTGTATCTGTCAGCGCACCCAGTGTATTTGTCATGGCACCCAGTGAATTTGTCATCGCACCCAGTGTATTTGTCAGCGCATTCAGTGTATTGGTCAGCGCATCCAGAGTTTTTGTCAGCGCACTCAGAGTATTTGTCCACACACCTCGTGTATTTGTCAGCGTACCCGGTCCATCTGTCAGCGCACCTAGTTGAATTGTAAGCGCACACAGTGTATCAGTCATCGCACCCGGTTTATCTGACAGCGTACCCAGTGTATCTGTCAGCGCACCCAGTGTATCTAACAGCGCACCCAGTGTATACGTCAGCGCACCCAGTGTATGTAACAGCGCACCCCGTGTATCTGTCAGTGCAGCCAGTGTATCTAACAGCGTACCCATTGTATTTGTCAGCGCACCCAGTGTATCTAACAGTGGACTCATTGTATTTGTCAGCGCACCCAGTGTATCTGTCAGCGCACCCATTGAATCTGTCAGCGCACCCAGTGTATTTGTTCACGCAACGAGTTTATCTGTCCGCGCACCCAGTGTATCTGTCAGCGCACCCAGTGAATCTGTCAGCTCACCCATTGTATTTGTCAGCGCACCCAGTGTATCTATCAGCGCACCTGGTGGATTTGTCAGCGTACCCAGTGTATTTGTCCGCGCAATCAGTTTATCTGTCAGCGCACCCATTGTATTTGTCAGAGCCCCCAGTGTATCTGTCTGCGCACCCAGTGTATTTGTCAGCGCGCCGAGTGTGTCCGTCAGGACGCCCAGAGTATTTGTCAGCGCACCCAGTGTATCTAACAGCGCACACAGAGTATTTGTCAGCACACTCTGTGTATTTGTCAGCGCACTCAGTGTATCTGTCAGCGCACCCAGTGTTTTTGTCAGCGCACCGTGTGTATTTTTCAGCGCACCGTGTGTATTTTTCAGCGCACCTAGTGTGTTTGTCAGCGCGCCCAGTGTGTCTCTCAGCGCACCCTGAGTATTTTTCCGCGCACCTAGTGTATCAGTCAGCGCTCCCAGTGTATTTGTCAGCGCACCCAGTGTGTTTGTCAGCGCACCTAGTGTGTTTGTCAGCGCACCCAGAGTATCTGTCAGCGGACCTAGTGAATTTGTCAGCGCACCCAGTATATTTGTCAGCGCACCCAGTGTGTTTGTCAGCGCACTTAGAGTATCAGTAAGCGCTCCCAGTGTATTTGTCAGCGCGCTGAGCGTGTCTGTCAAGACACCCAGTGTATCTGTCAGCGCACCCAGTTTATCTAACAGCGCACACAGAGTATTTGTCAGCACACTCCGTGTATTTGTCAGCGCCCCCAGTGTATCTGTCAGCGCACCCAGAGTATTTTTCAGCGCACCCAGTGTATCAGTCAGCGCACCTAGTTTTGTTTGTCAGCGCACCCACTGTGGTTGTCAGCGCACTTAGTGTATCAGTCAGCGCACTTAGTGTGTTTGTCAGCGCACCGGATGCAACTGTCAGCGCACCGAGTGTATTTGTCATGGCACCCAGTGTATTTGTCAGCGCACCCAGTGTGTTTGTCAGCGCACCCGGTGTATCTGTCAGCGCACCCAGTTCAACAGTCAGCGCACGCAGTGTATTTGTCATGGCACCCAGAGTATTTGTCAACGCACCCAGTGTATGTGTCAGCGCGACCAGTGTATCTGTCAGCGCACTCAGTGTAACTGTCAGCGCACCCAGTGTATCTAACAGCGCACCGTGTGTATTTTTCGGCGCACCTAGTGTGTTTGTCAGCGCACCCAGTCTACCTGTCAGCGCACCCAGTGTATTTGTCATCGCACTCAGTGTATCTGTCAGCGCTCCCAGTGTTTTTGTCGGCGCGCCCAGTGTGTCTGTCAGCGCACCCTGAGTATTTTTCCGCGCACCCAGTGTATCAGTCAGCGCACTCAGTGTATTTGTCAGCGCACCCAGTGTGTTTGTCAGCGCACTTAGAGTATCAGTCAGCGCACCCAGTGTGTTTGTCAGCGCACCCGCTGTATCTGTCAGCGCACCCAGTTCAACAGTCAGCGCACGCAGTGTATTTGACATGGCACCCAGTGTATTTGTCAGCGCACCCAGTGTATCAGTCAGCGCACCCAGTGTGTTCGTCAGCATACCCTGTGTATCTGTCAGCGCACCCAGTGTATTTTTATCGAACCCAGTTTATTCTTCAGGGCACCCAGTGTATTTGTCAGCGCACCCAGTGTATCAGTCAGCGCACCCAGTGTGTTCGTCAGCATACCCTGTGTATCTGTCAGCGCACCCAGTGCAACTGGGTGGGACACCCAGTGTAGTTGTCAGCGCACCGAGTGTGTTTGTCAGCGCACCCGGTGTATCTGTCAGCGCACTCAGTGTATCTATCAGCGCACCCAGTGTATCTATCAGCGCACCCAGTGTGTTTGTCAGCGCACCCAGTCTACCTGTCAGCGCACCCAGTGTATAGGTCAGCGGACTCAGTGTATCTGTCAGCGCTCCAAGTGTATTTGTCAGCGCGCTGAGTGTGTCTGTCAGGACACCCAGTGTTTCTGTCAGCGCACCCAGTTTATCTAACAGCGCACACAGAGTATTTGTCAACACACTCCGTGTATTTGTCAGCGCACCCAGTGTATCTGTCAGCGCACCCAGTGTATTTGTCAGCGCATCATGTGTATTTTTCAGCACACCTAGTGTGTTTGTCAGCGCACATAATGTACCTGTCAGCGCACCCAGTGTATTTGTCATCACACTCAGTGTATTTGTCAGCGCTCCCAGTGTATTTGTCAGCGTGCCCAGTGTGTCTGTCAGCGCACCCAGAGTATTTTTCAGTGCACCCAGTGTATCAGTCAGCGCACCCAGTGTATTTGTCAGCGCACCCGGTGTATCTGTCAACGCACCCAGTGTATCAGTCAGCGCACCTAGTTTATTTGTCAGCGCACCCACTGTGGTTGTCAGCGCACTTAGTGTATCAGTCAGCGCACTTAGTGTGTTTGTCAGCGCACCGGATGCAACTGTCAGCGCACCGAGTGTATTTGTCATGGCACCCAGTGTATTTGTCAGCGCACCCAGTGTGTTTGTCAGCGCACCCGGTGTATCTGTCAGCGCACCCAGTTCAACAGTCAGCGCACGCAGTGTATTTGTCATGGCACCCAGAGTATTTGTCAACGCACCCAGTGTATGTGTCAGCGCGACCAGTGTATCTGTCAGCGCACTCAGTGTAACTGTCAGCGCACCCAGTGTATCTAACAGCGCACCGTGTGTATTTTTCAGCGCACCTAGTGTGTTTGTCAGCGCACCCAGTCTACCTGTCAGCGCACCCAGTGTATTTGTCATCGCACTCAGTGTATCTGTCAGCGCTCCCAGTGTTTTTGTCGGCGCGCCCAGTGTGTCTGTCAGCGCACCCTGAGTATTTTTCCGCGCACCCAGTGTATCAGTCAGCGCACTCAGTGTATTTGTCAGCGCACCCAGTGTGTTTGTCAGCGCACTTAGAGTATCAGTCAGCGCACCCAGTGTGTTTGTCAGTGCACCCGCTGTATCTGTCAGCGCACCCAGTTCAACAGTCAGCGCACGCAGTGTATTTGACATGGCACCCAGTGTATTTGTCAACGCACCCAGTGTATGTGTCAGCGCGACCAGTGTATCTGTCAGCGCACTCAGTGTAACTGTCAGCGCACCCAGTGTATCTAACAGCGCACACAGTGTATTATTCAGCGCACCCAGTGTGTTTGTCAGCGCACCCGGTGTATTTGTCAGCGCACCTAGTGTATCTGTCAGAGAACTCAGTGTATCTGTTTGAGCACCCTGTGTATCTGTCAGCGCACCCAGTGTATTCATCACCGCATCCAGTGTATCTGTCAGCGCACCCGGTGAATCTGTCAGCGCACCCACTGTATTTGTCAGCGCAACCAGTGTATTTGTCAGCGCATCCAGAGTATCCGTCAGCGCACCCAGTGGATCTGTCAGGGTACACAGTGTATCTATCAGCGCACCGACTGTATTTGTCAGCGCACCCAGTGTATTTTTATCGCACCCAGTTTATTCTTCAGGGCACCCAGTGTATTTGTCAGCGCACCCAGTGTATCAGTCAGCGCACCCAGTGTGTTCGTCAGCATGCCCTGTGTATCTGTCAGCGCACCCAGTGCAACTGGGTGGGACACCCAGTGTAGTTGTCAGCGCACCGAGTGGGTTTGTCAGCGCACCCGGTGTATCTGTCAGCGCACCCAGTGTATCTATCAGCGCACCCAGTGTATCTATCAGCGCACCCAGTGTGTTTGTCAGCGCACCCAGTCTACCTGTCAGCGCACCCAGTGTATGGGTCAGCGGACTCAGTGTATCTGTCAGCGCTCCAAGTGTATGTGTCAGCGCGCTGAGTGTGTCTGTCAGGACACCCAGTGTATCTGTCAGCGCACCCAGTGTATCTAACAGCGCACACAGAGTATTTGTCAACACACTCCGTGTATTTGTCAGCGCACCCAGTGTATCTGTCAGCGCACCCAGTGTATTCGTCAGCGCATCATGTGTATTTTTCAGCACACCTAGTGTGTTTGTCAGCGCACCCAATGTACCTGTCAGCGCACCCAGTGTATTTGTCATCACACTCAGTGTATTTATCAGCGCTCCCAGTGTATTTGTCAGCGTGCCCAGTGTGTCTGTCAGCGCACCCAGAGTATTTTTCAGTGCACCCAGTGTATCAGTCAGCGCACCCAGTGTATTTGTCAGCGCACCCGGTGTATCTGTCAACGCACCCAGTGTATCTGGCAGCGCACCCAGTGTATTTGTAAGCGCACCCAGTGTAACTGTCAGCGCACCCGGTGTATCTGTAAGCGCAACCAGTGTAACTGTCAGAGCACCCAGTGTATCTTATAGCGCACCCAGTGTAGTTGTCATGGCACCCAGTGTATTTGTCAGCGCACCCAGTGTATCTGTCAGCGCACCCGGTGTATCTGTCAGCACACCCCGTGTATTTGTCAGCTCACCCAGTGTATCTGTCAGCGCACCTGGTGTAGTTGTTATCGCACCTAGTATGTCTGTCAGCGCACCCGGAGAATTTGTCAGCGCACCGTGTGTATTTTTCAGCGCATCTAGTGTGTTTGTCAGCGCACCCAATCTACCTGTCAGCGCACCCATTGTATTTGTCATCGCACTCAGTGTATTTGTCAGCGCTCCCCGTGTATTTGTCAGCGCGCCCAGTGTGTCTGTCAGCGCACCCAGAGTATTTTTCAGCGCACCCAGTGTATCAGTCAGCGCTCCCAGTGTATTTGACAGCGCGCCCAGTGTGTCTGTCAGCGCACCCAGTGAATCTGTCAGCGCACCCACTGTGTTTGTCAGCGCACCCAGTCTACCTGTCAGCGCACCCAGTGTATTTGTCAGCGCTCCCAGTGTTTTCGTCAGCGCGCCCAGTGTGTCTGTCAGCGTACCCAGTGTATCTGTCAGCGCACCCAGTGTATCTGTCAGCGCACCCAGTGTATTTGTCAGCGCACTTAGTGTATCAGTCAGCGCACCCAGTGTATTTGTCAGCGCACCTAGTGTGTTTGTCAGCGCACCCGGTGTATCTGTCAGCGCACCCAGTGTATTTGTCAGCGCACCCAGTGTAGTTGTCATGGCACCCAGTGTATTTGTCAGCGCACCCAGTGTATCTGTTAGCGCACCCAGTGTATCTAACAGCGCACACAGAGTATTTGTCAGCACACTCCGTGTATTTGTCAGCGCACCCAGTGTATCTTTCAGCGCACCCAGTGTATTTGTCAGCGCATCCAGAGTATCTGTCAGCGGACCTAGTGGATTTGTCAGCGCACCGAGTGAATCTGTCAGCGCACCCACTGTATTTGTCAGCGCACCCAGTGTATTTGTCAGCGCATCCAGAGTATCCGTCAGGGCACCCAGTGTATCTGTCAGCGCACCCAGTGCAACTGGGTGGGACACCCAGTGTATTTGTCGGCGCACTCAGTGTATTTATCAGCGCATCCAGTGTATCTGTCAGCGCATCCAGTGCAACTGGGTGGGACACCCAGTGTATTTGTCAGCGCACCCAGTGTGTTTATCGGCAGACCCGGTATATCTGTCAGCGCACTGAGTGTATCTGTCAGCGCACCCAGTGTATTTGTCAGTGCAACGTGTGTATTTTCCAGCGCACCTTGTGTGTTTGTCAGCGCACCCAGTCTACCTGTCAGCGCACGCGGAGAATTTGTCAGCGCACCCAGTTTATCTGTCAGCGCACCCAGTGTATCCGTCAGCGCACACAGTGTATTTTTCAGCGCACATAGTGTGTTTGTCAGCGCACCCAGTCTACCTGTCAGCGCACCCAGTGTATCTGTCAGCGCTCCCAGTGTATTTGTCAGCGCGCTGAGTGTGTCTGTCAGGACACCCAGTGTATCTGTCAGCGCACCCAGTGTATTTGTCAGCGCACCGTGTGTATTTTTCAGCGCACCTAGTGTGTTTGTCAACGCACCCAATCTACCTGTCAGCGCACCCATTGTATTTGCCATCGCACTCAGTATATTTGTCAGCGCCCCCCGTGTATTTGTCAGCGCACCCAGAGTATTTTTCAGCGCACCCAGTGTATCAGTCAGCGCTCCCAGTGTATTTGTCAGCGCACCCAGTGTGTTTGTCAGCGCACTTAGAGTATCCGTCTGCGCACCCAGTGTGTTTGTCAGCGCACCCAGAGTATCTGTCAGCGGACCTAGTGGATTTGTCAGCGCACCCGGTGTATCTGTCAACGCACCCAGTGTATCTGGCAGCGCACCCAGTGTATTTGTAAGCGCACCCAGTGTAACTGTCAGCGCACCCGGTGTATCTGTAAGCGCAACCAGTGTAACTGTCAGAGCACCCAGTGTATCTTATAGCGCACCCAGTGTAGTTGTCATGGCACCCAGTGTATTTGTCAGCGCACCCAGTGTATCTGTCAGCGCACCCGGTGTATCTGTCAGCACACCCCGTGTATTTGTCAGCTCACCCAGTGTATCTGTCAGCGCACCTGGTGTAGTTGTTATCGCACCTAGTATGTCTGTCAGCGCACCCGGAGAATTTGTCAGCGCACCGTGTGTATTTTTCAGCGCATCTAGTGTGTTTGTCAGCGCACCCAATTTACCTGTCAGCGCACCCATTGTATTTGTCATCGCACTCAGTGTATTTGTCAGCGCTCCCCGTGTATTTGTCAGCGCGCCCAGTGTGTCTGTCAGCGCACCCAGAGTATTTTTCAGCGCACCCAGTGTATCAGTCAGCGCTCCCAGTGTATTTGACAGCGCGCCCAGTGTGTCTGTCAGCGCACCCAGTGAATCTGTCAGCGCACCCACTGTGTTTGTCAGCGCACCCAGTCTACCTGTCAGCGCACCCAGTGTATTTGTCAGCGCTCCCAGTGTTTTCGTCAGCGCGCCCAGTGTGTCTGTCAGCGTACCCAGTGTATCTGTCAGCGCACCCAGTGTATCTGTCAGCGCACCCAGTGTATTTGTCAGCGCACTTAGTGTATCAGTCAGCGCACCCAGTGTATTTGTCAGCGCACCTAGTGTGTTTGTCAGCGCACCCGGTGTATCTGTCAGCGCACCCAGTGTATTTGTCAGCGCACCCAGTGTAGTTGTCATGGCACCCAGTGTATTTGTCAGCGCACCCAGTGTATCTGTTAGCGCACCCAGTGTATCTAACAGCGCACACAGAGTATTTGTCAGCACACTCCGTGTATTTGTCAGCGCACCCAGTGTATCTTTCAGCGCACCCAGTGTATTTGTCAGCGCATCCAGAGTATCTGTCAGCGGACCTAGTGGATTTGTCAGCGCACCGAGTGAATCTGTCAGCGCACCCACTGTATTTGTCAGCGCACCCAGTGTATTTGTCAGCGCATCCAGAGTATCCGTCAGGGCACCCAGTGTATCTGTCAGCGCACCCAGTGCAACTGGGTGGGACACCCAGTGTATTTGTCGGCGCACTCAGTGTATTTATCAGCGCATCCAGTGTATCTGTCAGCGCATCCAGTGCAACTGGGTGGGACACCCAGTGTATTTGTCAGCGCACCCAGTGTGTTTATCGGCAGACCCGGTATATCTGTCAGCGCACTGAGTGTATCTGTCAGCGCACCCAGTGTATTTGTCAGTGCAACGTGTGTATTTTCCAGCGCACCTTGTGTGTTTGTCAGCGCACCCAGTCTACCTGTCAGCGCACGCGGAGAATTTGTCAGCGCACCCAGTTTATCTGTCAGCGCACCCAGTGTATCCGTCAGCGCACACAGTGTATTTTTCAGCGCACATAGTGTGTTTGTCAGCGCACCCAGTCTACCTGTCAGCGCACCCAGTGTATCTGTCAGCGCTCCCAGTGTATTTGTCAGCGCGCTGAGTGTGTCTGTCAGGACACCCAGTGTATCTGTCAGCGCACCCAGTGTATTTGTCAGCGCACCGTGTGTATTTTTCAGCGCACCTAGTGTGTTTGTCAACGCACCCAATCTACCTGTCAGCGCACCCATTGTATTTGCCATCGCACTCAGTATATTTGTCAGCGCCCCCCGTGTATTTGTCAGCGCACCCAGAGTATTTTTCAGCGCACCCAGTGTATCAGTCAGCGCTCCCAGTGTATTTGTCAGCGCACCCAGTGTGTTTGTCAGCGCACTTAGAGTATCCGTCTGCGCACCCAGTGTGTTTGTCAGCGCACCCAGAGTATCTGTCAGCGGACCTAGTGGATTTGTCAGCGCACCCAGTATATTTGTCAGCGCACCCAGTGTGTTTGTCAGCGCACTTAGAGTATCAGTCAGCGCTCCCAGTGTATTTGTCAGCGCACCCAGTGTGTTTGTCAGCGCACTTAGAGTATCCGTCTGCGCACCCAGTGTGTTTGTCAGCGCACCCAGAGTATCTGTCAGCGGACCTAGTGGATTTGTCAGCGGACCCAGTATATTTGTCAGCGCACCCAGTGTGTTTGTCAGCGCACTTAGAGTATCAGTCAGCGCTCCCAGTGTATTTGTCAGCGCGCTGAGCGTGTCTGTCAGGACACCCAGTGTATCTGTCAGCGCACCCAGTTTATCTAACAGCGCACACAGAGTATTTGTCAGCACACTCCGTGTATTTGTCAGCGCCCCCAGTGTATCTGTCAGCGCACCCAGAGTATTTTTCAGCGCACCCAGTGTATCAGTCAGCGCACCTAGTTTATTTGTCAGCGCACCCACTGTGGTTGTCAGCGCACTTAGTGTATCAGTCAGCGCACTTAGTGTGTTTGTCAGCGCACCGGATGCAACTGTCAGCGCACCGAGTGTATTTGTCATGGCACCCAGTGTATTTGTCAACGCACCCAGTGTATCTGTCAGCGCACCCAGTATATCTGTCAGCGCACCCAGTGTAACTGTAAGCCCACTCAGTGTATCTGTCAGCGCTCCCAGTGTATTTATCAGGGCGCCCAGTGTGTCTGTCAGCGCACGCAGAGTATTTTTCAGCGCAACCAGTGTGTTTGTCAGCGCACTTAGAGTATCCGTCTGCGCACCCAGTGTGTTTGTCAGCGCACCCAGAGTATCTGTCAGCGGACCTAGTGGATTTGTCAGCGCACCCAGTATATTTGTCAGCGCACCCAGAGTATTTTTCAGCGCACCCAGTGTATTAGTCAGCGCACCTAGTTCATTTGTCAGCACACCCACTGTGGTTGTCAGCGCACTTAGTGTATCAGTCAGCGCACTTAGTGTGTTTGTCAGCGCACCGGATGCAACTGTCAGCGCACCGAGTGTATTTGTCAGCGCACCCAGTTCATCTGTCAGCGCACGCAGTGTATTTGTCATGGCACCCAGTGTATTTGTCAACGCACCCAGTGTATCTGTCAGCGCACCCAGTATATCTATCAGCGCACCCAGTGTAACTGTCAGCCCACTCAGTGTATCTGTCAGCGCTCCCAGTGTATTTATCAGGGCGCCCAGTGTGTCTGTCAGCGCACGCAGAGTATTTTTCAGCGCAACCAGTTCATTTGTCAGCGCACCCAGTGTATTTGTCAGCGCACCCAGTGTATCAGTCAGCGCACCCAGTGTATTTGTCAGCGCACCCGGTGTATCTGTCAGCGTAGTCAGTGTATCTCTCAGCGCACCCAGTGCAACTGTCAGCGCACCCAGTGTATTTGTCAGCGCACCCAGTTCATCTGTCAGCGCACGCAGTGTTCGGGATTCCGACCAATTCAGTATTTGAACTTACCGCCCGTTGTGCTGGGTGCCACAACAGGCGCCCTTTGTACTTTCCCCCACTTCAACGTGTGTGTGGGTCTGAGCGTCGTGTCGTTATATTAGAGTCTGTGTTCGCTACGCCTGAATTGTTAGGACGTACGCGAGAGAATAAATCGAGAAATATCACAAAATGTTCTAAGAGTTTTTTATTAACCAATTTAACAACGAAGATAAAGAATAAAAGAGAAAACACGTGCCAAGCACACGGCTAAACAAGAACTGCATTAAACATGGTCCTTCGAGCCGGATGACTAGTGCGTGTGGTAACGAACAGACAATTCTATCGCATCTAGCACGAGCATTCGTTTGATACACGTAAAAATCGTGAACGTGCTTTATTTTCGTTTGATACACGCAAAAATCGTGAACGTGTTTTCTATCGTTTGATATACGTAAAATTCGTGAACGTATATCATTTTCGAGACACGTAAAAATCGTGAACGTGTATTGGTTTCTTTCGAGATACGTAAAAGTCGTGAACGTATATTATTTTCGAGACACGTAAAATTCGTGAACATGTATTATTTCGAGACGCGTAAAACCGTGAACGCGTATCATTCCAAGAGACGAATATTCGAGAACATTTCGTTACGTCGAAAGGCCTGAAGGTGACGTCACGAGACGAGTCAAACCAAGCAAATCGCACGAAGCGAGACAACGAATAAGCAGAGCGTCCTTATTCATAAAGACAAAGTAAACGAGACGTACGGCAACGGCAAATGACTACAGCAGCAACAATCAATAAGTTCTCAGATGAGTCTCCGTTGTCCATTCCTTTCAAGCTCAATCCATGATTTTCCCATAATTGATTATCGCGTTTCGATCGATTAAAAATAAAAATAAAGTAAGATGGCTGAAGGCGAAGCCACGCAACTCGCAGCTGCAAAAGCGAAACGAACAAAGGCTAAGTTGGCATGCACGCGTGGAAAAACTTTTATTGATGATTTGGGCGCGACACAAATTTCGGTCATCGAGCTTTGACAGAGGCAAACAAAGTTTCGAGAATGTTGGCAAACTTTCGAAGACGCGCCAACGGAAATCGAGCTGTTAGAAACGTCGAACAAACGTCGAATTGCACACGAAGTCGAGCGTCAAGCGTTTGAAGAAAATAATTTTACGGGTGATACGAAATT
Source organism: Dyspetes luteomarginatus (assembly GCA_963669185.1). Taxonomy (NCBI): domain Eukaryota; kingdom Metazoa; phylum Arthropoda; class Insecta; order Hymenoptera; family Ichneumonidae; genus Dyspetes; species Dyspetes luteomarginatus. The sequence continues at coordinate 14,011,578 of OY769903.1, read as the reverse complement.
CGAGGAATTTATCATTGTGCTCACTGCCCCTACCCAAGCTATTGGGCCAGACCCATTCGATGCGCCTTTCGTAATGCGCGACAATCATGGGAACGGTCACTCACCAAACATAAACATGCGTCTACCGCGAATTGACCTTCGAACGTTTTCGGGTTCGTACGAAGATTGGCGTCCTTTTTACGACGTGTTTCATTCGATGATACACGAAAATACTGGTTTACCGGCCATTCAAAAAATGCATTATCTCATGGCCTCTCTTAAGGGGGAAGCTGCTGACGTCATCAGCTCTCTCGCGTTATCGGCCGAGAATTACGTTGAAGCATGAGAAATGTTGAACGAACGATAGGACAATCAGCGCGTCATTGTACAAAAGCACATCAAGGCCATTTTCGAGCTGCCAGTTTTGCATAAGGAAAATCACGTTGATCTTCGACTACTTTTAGACACAGTTTTGAAACATTTGTGCGCGCTTAAGGTTTTGAGGCGTTCTACCGAGCAATGGGATGACCTTGTCATTTACATAATCACGAGTAAGTTGGCACCAGCCACTAGAAAAGAATGGGAAACAAGTCTTTAGGATTCAAATATACCGACGCTTAAAGAATTAACCGATTTTTTGTCTCATCGATGTCGAGCGCTCGAAGCTATCGATCGAAAATCAAACAATATTGAAAAAACTATCACGAGAAAGGCTACGTCATCGAACGTGGTAACTGATAAGCCCACATGTCAGTTTTGTAAAGGCGATCACCCGATATTTCGTTGCGGTAATTTTCTCGAACTGTCGGTCGACCAACGTTTCGAGGAAATAAAGAACCGCAAATTATGTCTCAATTGTCTGAGGGCAACTGAGCATCGAGCTCAGCAGTGCAATGCCGGTTCATGTAGAAAATGCAACAAAAAACACAACACTCTCTTGCACATGGAATCAAATCAGCACGCCAAAGATTTTTCATCGAAATCGTCAGATCCTCACATCAACGTGCAATCACCATCAACGAGCGTTAACCACGCATCTAACGCGGTGGGACATCACGTGTTATTATCGACCGCAATCGTTCACGTTCGAGACGTTAAGGGCAATATTCATTCTTGTGGCGCGCTTCTTGATTATGGTTCACAATCTAACTTTGTGACAACCGATCTCGTAAAAAAGCTTGGCCTCAGACAGATTCCCACTTGCGTGCCAATCAACGGTGTTGGAGATGTAAAATCAGAAACTCACAGTTCTGTTAAGGTGAGCTTCCAATCGCGGCTCAATGGTTTTAAGGCAGAGCTTGGCTGTCTCGTTCTGCGTAAGATTACTCAGGACATTCCAGCGGTGTCCATCAGTCGATCTGATATTCGTATTCCACCGGGAATCACACTTGCAGATCCAGATTTTTTGGAATCATCAAAGATCGATATGCTCATTGGAGTCGAGATTTTTTGGGATAGTACGTGCGTAGGTCAAATGAAGGCAACATAATACAGCCATGCTGGCAAAAGACACATCTGGGTTGGATCGCTGCGGGTTGAGTTGTAACGAGACCAGCGCCCATGGGAGCGACGACATGCAACCTCAGCATAAACGATGAATTAAACAGTACGATAAAGCGATTCTGGGAAATCGAACATGGCACAAACAAAAACGAGGCCTCTCTTGACGAGCGCAAGTGTGAGGAGCATTTCAAATCGACGATCAAAAGAAATTTAGAAGGAAGATTTATCGTAAGGCTTCCAATTAAGCAAGAAAAAATGTCGCGTCTCGGTCAATCCAAGGAGACTGCAGTGCGTCGATTCAAAAATCTAGAAAGACGCCTCAGTCGTGAACCATTGCTGAAAAAGGAATATACAGAGTTTATTCATGAGTACGAAAATGTGGGGCACATGAGAAAGGTTCAGAACGATAACATAGACAAGATTCCTCATTACTACTTACCGCACCATTGCGTCATCAAAGAAGAGAATTCGACGTCCAAATTGAGGGTTGTCTTCGACGCCTCTTGCAAAACCACTTCAGGTATTTCACTAAATGTTGCTCTCATGGTTGGTCCGGTGCTACAGCAGGATCTGTTTTCAATCGTCACGCGATTTCGAACGCTCACGTACGTTTTAATTGCTGATATAGCCAAGATGTACCGCCAAGTACTCGTAGACGAGTCACAAGTGGCTTTACAGCGGATAATTTGGCGGGACAATCCAAACGATGAAATCGAGGAATTCGAACTGTTAACTGTCACATACGGAACTGGACCAGCTTCATTCCTCGCTATCAGATCACTCCGAGCACTCGCTGAAATCGAAGCCAGAAACTTCCCGATGGCATCACACATTGTCCAGCGTGATTTTTATGTTGACGATTTAATCACGGGATTGAGTTCTAAGGAACAAGCAGTGAAAATACGTGACGAAACTACGAGACTTCTCGAAAAAGGTGGATTTGTTCTGCGAAAATGGGCTTCAAACGATTCAGAGTTGCTCAAGGGCATTCCCGAGGACTCAATGACAAGCACGGTATGATCATTAGACAAGGAAGATAGCTTCAAGACTTTGGGCATTCAGTGGAACCCGATTAACGATGTTTTTCAGTACAGCATTAATATGAATAATGCCAAGCGCACGTCGAAGAGTACGATATTGTCATGTATCGCACAAATTTTCGACCCGTTAGGTCTTCTCGGGCCCGTAATCGTATCGGCAAAGATGCTTATTCAGAAATTGTGGGCGTTGCAATTGGATTGGGACGAATCGCTCCCTACTGACTTATTTACTCAATGGAGCATTTACAAGTCACAAATACAGCAATTAAATGAACTTCGGATCCCTTGTAGGGTAAGCGAAGCTCATGATTTCGTTCTGGCTGATATCCATGGATTTTGTGATGCAAGTGAAGCTGCATATGGAGCGCGCATATACGTGCGTACCGCGGATCAGGATGGAACGCATTTTACCAGCCTATTGTGCTCAAAGTCAGGCGTAGCACCTTTAAAGGCAATTTCTCTACCGAGGCTGGAGTTGTGTGGAGCGCAACTCTTGGCGCAACTGATTGACAAGGTCAAATCAACTCTGGACATGAAAATAGACAGCATATATTATTGGACAGACGCCATGACAGTCATTGACTGGATCAGATCACCAAGTCGCAAATTTAATACGTTCGTCGCGAATCGCGTGGGCGAAATTCACGAGCCCACGAACATTGACAATTGGCGTCACGTCGGAACCAACGACAACCCTGCTGACATTTTATCCCGCGGTACTAATGCCGAAACCCTCAAGAATTCGGCTTTATGGTGGAATGGTCCGGAATGGCTAGGCAGTGATGAATCGTCGTGGCCTAAAGTGGTACGAACAGTAATGAATCTCGATGAATTACCCGAACAGCGAAAGGCTGTCGTGGCAGCAACCGCAGTGAAGGACGATTTTGACATAATCGAGCGATTCTCGTCGTATTCTCGGCTCGTGAAAACGATCGCGATCTGCCTTCGCTTCGCACACAACACGCGTTGCAGTACCGATCAGAGGGAGTCTGGTCCAATTTCGGCGCGAGACTTAGAAAAGGCCCGGAAAGTCCTCGCTAAACGGGTGCAACGTATAGAATTTCATAAAGAAATCGAAGCCATCGAGAATCAGAAGTCCATCGGAAAGGACAGTCGTATATTGGGTTTGAACCCGTTCCTGGATCGAGAGGGGCTTTTGAGAGTTGGTGGGCGTTTAAAAAATTCAAGTCTTTCCTATGCGGCCAAGCACCAGTTGATACTGCCAGCTCACCATCGATTCACTCAACTCATCATCGAGCATGAGCACCAAAGGTCATGGAGGTTCCCGGCTACATTGGGGGCTGTACGATCTCGCCATTGGCCGATAGGCGCTCGAGGAATCGTACGCTCTGTCGTGCATAAGTGCGTTACGTGCTTCAAGGCAAGACCTCGTGCTTCGCAGCCTATCATGGGCGATCTTCCGTCATCAAGGGTAACACCGTCTCGGCCGTTCAGCAATACCGGCGCGGACTATTGTGGCCCAATTTTCATTCGAGAAGGCAAGCGCCGTAACGCAAAGAAATCTAAGGCATGGATCGCGATATTAATTTGCCTCGCGACGCAGGCGATTCACGTAGAACTCGTATCGGACTCGACCGCTGAAGGATTTTTGAATGCGTTGAAGCGTTTCATTGGCAGACGAGGAAAGGCGTCTAACATGTTTTCCGATAACGGTACCAATTTCGTAGGCGCCAATCAAGAGTTGGAAGAATTGCGCGATCTCTTCAATCGTGAGGATTTTCGACGTCGTATCGTGAATGCAACTGCCGCCGATGCAATATCATGGCATTTTATTGCCCCGCGGGCGCCTAATTTCGGCGGACTGTGGGAGGCCGCAGTACGAGCTACAAAGCACCATTTCAATTGAGTCGCGTCAGACGGTTCTGTGACATTTGAAGAGGCTGCCACTTTGCTTGCACAGATCGAAGCGATATTAAATTCAAGACCGCTTACTCCTTTGTCCTCTGATCCCGAAGATTGTTCCTACCTAACTCCTGGACATTTTTTAATTGGAGACTCACTTATTTCATATCCGGAGCCGAGTTTGCAGCATTGGCCGATGAATCGGCTATCTCGTTGGCAACGCATCGAACAAATGCGTCAAGGTTTTTGGAAGCGATGGTCTTCTGTTTACCTGCATCAAATGCAGCAGCGCACGAAGTGGAAGCAAGGTGAAGGGCCGCCAATTCTGCTGGGGCAAATGGTGACCATTCGAGAAGATAACTTACCACCTCAGTCTTGGCTCATGGGTCGAATCATCGTTATCCATCCAGGAGCTGACAAAATTGTCAGAACGGCCAGCGTCAGAACTTCCAAGGGAATTTTCAAACGACCAGCTTCGAAACTCTGCATATTAGCGATTGAAACTTAAATTCCTGTTTTGATTGCTTTCTATGATTTTTTTTGTTTTTGTTATTATCATGCGTATATCAAGTTCCTTTTCAGGTATTCATTATCAATTACGATATTTTATTTATGTATGCATTTATGTTCTTTATATATATCGATGAACCTAGTCACAACAAGGCGCGCGGTATGTTCGGGCTTTCGACCAATTGATTGGGCTTTCGACCAATAGCTTTCAGTATTTGAATTTACCGCCCGTTGTGCTGGGTGCCGCAAGAGGCGCTCTTTGTACTTTCCCCCCACTCCAACGTGTGTGTGGGTCTGAGCGTCGTGTCGTTGTATTAGAGTGTGAGTTCGCTACGCCTGAATTGTTAGGACGTACGCGAGAGAATAAATCGAGAAATATCACAAAATGTTCTAAGAGTTTTTCATTAACCAATTTAACAACGAATATAAAGAATAAAAGAGAAAACACGTGCCAAGCACACGGCTAAACAAGAGCTGCATTAAACACGCAGTGTATTTGTCATGGCACCCAGTGTATTTGTCAACGCATCCAGTGTATTTGTCAGCGGACCCAGTGTGTTAGTCAGCGCACCCGGTGTATCTGTCAGCGCACCCAGTGTATCTGTCAGCGCACCCAGTGTATTTGTCAGCGCACTGAGAGTATTTGTTAGCACACCCCGTGGATTTGTCAGCGCACACAGTGTATCTGTCAGCGCACCCGGTGTAGTTGTCAGCGCACCCAGTGTATTTTTGAGCGCACCCAGTGGATTTGTCAGCGCACCCAGTGTATCTGTCGGCGCACCCGGTGTAGTTGTCAGCGCACCCAGTGTATTTTTGAGCGCACCCTGTGTATTTGTCATCGCACTCAGTGTATTTGTCATCGCACTCAGTGTATTTGTCATCGCACTCAGTAGATCTGTCAGCGCTCCGACTGGATTTGTCAGCGCGCCCGGTGTGTCTGTCAGCGCACCCAGAGTATTTTTCAACGCACCCAGTTTATCTGTCAGCGCCCCCAGCGTATTTGTCATGGTACCCAGTGTATTTGACAGCGCACACAGTGTATCTGTCAGCGCACCCAGTGTATCTGTCAGCGCTCTCAGTGTTTTTGTCAGCGCGCCCAGTGTGTCTGGCAGCGCACCCAGAGTATTTTTCAGCGCACCAAGTTTATTTGTCAGCGCGCCCAGTGTATTTCTCAGCGCACCCAGTGTATCAGTCAGCGCACCCAGTGTGTTTGTCAGCGCACCCGGTGTATCTGTCAGCGTACCCAGTGTATTTGTCAGCGCACCCAGTGTGTTTGTTACCGCACCCAGTCTACCTGTCAGCGCAACCAGTGTATTTGTCAGCGGACTCACTGTATCTGTCAGCGCACCCAGCGTAGTTGTCATGGCACCCAGTGTATTTGTCAGCGCACCCAATGTATCTAACAGCGCACCCAGTGTATTTGTCAGCGCACCCAGTATAACAGTCAGCGCACCCAGTGTGTTTGTCAGCGCACCCGGTGTACCTATCAGCGTACCCAGTGTATTTGTCGGCGCACCCAGTGTATTTTTCAGCGCACCTAGTGTATTTGTCAGCGCACCCAGTATATTGGTCAGCGCACTCAGTGTATCTGTCAGAGCACCCAGTGTATTTGTCAGCGCACCCAGTGTGTATGTCAGCGGACCTAGTGGATTTGGCAGCACACCCAGTGAATCTGTCAGCGCACCCACTGTATTTGTCAGCGCAACCAGTGTATCTGTCAGCGCACCGAGTGTATCGGTCAGCGCACCCAGTGTATATGTCAGCGCACCCAATGAATCTGTCAGCGCACCTGGTGGATTTGTCAGCGCACCCAGAGAATCTGTCACCGCACCCAGTGTATTTGTCAGCACAACCAGTTTATTTGTCAGCGCACCCAGTGTATTTGTCAGCGCACCCAGTCTATCTGTCAGCGTACCCAGTGTATTTGTCAGCGCACCCAGAGTATCTGACAGCGCACTCAGAGTATTCGTCAGCACACCTCGTGTATTTATCAGCGCACCCAGTGTATCTGTCAGCGCACCCAGTGTATTTGTCAGCGCACCCAGTGTATTTGTCAGCGCACATAGTGTATTTGTCAGCGCACCCAGTGTATCTGTCAGAGCACCCAGTGTACTTGTCAGCGCACTGAGTGTATCTGTCAGCGCTCCCAGTGTATTTGTCAGCGCGCCCAGTGTGTCTGTCAACGCACCCAGAGTATTTGCCAGCGCACGCAGTTTATCGGTCAGCGCACCCAGAGTATCTGTCAGCGCACTCAGAGTATTTGTCAGCACACCCCGTGTAATTGTCAGCGCACCCAGTGTATCTGTCATCGCACCCAGTGTACTGGTCAGCGCACCCAGTGTATTTGTCAGCGCACCCAGTGTATCTGTCAGCGTACCCAGTGTGTCTGTCAGCGCAATCGGAATATTTGTCAGCACACCCCGTGTATTTGTCAGCGCACCCAGTGTATCTGTCAGCGCACCCAGTGTACTTGTCAGCGCACTGAGTGTATCTGTCAGCGCTCCCAGTGTATTTGTCGGCACACCCACTGTATTTGTCAGCGCAGCCAGTGTATCTGTCAGTGCTCCCAGTGTATTTGTTAGCGCACCCAGTGTATCTGTCAGAGCACCCAGTGTATTTGTCGGCGCACCGAGTGTGTTTGTCAGCGGACCTAGTGGATTTGTCAGCACACTCAGTGAACCTGACAGCGCCCCCAGTGTATTGGTAAGCGCACCCGATGTATCTGTAAGCGCACCCAGTGTATCTGTCAGCACACCCCGTGTATTTGTCAGCGCACCCAGTGCATCTGTCATCGCACCCAGTGTACTGGTCAGCGCACCCAGTGTACTGGTCAGCGCACCCAGTGTATATGTGAACTCACCCAGTGTATTTGTCAGCGCACCCAGTGTGTCTGTCAACGCACCCAGAGTATTTGTCAGCACAACCAGTTTATCGGTCAGCGCACCAAGAGTATCTGTCAGCGCAATCAGAGTATTTGTCAGCACACCCCGTGTATTTGTCAGCGCACCCAGTGTATCTGTCAGCGCACCCAGTGTACTTGTCAGCGCACTGAGTGTATCTGTCAGCGCTCCCAGTGTATTTGTCAGCGGGCCCAGTGTGTCTGTCAACGCACCCAGAGTATTTGTCAGCGCACCCAGTTTATCGGTCAGCGCACCCAGAGTATCTGTCAGCGCACTCAGAGTATTTGTCAGCACACCCCGTGTATTTGTCAGCGCACCCAGTGTATCTGTCATCGCACCCAGTGTACTGGTCAGCGCACCCAGTGTATATGTCAGCGCACCCACTGTATTTGTCAGCGAACCCAGTGTATTTGTCAGCGCACCCAGTGTATCTGTCATCGCACCCAGTGTACTGGTCAGCGCACCCAGTGTATATGTCAACGCACCCAGTGTATTTGTCAGCGCACCCAGTGTATCTGTCAGCGTACCCAGTGTGTCTGTCAGCGCAATCAGAGTATTCGTCAGCACACCCCGTGTATTTGTTAGCGCACCCAGTGTATCTGTCAGCGAACCCAGTGTATTTGTCAGCGCACCCAGTGTATCTGTCATCGCACCCAGTGTACTGGTCAGCGCATCCAGTGTATATGTCAGCGCACCCACTGTATTTGTCAGCGAACCCAGTGTATTTGTCAGCGCACCCAGTGTATCTGTCATCGCACCCAGTGTACTGGTCAGCGCACCCAGTGTATATGTCAAGGCACCCAGTGTATTTGTCAGCGCACCCAGTGTATCTGTCAGCGTACCCAGTGTGTCTGTCAGCGCACCCAGTGTACTTGTCAGCGCACTGAGTGTACCTGTCAGCGCTCCCAGTGTATTTGTCAGCGTGCCCAGTGTGTCTGTCAGCGCACCCGGAGTATTTGTCAGCGTACCCAGTTTATCTGTCAGCGCACCAAGCGTATTTATCATGGTACCCAGTGTATCTGTCAGCGCACCCAGTGTATTTGTCAGCGCACCCAGTGTATTTGTCAGCGCACCCAGTGTATTTGTCAGCGGACCTGGTGGATTTGTCAGCGCACCCAGTGAATCTGTCGGCACACCCACTGTATTTGTCAGCGCAGCCAGTGTATCTGTCAGTGCTCCCAGTGTATTTGTCAGCACACTCAGAGTATTTGTCAGCACACCCCGTGTAATTGTCAGCGCACCCAGTGTATCTGTCATCGCACCCAGTGTACTGGTCAGCGCACCCAGTGTATATGTCAGCGCACCCACTGTATTTGTCAGCGAACCCAGTGTATTTGTCAGCGCACCCAGTGTATCTGTCATCGCACCCAGTGTACTGGTCAGCGCACCCAGTGTATTTGTCAGCGCACCCAGTGTATCTGTCAGCGTACACAGTGTGTCTGTCAGCGCAATCAGAGTATTTGTCAGCACACCCCGTGTATTTGTCAGCGCACCCAGTGTATCTGTCAGCGCACCCAGTGTACTTGTCAGCGCACTGAGTGTATCTGTCAGCGCTCCCAGTGTATTTGTCAGCGCGCCCAGTGTGTCTGTCAGCGCACCCGGAGTATTTGTCAGCGTACCCAGTTTATCTGTCAGCGCAGCCAGCGTATTTATCATAGTACCGAGTGTATCTGTCAGCGCACCCAGTGTATTTGTCAGCGCACCCAGTGTATTTGTCAGCGGACCTGGTGGATTTGTCAGCGCACCCAGTGAATCTGTCGGCACACCCACTGTATTTGTCAGCGCAGCCAGTGTATCTGTCAGTGCTCCCAGTGTATTTGTCAGCGCACCCAATGTATCTGTAAGCGCACCCAGAGTATCTGTCAGCGCACTCAGTGTATCTGTCAGCGCTCCCAGTGTATTTGTCAGCGCACCCAATGTATCTGTAAACGCACCCAGAGTATCTGTCAGCGGACCTAGTGGATTTGTCAGCGGACCTAGTGGATTTGTCAGCGGAACTAGTGGATTTGTCAGCGCACCCGGTGAATCTGTCAGCATACCCAGTGTGTCTGTCAGCGCACCCGGAGTATTTGTCAGCGCACCCAGTTTATCTGTCAGCTCAGCCAGCGTATTTATCATGGTACCCAGTGTATCTGTCAGCGCACCCAATGTACTTGTCAGCAGACCCAGTGTATTTGTCAGCGCACCCAGTGTATTTGTCAGCGCACCCGGAGTATTTGTCAGCGCACCCAGTTTATCTGTCAGCTCACCCAGCGTATTTATCATGGTACCCAGTGTATCTGTCAGCGCACCCAGTGTACTTGTCAGCAGACCCAGTGTATTTGTCAGCGCACCCAGTGTATTTGTCAGCGCACCCAGTGTATTTGTCAGCGCACCCAGTGTATTTGTTAGCGCACCCAGTGTATCTGTCAGAGCACCCAGTGTATTTGTCGGCGCACCGAGTGTGTTTGTCAGCGGACCTAGTGGATTTGTCAGCACACTCAGTGAACCTGACAGCGCCCCCAGTGTATTGGTAAGCGCACCCGATGTATCTGTAAGCGCACCCAGTGTATCTGTCAGCACACCCCGTGTATTTGTCAGCGCACCCAGTGGATCTGTCATCGCACCCAGTGTACTGGTCAGCGCACCCAGTGTACTGGTCAGCGCACCCAGTGTATATGTGAACTCACCCAGTGTATTTGTCAGCGCACCCAGTGTGTCTGTCAACGCACCCAGAGTATTTGTCAGCGCAACCAGTTTATCGGTCAGCGCACCAAGAGTATCTGTCAGCGCAATCAGAGTATTTGTCAGCACACCCCGTGTATTTGTCAGCGCACCCAGTGTATCTGTCAGCGCACCCAGTGTACTTGTCAGCGCACTGAGTGTATCTGTCAGCGCTCCCAGTGTATTTGTCAGCGCGCCCAGTGTGTCTGTCAACGCACCCAAAGTATTTGTCAGCGCACCCAGTTTATCGGTCAGCGCACCCAGAGTATCTGTCAGCGCACTCAGAGTATTTGTCAGCAAACCCCGTGTATTTGTCAGCGCACCCAGTGTATCTGTCATCGCACCCAGTGTACTGGTCAGCGCACCCAGTGTATATGTCAGCGCACCCACTGTATTTGTCAGCGTACCCAGTGTATTTGTCAGCGCACCCAGTGTATCTGTCATCGCACCCAGTGTACTGGTCAGCGCACCCAGTGTATATGTCAACGCACCCAGTGTATCTGTCAGCGCACTCAGAGTATTTGTCAGCACACCCCGTGTATTTGTCAGCGCACCCAGTGTATCTGTCATCGCACCCAGTGTACTGGTCAGCGCACCCAGTGTATATGTCAGCGCACCCACTGTATTTGTCAGCGAACCCAGTGTATTTGTCAGCGCACCTAGTGTATCTGTCATCGCACCCAGTGTACTGGTCAGCGCACCCAGTGTATATGTCAACGCACCCAGTGTATTTGTCAGCGCACCCAGTGTATCTGTCAGCGTACCCAGTGTGTCTGTCAGCGCAATCAGAGTATTCGTCAGCACACCCCGTGTATTTGTCAGCGCACCCAGTGTATCTGTCAGCGAACCCAGTGTATTTGTCAGCGCACCCAGTGTATCTGTCATCGCACCCAGTGTACTGGTCAGCGCATCCAGTGTATATGTCAGCGCACCCACTGTATTTGTCAGCGAACCCAGTGTATTTGTCAGCGCACCCAGTGTATCTGTCATCGCACCCAGTGTACTGGTCAGCGCACCCAGTGTATATGTCAACGCACCCAGTGTATTTGTCAGCGCACCCAGTGTATCTGTCAGCGTACCCAGTGTGTCTGTCAGCGCACCCAGTGTACTTGTCAGCGCACTGAGTGTACCTGTCAGCGCTCCCAGTGTATTTGTCAGCGTGCCCAGTGTGTCTGTCAGCGCACCCAGTGTATCTGTCAGCGAACCCAGTGTATTTGTCAGCGCACCCAGTGTATCTGTCATCGCACCCAGTGTACTGGTCAGCGCATCCAGTGTATATGTCAGCGCACCCACTGTATTTGTCAGCGAACCCAGTGTATTTGTCAGCGCACCCAGTGTATATGTCAGCGCACCCAGTGTATCTGTCAGCGTACCCAGTGTGTCTGTCAGCGCACCCAGTGTACTTGTCAGCGCACTGAGTGTACCTGTCAGCGCTCCCAGTGTATTTGTCAGCGTGCCCAGTGTGTCTGTCAGCGCACCCGGAGTATTTGTCAGCGTACCCAGTTTATCTGTCAGCGCACCAAGCGTATTTATCATGGTACCCAGTGTATCTGTCAGCGCACCCAGTGTATTTGTCAGCACACCCAGTGTATTTGTCAGCGCACCCAGTGTATTTGTCAGCGGACCTGGTGGATTTGTCAGCGCACCCAGTGAATCTGTCGGCACACCCACTGTATTTGTCAGCGCAGCCAGTGTATCTGTCAGTGCTCCCAGTGTATTTGTCAGCGCACTCAGAGTATTTGTCGGCACACCCCGTGTATTTGTCAGCGCACCCAGCGAATCTGTCATCGCACCCAGTGTACTGGTTAGCGCACCCAGTGTACATGTCAACGCACCCAGTGTATTTGTCAGCGCACCCAGTGTATCTGTCAGCGTACCCAGTGCACTGGTCAGCGCACCCAGTGTATATGTCAACGCACCCAGTGTATTTGTCAGCGCACCCAGTGTATCTGTCAGCGTACCCAGTGTGTCTGTCAGCGCAATCAGAGTATTTGTCAGCACACCCCGTGTATTTGTCAGCACACTCAGTGAATCTGTCAGCGCACCCAGTGTACTTGTCAGCGCACTGAGTGTATCCGTCAGCGCTCCCAGTGTATTTGTCAGCGCGCTCAGTGTGTCTGTCAGCGCACCCGGAGTATTTGTCAGCGTACCCAGTTTATCTGTCAGCGCACCCACCGTATTTATCATGGTACCCAGTGTATCTGTCAGCGCACACAGTGTATTTGTCAGCGCACCCAGTGTATTTGTCAGCGGACCTGGTGGATTTGTCAGCGGACCTGGTGGATTTGTCAGCGCACCCAGTGAATCTGTCGGCACACCCACTGTATTTGTCAGCGCAGCCAGTGTATCTGTCAGTGCTCCCAGTGTATTTGTCAGCGCACCCAGTGTATTTGTCAGCGCAACCAATGTATCTGTAAGCGCACCCAGAGTATCTGTCAGCGCACTCAGTGTATCTGTCAGCGTACCCAGTGTGTCTGTCAACGCACCCAGAGTATTTGTCAGCGCACCCAGTTTATCGGTCAGCGCACCCAGAGTATCTGTCAGCGCAATCAGAGTATTTGTCAGCACACCCCGTGTATTTGTCAGCGCACCCAGTGTATCTGTCAGCGCACCCAGTGTACTTGTCAGCGCACTGAGTGTATCTGTCAGCGCTTCCAGTGTATTTGTCAGCGCGCCCAGTGTGTCTGTCAACGCACCCAGAGTATTTGTCAGCGCACCCAGTTTATCGGTCAGCGCACCCAGAGTATCTGTCAGCGCACTCAGAGTATTTGTCAGCACACCCCGTGTATTTGTCAGCGCACCTAGTGTATCTGTCATCGCACCCAGTGTACTGGTCAGCGCACCCAGTGTATATGTCAGCGCATTCACTGTATTTGTCAGCGAACCCAGTGTATTTGTCAGCGCACCCAGTGTATTTGTCGGCGCACCCAGTGTATTTGTCAGCGCACCCAGTCTATCTGTCAGCGCACTCAGTGTATCTGTCAGCGCACCCAGTGTATCTGTCAGCGCACCCAGTGTATTTGTCAGTGCACCCAGTATATTTGTCAGCGCACTCAGTGTATCTGTCAGAGCACCCAGTGTATTTGTCAGCGCACCCAGTGTGTTTGTCAGCGGACCTAGTGGATTTGTCAGCACACCCAGTGAATCTGTCAGCGCACCCACTGTATTTGTCAGCGCACCCAGTATATTTGTCAGCGCACCCACTGTATCTGTCAGCGCACCCAGTGTATCTGTCAGCGCACCGAGTGTATCTGTCAGCGCACCCATTATATCTGTCAGCGCACCCGGTGTATTTGTCAGCGCACCCAGTATATTTGTCAGCGCACTCAGTGTATCTGTCAGAGCACCCAGTGTATTTGTCAGCGCAATCAGTGTGTCTGTCAGCGTTCGCAGTGTATTTGTCAGCGCGCCCAATGTGTCTGTCAGCACACCCAGAGTATTTGTGAGCGCACCTAGTGTATTTGTCATGGCACCCAGTCTATTTGTCAGCGCACCGAGTATATTTGTTAGCGCACCCATTATATCTGACAGCGCACCCAGTGTATTTGTCAGCGCACCCAGTTTATCGGTCAGCGCACCCAGTGTATCTGTCAGCGCACCCACTGTATTTGTCAGCGAACCCAGTGTATTTGTCAGCGCACCCACTGTATTTGTCAGCGAACCCAGTGTATCTGTCAGCGCACCCACTGTATTTGTCAGCGCACCCAGTGTATTTGTCGGCGCACCCAGTGTATTTGTCAGCGCACCCAGTGTATTTGTCCTCGCACCCAGTTTATCTGTCAGCGCACCCAGTGTATTTGTCAGCGCAATCAGTCTGTCTGTCAGCGTTCGCAGTGTATTTGTCAGCGCGCCCAATGTGTCTGTCAGCGCACCCAGAGTATTTGTGAGCGCACCTAGTGTATTTGTCTTGGCACCCAGTGTATTTGTCAGCGCACCGAGTATATTTGTTAGCGCACCCAGTATATCTGTCAGCGCACCCAGTGTATTTGTCAGCGCACCCAGTGTATCTGTCAGCGTACCCAGTGTGTCTGTCAACGCACCCAGAGTATTTGTCAGCGCACCCAGTTTATCGGTCAGCGCACCCAGTGTATCTGTCAGCGCACGCACTGTATTTGTCAGCGAACCCAGTGTATTTGTCAGCGCACCCACTGTATTTGTCAGCGAACCCAGTGTATCTGTCAGCGCACCCACTGTATTTGTCAGCGAACCCAGTGCATTTGTCAGCGCACCCAGTGTATTTGTCGGCGCACCCAGTGTATTTGTCAGCGCACCCAGTCAATCTGTCAGCGCACTCAGTGTATCTGTCAGCGCACCCAGTGTATCTGTCAGCGCACCCAGTGTATTTGTCAGTGCACCCAGTATATTTGTCAGCGCACTCAGTGTATCTGTCAGAGCACCCAGTGTATTTGTCAGCGCACCGAGTGTATCTGTCAGCGCACCCATTATATCTGTCAGCGCACCCAGTGTATTTGTCCGCGCACCCAGTTTATCTGTCAGCGCACCCAGTGTATTTGTCAGCGCAATCAGTGTGTCTGTCAGCGTTCGCAGTGTATTTGTCAGCGCGCCCAATGTGTCTGTCAGCACACCCAGAGTATTTGTGAGCGCACCCAGTGTATTTGTCATGGCACCCAGTGTATTTGTCAGCGCACCCAGTATATTTGTCAGCGCACTCAGTGTATCTGTCAGAGCACCCAGTGTATTTGTCAGCGCACCCAGTGTGTTTGTCAGCGCACCCACTGTATTTGTCAGCGAACCCAGTGTATTTGTCAGCCCACCCACTGTATTTGTCAGCGCACCCAGTATATTTGTCAGCGCACCCACTGTATCTGTCAGCGCACCCAGTGTATCTGTCAGCGCACCGAGTGTATCTGTCAGCGCACCCATTATATCTGTCAGCGCACCCAGTGTATTTGTCGGCGCACCCAGTGTATTTGTCAGCGCACCCAGTCTATCTGTCAGCGCACTCAGTGTATCTGTCAGCGCACCCAGTGTATCTGTCAGCGCACCGAGTGTATCTGTCAGCGCACCCAGTGTATCTGTCAGCGCACCTAGTGTATTTGTCAGCGGACCTGGTGGATTTGTCAGCGCACCCAGTGTATTTGTCAGCGCACCCAGTATATTTGTCAGCGCACTCAGTGTATCTGTCAGAGCACCCAGTGTATTTGTCAGCGCTCCCAGTGTGTTTGTCAGCGCACCCACTGTATTTGTCAGCGCACCCAGCATATTTGTCAGCGCACCCACTGTATCTGTCAGCGCACCCAGTGTATCTGTCAGCGCACCGAGTGTATCTGTCAGCGCACCCATTATATCTGTCAGCGCACCCAGTGTATCTGTCAGCGCACCCAGTGTATTTGTCAGAGCAATCAGTGTGTCTGTCAGCGTTCGCAGTGTATTTGTCAGCGCGCACAATGTGTCTGTCAGCACACCCAGAGTATTTGTGAGCGCACCTAGTGTATTTGTCATGGCACCCAGTGTATTTGTCAGCGCACCGAGTATATTTGTCAGCGCACCCAGTGTATCCGTCAGCGTATCCAGAGTATCTGTCAGCGCACTCAGAGTATTTGTCAGCACACCCCGTGTATTTGTCAGCGCACCCAGTGTATCTGTCAGCACACCCAGTGTATTCATCGCACCCAGTGTATTTGTCAGCGCACCCAGTGTAGTTGTCAGCGCACCCAGAGTATTTGTCAGCCCACCCACTTTAACTGTCAGCGCACCCAGTGTATTTGTCAGCGCACCCAGCGTATCTGTCAGGGCACCCAGTGTATTTGTCAGCGCACCCAGTGTGTTTGTCAGCGCACCCAGTCTATCTGTCAGCGCACCCAGAGTATTTGTCAGCACACCCAGTGTATCTAACAGCACACCCAGTCTATTTGTCAGCGCACCCAGTGTATTTGTCAGCGCACCCATTGTATTTGTCAGCGCACCCAGTGTATCTGTCAGCGCACCGAGTGTATCTGTCAGCGCACCTGGTGGATTTGTCAGCGCACCCAGAGAATCTGTCACCGCACCCAGTGTATTTGTCCGAGCACCCAGTTTATCTGTCAGCGCACCCAGTGTATTTGTCAGCGCACTCAGTGTATTTGTCAGCGCTCTCAGTGTATCTGTCAGGGCATCCAGTGTATTTGTCAGCGCACCCAGTGTGTTTGTCAGCGCACCCAGCGTATATGTCAGCGTACCCAGTGTGTCTGTCAGCGCACCCAGAGTATTTGTCAGTACACCGCGTGTATTTGTCAGCGCACCCAGTATATCTGTCAGCGCACCCAGTGTATCTGCCAGCGCACCTAGTGTATCTAACAGCGCACCCAGTATATTTGTCAGCGCAACCAGTGTATTCGTCAGCGCACCCAGAGTATTTGTCAGCCCACCCAGTTTAACTGTTAGCGCACCCAGTGTATCTAACAGCGCACCCAGTGTATTTGTCAGCGCACCCAGTATGTTTGTCAGCGCACCCAGTGTATCTGTCAGCACACCCAGTGTATTTTTCAGCGTACCCAGTGTATTTATCAGCGCACCCAGTGTATTTGTCGGCGCGCACAGTGTGTCTGTCAGCGCTCTCAGTGTATCTGTCAGGGCACCCAGTGTATTTGTCAGCGCACCCAGTGTGTTTGTCAGCGCACCCAGTGTATCTGTCAGCGTACCCAGTGTGTCTGTCAGCGCACCCAGAGTATTTGTCAGCACATCGCGTGTATTTGTCAGCGCACCCAGTATATCTGTCAGCGCACCTAATGTATTTGTCAGCGCACCCAGTGTATCTAACAGCGCACCCAGTATATTTGTCAGCGCACCCAGTGTATTTGTCAGCGCACCCAGAGTATTTGTCAGCCCACCCAGTTTAACTGTCAGCGCACCCAGTGTATCTAACAGCGCACCCAGTGTATTTGTCAGCGCACCCAGTATGTTTGTCAGCGCACCCAGTGTATCTGTCAGCACACCCAGTGTATTTTTCAGCGTACCCAGTGTATTTATTAGCGCACCCAGTGTATTTGTCGGCGCGCCCAGTGTGTCTGTCAGCGCACCCGGAGTGTTCATCAGCGCACCAAGTTTATCAGTCAGCGTACCCAGCGTATTTGTCATGGTAACCAGTGTATTTGTCAGCGCACCCAGTGTATCTAACAGCACACCCAGTCTATTTGTCAGCGCACCCAGTGTATCTGTCAGCACACCCAGTGTATTTGACAGCACACCGCGTGTATTTGTCAGCGCACCCAGTATATCTTTCAGCGCACCCAGTATATTTGTCAGCGCACCCAGTGTATCCGCCAGCGCACCCAGTGTATCTAACAGCGCACCCAGTATATTTGTCAGCGCATCCAGTGTATCTGTCAGCGCACCCAGTGTATCTATCAGCGCACCCGGAGTATTTGTCAGCGCACCCAGTTTATCTGTCAGCGAACCCAGCGTATTTGTCATGGTACCCAGTGTATTTGTCAGAGCACCCAGTGTATCTGTCAGCTCACCCAGTGTATCTAACAGCGCACCCAGTGTATTCGTGAGCGCACACAGTGTATCTGTCAGCGCACCCAGTGTATATGTCAGCACACCCAGTGTAACCCAGTTTTAATTCATTGATCGATTCAATGCACATTAAACTTTTTTTCATCTCCCTTAATTTTTATGAGAAACTTATCAATTGAATAGCTGGAACTAGCTGGAACTAGCTGGCGTTTGTCGACAATTATTAGGATCTGGAAAAATAGAGGCAAAAAGTCGTTTTGGGTTTCTAAATCAGTTCAATTTATCGTCTTTATTTTCTTATAATTCTTTGAGAATTGAAAATCAGGCAAATGATGTTAGCTCTGAAAAAAAGTGATGGAAAAAGTCAGACTGTCCCAAAAGAAATTATAAAAAAAAATGTTAGAGTAACTGAGTTAAACCGACGATACGAAAAATAATGGATGGAAATTGAAAAAGGAAATTGAAAAAGGAAATTGAAAAAGGAAATTGAAAAAGGAAATTGAAAAAGGAAATTGAAAAAGGAAATTGAAAAAGGAAATTGAAAAAGGAAATTGAAAACGGAAATTGAAAAAGGAAATTGAAAGGTATACCAAGCTAGTCGAAATAAATATATATTTGCCATTCTTGTATGCCAGTAGTAATTCTTATCTTATGAATGCACAAGATACTTGGACGTTAATTGACGATGCCATTACGAGGGATTATTTAGGTGGGCTGTGTATTTTTTATAAATAATAAAAAATAAAAATAATACAAATATTTGGAAATAAAGAAAAATATCCGAACCGAAAAGAGAATATCTATCAATTACCTCCAAGCTATTAGCGCTTCACTTAACAATTTGCAGCCAACAACAGTTGGTGCGAACTGCATCTTGTCGTTGAATCTGTCGTCAATCTGAAATGTATATATATGTGTATACAACATTTGTGCGAATAGCCTTCGAATCGAATAGCGGATTCGATTCGAAATGTCGAATAATTCGAGTTTTCTCGAATACTTGGATTTTTTTACTCGTTGGCGTAATAATTCATTATGAAAACATTGTTTTAACCATATTCAATAGTTTTAAATCTTTATCTTATTAAAACGTATTGAAATTCTCTCGCATTTAACTTTTGACAGTGATTATTATGTTCGGTCAGTATTTATAAAAGGCCAAAAATCAGAAGATAATCAGAAGATGAATCCCAAATGGCAAATTTTTCCGATTGCTTTTCTGGCTATGTAAACTATTCTTTACTTCTTCATTCCACTATCATCGATACACGAAAAAGTGTACACCTTTTTTGTAGAGAACATGCCACAAAACATATACTTTATTTTTTTTTGTTTTTTTTTTAGCAAAATTTTTTTTTTAATTTTTATTAATGATAAAATTGAGATAATTGAACACAGAAGTGAAAAGGAGCGGATTTTAAAAGTCCAAATCAAAAAAAAAATCTTCTCGTTGCAGAGTTGATACGTTTTTTTTTACACTACTTGAAGGAGCCTTGAAGGACAATTATTTAAAATCCAAACTCAAGTGTTAAAAAATTCTTATTAACTAATCAAGATATCGACAATTTCGTTGATACATTTTTTAAATATGATGTAACAAAACGTTTTGCGTTTTGCGTTTTGCATTTTGCGCTTTGCAGTGCAAACTTTTTTATCGAAAATTATTATTTTTTTAATAAAAAGATTGTATAACCGAAACACTCGTACGACCTTTTGCCAGATAGCTATAAATTTGTACTCGTTTTCTGCAATAAAAAATCATGGCTTGATAAAAAAAGTGATGGAAAATAAATGCCGCTTGTGTTTAATTGACAGACCGATCCCTGTTTTATCGAGATTCCCACTCAAGAGTCATTGACTAGACGGCGATATCTCCGCTGACTATATATGACTATATACGCTGACGAAGCTTCGACGCGCGACATAACCACCGAATTAGTACTCGAAATGTTTCGTAAACGGTTAAAATAATCCTTAGTTATTTATTATATCTCAAGGTTGTGGGACAAAGTTTATTAAAATAAATTACGAGGGCATAGATAGACGGTAGAGATAAATCATCTGCACGTCTCCAAGTCTCGATCCACCAGCGATGTTACGTCTTAGTCTATATAAATAATCACTTGTTCATTATTATTATTATTTTCATCTTAATACCAAGGAATCAACGAATACCTCGTCAAGATGATTTCGTGGAAAATTCGTGAAGAATATCGCAAGCCATCTCAATATCATTTCTTGTGATGCCAAGAGCTCTGACAACAGCGTCTCGTTCGAATCCAAGTGCCGTCAGTCTAGCTATGTGCTCGACATTAACATTCTCGTATGCTGCTGTACCTGACTTGGCCATTGAGCCACCGGCCTCTTCTCTCTCTCTCATCAGTGCCGTAAGACGTGCACGATTCATATCCAAATTGATATTTTTCACCACATGCTGTTTCGTCCCCTGGATTATTATCGTATTCTCGTAATGATGATCCTGTCTTGAGAATTCTTTCATTGCTTTTGGTGGTCTCGGCGCTGAGAGAGGAGGCGGAACGGGCGGTACTCTTGGGGCGGCCGGTTGCGTCGACGATTGCGTCGACGATTGACGACTCGATTTTTCCGGCAATGCCGGTGGAGTTGGTTGATGAGGGCGAACATGCGGTCGTACCACTACCGGCGGTACGGGAGAAGGTGACGATGCTCTGTGCAGCATATCATATCTCGCTTCCATGTTGGCTATTGGCAAATTAAACAAATTCTTAAGTATATCATTCGACGCGAGTATTAATTAAACAAAGATAACAAAATAATAAATACAATTTATTCCCGTCGATCGTCAAATTTTTTTTTTTTTCGTCATACTTGTTGAGGAGCTTGCTCATAAATTGGAATTTCCGCTAAAGGTTCCATAAAATATGATTTTTTTACTTTGACAAGGACCTCTGTTACTATTTATTATAATAATAGTATACCAGTTTGGCTACCAAATTGACAGAACAAGCCTTTGTATAGATTGAATGAAGAAAATCGCCATAATTGTACCTTTGTTATTTTGTTGATTCTCACTTGAGGAAAGAATCACGGTTACAGCTGGCGTCGGTGGTGGTGGTGGTGGTGGCGGTGGTGGTGCATTTTCTTTGGGCACCGTCAAATGACGACTGTTTCTCGTATGACTGGTAGGTGGGGTTGGCGACGGTGATGGCCGTCTCGGTGGTAAAGTCGGAACGATTCTGGGCACTCGTGGTGGAACCGGCGAGCTCATAGGACTCGAGTCTTCCTCGTCGTCGGAATCGTCACACATTAGGCCACAATTGCCATTGCACAGTTCCATGATGTCCTATAACATTTTCAACATTCATAATGAGGATCATGAAATTTTCATGAAATTTTCATGAAATTTTCTTGAAATTTTCTTGAAATTTTCTTGAAATTTTCTTGAAATTTTCTGGAAATTTTCTTGAAATTTTCTTGAAATTTTCTTGAAATTTTCTTGAAATTTTCTGGAAATTTTCTGGAAATTTTCTGGAAATTTTCTTGAAATTTTCTTGAAATTTTCTTGAAATTATTTTTAGTCGTGGTAAGTTGTATCTTTCTTCCTTTACACATTTATTTTCCAATATGGATAAAATGATTTGAATCACGTGGTGTCTTTAGGTAAATGAATTTTCGATGACGATGAAACATTGCAATTACCAATTGTCACGACGACACGTGTGATAAACACGATTCTACGAACAAATGGTAAAAACAAAACAAAAAAAAAGCGTAAAAGCGAATTGCCATAATGCATTCTGTATTCACTTACCTGCTGCAGCTCTCCATTAGATATGTGTCTCGTGAAAAAAAAAACAAAAAAAAACAATCACATAATATACATTACCGATTATTAGTCTGTCGTATCATGCAACGGGCAGATCATTCGACCCAGTAAACGTAATGAAATGATGTCAAAGAACAAAAAGAATCAAGTTAATAATATAAAAATAACTTCAGGAGAAAACGCGGTTCATGCGGGCAATACGAAAACACCAGCGGTACATGACAATTATATTTTTTCCATTCTCAGAATCGCAACAATAGATATTTGCACTGTCCGCGTATATCAATAATAATATATGAAAAAATAAGAATAAAACAAAAAACTTAAGAATATAAAAATTACGGAAAACATAACGAAAGTATATTTTCAGCAAAAAGGAGCGTGTACATAAAGTGCAGAACAAACTCAATGTAATCATAAGATAATATATAATTTTATTTCAAAAAATTGCCTTCAAATACCTAATATTTTACAGTAAGTAAAAAACAAAGAAAAAACATGTACACTAGAATAAAGTTTAGTAAATTTATCTAAAGTCGCCACACGACCACCCACCGACAGTCGACAAGGAAGAAGAAGAACCTGAGGCTATATATAAACGGCAATTGTGCTTTTTTTTTTCTTCCTTCTATTATCGGATTCCGTCGGCCTCCGAGATAAAATAATTTTTTTCCCACTCGCTAGCTCGTATCGTCGACGAACGTTTTCTATTCTTATTATAATGCTACTACTTCTCGCTCTTGAAATACGAAATTGTAACTGTGACGTTGGGACGAGAATATGGTGATGGGCACAGCATATTATGCATTATCGTTTGACAATTGAAATCACATTTTTGTCTGAACGGACATTTACTTCCTGTCTTAGATGTACCAATCACGAAAAAAACTTGATTTTTTTTTTTCCTCAATTAACAATTATACGCACTGATATGTAATCTACATATATCCGGAATGCTGCTACAAAAAGATCATCATCTCATGCATTATTATGTTACATGTTACATTTAATGCTACAATGAGAAATAGCGCTTGTTGTCTTATTTTTTTCTCTACAAAAAGATATGATTATTCTTTGATTTAATTGTTTCGTGATCGTTGATGTAAATACGGTTGCGTGGTGCTGCACTCGCGACCATATACGCTAATGAAGCATCAATCATCGAAGCTCGTAGAATGTTTTTCCCTCTCAATCCAAATAGTCATTTCGTCATTTGTACAGCTTACGATCAAACAATCAGCGTCATCAGTTATTTTTTTCATTTTTCATTCAAAAACAATCGCAGATCCCTGCTGTAACGCGACATACCGATAACAGAGTCGATAATTCGGCGATGCTATTATCAACAATGCCCCATCAGCAGCGTATTCAATGTTATGGAGGCATAAACTCTCTTTTGCCACAAGGTTGAGACGTTTTTTTTAACAAAAACCATTATCAAATTAGTACAACCCTACTACTGGTGGTACATAATTTCCAGGCAAATTTTATGGGAGGAAAACAGCTTATGCCTGAATAGAGACTCTCGTGGCCAAGAGATGCACAAGCATCGCATGCTATTATTGCAACAGCGGTACATAATCGAATAATATACAAAAACACAATGAAACGAAATTGTTTGGCAAGGCCTATATTATCATATTGAAGTTTGCATAGTTGAAATGCAAACTACGATGAAAAAAATAAATATCAACATTGCATAGAATTTTGTTTCTTAAGAGATTATTTCATGCGATAAACAAGATAATATGAATGATTGTCAAACGGCTCCAGCCCCCGGAGCTCATCCTTGACCTTGGGTTGAAATTTTTCATTGAATTTCGTTGCATTCCAACGATGCAAACTTCAATGTCAATTATATCGAAAGGCTTTGCGTGTTATTCTCTCGTCTATTAGAGAGAGAGAGAGAGAGAGAGAGAGAGAGAGAGAGAGAGAGAGAGAGAGAGAGAGAGAGAGAGAGAGAGAGAGAGAGAGAGAGAGAGACAGACAGAGAGAGAGACAGACAGAGAGAGAGACAGACAGAGAGACAGAGAGAGAGACAGAGAGACAGAGAGACAGAGAGAATATACATTCGTTCTTTTTGTGCGAGCATTTTTTTTTTCTTATACAAGTCTTTTTATATACTGGCATAAAAATAACAATCTTCTTGGGTGAAGTTAAACTCCAAATATTCGAAACACTTTTTTTCTCTCATATATGTTCGAGTAATACTTATCTCATATATATCTCATAAATTATTTAATTAACTATATCGTTTTCTTCCATTGGCGCAGTTTATACGCTTCTTTCTTCTCAATATGAAAGGATCGTTTGCCATGATTTTTATACACAAACGTGGATAACTCCTGTTACGTAATTGTGCCAACGGTAGACACGCTGGAATCATATGGATATCAACTGTTTTCGGTAAACCGCAAATTTACCCTCGACCAAACTCCGTCGGTGTATGTCACACTCGAAGCGTAGCGTATAGCATAAAACCGTATAAGATAGCATAGCATAGGATCGGAAATTTAGCGCGCTTGAGGAGCGTAAACGTAAAATATCTGACTGCTGACAACGAATTCAGACGCTCAATTCGTTTTTGCTGGCTTATTATGGCCACTCAATGGCCACTGGGTGGCGCTCATGACCTTTTCGCAACAGAATTATTCCATTAGCGTAAGATCTGTGAGAAACTAATTTTGAAAAGTATTGATGAGGTTAGCGGAGACGTTTAATGATGAAAACAATGAGGTGTAATGATATACGGTGATAGTTTAAATAAATTATAGTCTCATTTGAGACTCTCCAGTGGGCTAAATTGCATGATACAATTAGGCCCCGACTTATTTGACGGATGAAAAAAAAAGCCAATATAAAAAATAATAATTAGGATATCTGGCTTTGATTGAATATGCGTGTGATTGAAGCGAGACTTAAAACACCCTCTCGCTTTAGCGCATTACCCACATAGCCCCTATCTCTCTCGGACTCGGATTATTCCTCGTACGGATTGAACCAACTATATTTAGATCCAAATCGGTTAATTTTCCCTCGAACTTAATTGTGTCAACCTCAAGTTCGAACTTACACCTTGCGAAATGGACCCACTTGAGTTTTTTCACCTATAAATTAGGATTTAATTTCGAACGAAAAATTTGGACTTTAGGTCGAGAGGTGGGGGGGTTCCCCACTTGCGCATGTGTTGGTAAAGACAGGATGGACCTTGGGCCATCCGAGGACCTTGCGAGAGTCTCTTTACACCATTATTTCCACACCCTAACTTAGAGAATACTTATTCTCATTCTGTGTTCTATAAATCACAAGTTTTACCCGTTGACGTCTTTTTAAACAGCATTGTTGACACATGCTAAAATACCAGCGGTAGTTTTGTACACATTGTGCCGTTTACCCACATTTTTCGAAAGTTTTACATCCATGAGATACGTAGTAGCTTGATAAAAATTCCCGAGAGTTAAGTGTAGTTGATCGATGATATTTGAAAACGTAGCCTGGGGTAAGCCGATCGAGATATTCGTCAGAGTGGCAAATATCCGTGTATTTGTGGTGATTAACGATGAATTTTTTTACTTTTACAACTGATTAATAAAAATGCTTCTTTTGAAATTGTAGCTAACCGCCCGATACCCTTTTACTCATAATCATTGAATCTCAGATAATTTGTACTGTCATCATCGATTGTATCATGAAACGTTCCAATCAAACCGATCACTACGTTTTGGTCCCAGATCCTGCAATCGGTATGTGCAAGCTCGAGGATTAGACCAACATCGATCCATCGATCCATCGATCGACGATATTCCCCGTGCGTCATACACACGGTCATCATATATATATATAAATGTGTGATTATAATGACCGGGCAAAAGCGTATACATATCGTCACACAAGCTTCGATATGAATTATAAAATTCGTTAGCATCACCAAACATTCCGCATTAGTTGTTAAAACTCCTTTCAATACCTGCTAATAAAGGGCAATTATTTTTTTGTTTTTTTTTTCTTTGTTATCGTCCCTCGGAAGGACTTGATATTCATTTGATATTCGCAAAATATAAGTCAAGGAAACGAAAAATGATCGATATCAGTTGACCATCGTGTGAATATTTACAGAGTTATGATAACTCGTGTTTCGTTAAGATGAAGAAAAAAATAAGAATAATGCGGGGATAATAGCTCATACAAGCCGATGTTTGGGTCCGAAAAAATTGCTTCGGAATGCACAAGAAACCTAAGAAACCTACCTTGGTCCATTATATTGGTCATATCTTGTGATATACGCAGGCTTGGATGGAGAGGAGGTGATGTTTTTGCGGTAAACAAAAAACAAAAAAAAACGATCAATTCACGAGAAAAATGAGATTGAAAAAATTATGAAAGAAATTGCAAATATTGCTTGTTGCTGAAATTATTGGGGGCAAAAAGGCAGAATTGAATTTTCTCCGATATATCCGATATGAGGTGAGACGTATAAAAAATGAGAAAAGAATAAACAACAGCCGTGTGACGATGGATACGAAATTCGACGATAAACACGTTGATGACGATGACAGAATGACGACAATGGTGTGGTCAGTGATGATGAAATGGCAAAAGAGAAAAAAGAATGAAAAAAAAAATGAAAAAAAAAAACAAACGTGTCGAGAAATTGGCAATGTGGCATTTTCGAGAAGATAAAATTATGAGGCACATATACCTATGAGGTCTGACTATACATAGGGCACGTGTTGTTTTTTTTTTTTTTTTACTGATAATGGAGAAGGGTGGTAAGATGCTACTCCTAGTCGGATACCTCGGTGTCAGGGTCAAGATCCCGCGTGGGGGTCGATGCGTTACTCGCCGATGCCGAATGTGCACCGGGCCGATGAGTTCTTCGTGGATCAAATGGATCTACCACGATCTGTTCGGTCCCCTTGATTTCAGCTCGACAAAAAGGACAACCCTGACCCTCCGAATCCTGTAATAATATAAATCGTTTAATCGTCAATATATTGCAGATATTATGCCAGTACTACGAAATGTCCACATTACAAATAATAGATGACCAAACACATCCAATCAGTTGATTTCTCTTAAAAATTATACTTTCGATTATAGTTGAAAATTGTACTATCGATTAGCTAAAAAAATAACTCTGAGACACTATGTATTCGCGATACGCACCGCGCATGCGCGCCCCCCAACAATTACAAGAATAGAGAGAGAGAGAGAGAGAGAATCTAACGTAAAGGAATTCATTGGTACGAAATTATTAACTCATTGCAAGTTTTATTATACATCGCATATCTAAGAGAATATAAAAGCGTGTACGCGTATACACACAATACGCCTTTATAGTTGTAGCCATACAATGAATTCTCATAGCATAAATTATTATTGGATATCTATTTTTTTTTTCCCCCACAGCGATCTACCCATTTCACCCTTCCTAGGATAATAATAATAATAAAGCAGCCTGTAGTGTAAAATAAAATTTGGGCAATTAACGTGTTTTTTTTTTATACATCTCATTTCATTGGAGTTCATAGACATGGATATGGAGATAATGACCAAACAAATATTTTTCCCAGTTTGTTAAAATGCACTACCCTACATTGGACTTTGAGCTTCTTTTGACAGCAAAGGCTCAAAGTTAAATTCAATCTGATGATATTCTTTTTGTTAATTTTGAAAAAGTGAGACAGATTTTTCGTCATCGAAGATAAAAAACAAAAAACACTTCATTTGCCATATATGCTTGAGTCGTGCATAAAGGTGGTGTAGACTAAAACTTGTACCATAAGTCCTCGTAAAATGTTGGCCCTTCGTCTATGAGGCTAAAAAGGCTGTGAGAGAGCTATTTCCTCGTACAGCAAAAATTCTCAATAAACAATGTGGAATTTGATATTTGCACGTTTTTATAATTTCAATTTAGTAGCACTGAAAAGTCATCGTTTCATTTGCCAAATGGCTTTCAGATTTCCCTATGGTAATAATCTTTTCTCAAATTACAACGCGGAATTGCACCAATAATGGATCTTTTGCTGGATATTGAGAGTTTATAACTCTCTCAATATCAATAAGTTTATAACTAGACGACTGCTCGTTATAATTCGTCATAAAACTAGATCACCGTCACTTTGCCTTGACCAAGTGGAGAAAACTATCCTCCAGCGCTAGCACATATTTGTGAGGTCGTTCGCTCGTATCAGTCACGTTGCGTTTTCACTAGTCGCATTACGGGGGCACACTCGAGCTTCTATTTGTACAAAGTGTAATGATGCTAGAAGCAGCCTAGATTCACCGAGCAGCAGGCTGGAGTCGTGTAAAATGGTTGGCCTCATTCGCGAAAACTCTTGTGCTTTTGTGCTCAGCTCCTCTTTACATTGAAACTGTATGTAATTTCCTGTAGTGTCTCATATTATTGATACCGACCGAGTCGCATTACTTTGCTCTATTTCATCGTATTTCCCTAACGCTCGGGTGAAAAATTCCCAATCTCCTCCTTCTCGTTCTTGCCATTGTTGAAATCTTGCTCTGAGCATTACTTGATTCGAATAGAGCCCAAGGGTCTAATTATTTTTGCGCATTTCAAGCTTGTTTCAATTCCTTTTAATCCTACTCTGCGAGTATGCTTTAAGTTACCCAATCTGAAAATGGAAAGAAAAAATCATTGAGCCCTCTCGCTCAGCCATGTCTGATCTTGTGTGTAATGGAAAACTGCGGATTGGAAAAAAAAAAAAAAAATCAGCTCCCCACGCCTACTACACAATGTTTACACGAGCAGTAGCTGCATTTTTCTTTGCCGCCAGTCGCTTGCCACTTGGGCTGTTAAACTGGCATATAATAAATAACACCTTTTATCATAAGAATAAAATATAAATTCAAGTTTGTGGGCTTTTATGACGTTGAGAGACCGTTAATAGAACGTAAATAATTAATCTTGTGGAATTTTGAAGTAAATACTGCTACCTGCCAAGCTGTGAGACATGGAGTACAGAGTAGATGACCGCATGGCTCTATTCTCACATCCTTGTCGTGCTCCGCGCATATTTTGCACAATTGAAAGGTGCTACCCATTTCACAATATAATTCGTATTGTTCAGCCGTTACTTTGATGTGTTCCTCCGGTGTCGGTTGAACGGCCCACGTTAAATCAGGATTTATGTTACGTCCATCCGGATAAAGATAGCTGCAATTTCATATCATCAAGATGATTATTATCGTCATGATTAATAATGACCAAGTCTTTAATCATAATAATTTTAAGATTTTTTTTTTATCATTAGAATAATATATCCTTTTTGCGATAATACTCACAATCCTTCCCGATAACCATCGAGCAACGCCTGACAGAGACTCTTGTTGTGCGGTATAGTCTGTAAAATATCACCGTCTGACGTCACGTAACCGATTGCCCACTGGCCCAATCTCGTACAGCTCAACCGAAAAACATAACTTCCCGGCTTTGTGATGCAATATTTTTGCAAACGTGCCTTAACCTCGTCGTACGTTAGAAAAGCCACGTAACCAGGATGTGTCACGGCGAGAATCTTCCAATTTCGAAGTAACGTTGACCACGGTTGAAACAATCTGTGTTACAATTATACAACTATTACAATGACTATTATCGGACTGTGTCTACACCCATATATCAACATATTTTAACATGAAATCTCAGAGTTTCCATGATTTTATGTATTATCCGCTGACTCAAACAATTGTATTATAACGCGGAACAATACATTGAAAAAAATATATATATATTTCCAGACATTATATGAAAAGTGAGTTAAGAGTAATGATAGATAAAAGTTCGAACCAAGTCCTCAACAAATCACACAACCCAGTACCACCAGTTTGGTAGATAAGGCATGGGCAGGAAGCCCATAAATTATTATAGTTTCTACTTTTAATATATACTTAATTCCCTATCTCAAAAATTGTCTCACATTCTCATGAGTATAAGAAGAATCAATTATTCTGCGTATTTACTGCGTCGTTTATGCGCCAATATTTTCTTTTTATATCTCATTTCTCTCATTAATATTTGTTCATAATGTACCAAAACATAAAAAAATCATCATCAACCTTACGCGCTCTTCGGCTTCGGCTATGAAATCGGCTTACCTCGTGAATACGTCGAATTCAAAGTTGGAAATGTAATCATTGCAAGTGAGATCTATCGTAGATTTCAATGCCATTGCCTGCAGCCCCGAACTAATTGGATGCACCTGATTAAGCTCGTGCCTAAATATTTTCCATGGAACGAGGGTACTGAAAGCAAATAAAACAAATACGTTATTTAGAAAATTTATCGTACGTTACAATATGAATTTATTATTTTGTTTATTAAGAGGATGTGCTGCAGGTCACGTGGCAGCGTTTTCGATCTCTCTCTCTCTCTCGACGTCTGCGTCACATCGTGTCTCAAAGTTAAAAGTTAGTTAAAAAAAGAAAGAAAAGAAGAGCTTATATCTAATGAAATCGTTATGAAAACTTATGATAATAATATTATCGAAGGCTCGATATCCAGTATCAGTATCCAGACCTTGCTTCCAGTAATTGTCCAGTGTTGTAATCCACCAAATAATAGTGGTAGATATGATTGAGATATGACTTTTCTTTTACTCTTGAACCTCGTTCAATATACCTAGGTATATTTAAAAATATCAAATAGGTAAAAATGATTTTTTTGTTATAAGGCTTGTTAGATCGTAAATCCCGAGTTTAAATGAAAATTTAGTCTTGGAAGGAATGTATTTGATCATTAAAATATTAATTGATATTGAATTCTCGTCGCGACAGTCCATTAATCAGCTCTAACTAATTACGGGAGTTGGAAATGCGACTAGTCAGAAAACGTTTCAGGAAAATGACGGTCACATGACGGAGAAAATTAGATTCGGCCACGATCGTTACGAGCACAATTAGAAAAAAACAAAAAACGACAAAGAATGACTGCAATAATAATTTAAAGGTGATTGTCGAGTCTCCAGGCCGCCATTTCATTCGATTTTATTATTATTATCATTATTATTATTATTATTATTATTATTATTATTATTATTATTATTATTATTATTATTATTATTATTATTATTATTATTATTATTATTACTGAGATAATACGTATCATTGAACGAGGTCAAAATGCACTCGAAATTGCATGTTTATATTAATTTTACGTAGGATGCGAATGTCAGCACTCGATAAATAGATATTACGGCGTTGGATATCGTCAATTTTTCTCTCATTCAGAGTACGGGACAACGTAGCTGTTATTATATTAGTACGGCAAAGTTTATGTCCCCCAGTAAGAAAGATTTCTGTCTCTTTTACACGGACTTTCCGTTCATTAACTAAGACCTGTCCATTCACTGGGACGTTTAACTCAATGCAAAGAAAAAGTTGAGTCA
Source organism: Dyspetes luteomarginatus (assembly GCA_963669185.1). Taxonomy (NCBI): domain Eukaryota; kingdom Metazoa; phylum Arthropoda; class Insecta; order Hymenoptera; family Ichneumonidae; genus Dyspetes; species Dyspetes luteomarginatus. The sequence continues at coordinate 13,980,416 of OY769903.1, read as the reverse complement.
AAAGTTGAGTCGAAGACTTATAATTGAGGAGGAACAAAGCTGCTCGTAATTCTATAGAGTAATAACAGAAGATGATATTATCACTATAGTGTATCCTGGAAGGCATTTATCGTACAATAGCTGGTTTCAACATGCTAATAGGCTTATATACATACATATATATACATATATATATATATATATATATATATATATGAAGAACGAGCTCATGTCTGACAGAGATCGATTTGACAAATACTGGACATTTTAATATAAAAGTGACGTTGCTAAGGAAACGCGACACGCAGCAAACCGAAATGTCTAAATATGCATGATGCTGGCAAGGTCATTAGCAGTTTATAGTCAACTATTGTGTGGTCGATACGTTTTTTTCGCCCTCAATGAACGTCCAACGATGTGCAAACTAGATTCACAAAGCTTTATTTTCATGATTTTTTTTTTTTCAAAATGTGCCCATAATTCGAAAGATTTGATCGATGCTCCAAAGATCCAATGCTCTTACATTTCTGACAATCTCCAATGTTTTTTACAACGCTAAAGACCCGTTATTTGTGCCTATGAAAAAAAGTGCCGCGTCACTGCGTTAATCTCGGTAAAATATTAAAAAGCACACCCGTTATAGAACCGCGTCGCACACCCAAAGAGAGCTCTACACTCTCTACGTTGAATCAGGCACTTGGGTAGTTCAGTACCAGCCAGTCTGCGAGTGCGAAAGGTCTCTACACTCTCTATTTTCTCTCCAAGTTTTACTGACTCATCCCAGACACATAATACACATATAAATATATTCGACGTTGAATATTTCGTGGGTAAGTGAAATTCGAAAAATTAAACGATATCAAAAATGTTCGAAACAGTTGGAGATTAATTTTTTCTTTGTTCGGGGTATATGGGATGGAAAATTTTGTTCGGGGCAAAAAGCGTGCCGCCACGAAGCGCGCAGTAAGTAAAAAGAGAGAGGGATATATATATATATATATATATATATATATATTTCACTGCTCTGCGAAATCTCAATGGCGTATCTAGCGGGTTCGGCGTCACTCCGACAGATGGCGAATGTCGCGGTCTCAACGTTCCACCAATATATGACCAGAATCGCGCAATACAACACATATATATATATATATATATATATATATATATATATATATATTTTTTTTTTAATTCCCGACTACGAATAGGTCAAAAAGATCAGAGTACAAAATTATGAGTGTGAAAAAAAAATATTCAGTGCACCAAAAAAACAGATTCAAGAAAATTGGATTAAAAAAAAAATCCATACTTTCAGGATTAACACACACAGTATTGCACTCACAGAAAACAATCAAGAATGCGCATTTTGAGATATACGTTTATCTCGGGGGGTCTTCGTCAATTTGTTCGCAGTTTCACAGGCACGTACGCACGAAAATAGAAATTAAAAAAATTCTACAGCTGAATTCCATTTATCATTCTCATGAATGAACAGAACTGTATATAATATTTTTATTGGCACGCGTTTAAATAACAAAATGTTATAATTGCAAATTTACCATGCGAATGATAATTAAGTTTTTTTTTAGGATGTATGGCACAATGGCACAAGTTAAGAACTAGAAGATCGATTAGCCGACCACATTTCTCACTATATATTATACCTCTTATAGAATATCGAGAATGTTTATTAAGGATGATTAACTTTTAACATGATTTCTTTTAATACGAGAGCTTAAAAAATTGTTAGATCATATTGAAGCGATCGAACAATTTTATTTCGTCATAAAAAAACGAAATTTTTAAATCTTTCTAGGGATAATTCTAATTTTCCTACAATCGAAGCGGGCAATACTGGACGAATTTATTTGAAAAAAATAAAATAAAAAAAATGTTGCGTACTTAAAAAGATTAGCGATTACAATGAGTAAAAGAGACAAATAGATCTGCAGAATATTTGGTCAACTTTTTTTTCCTGATTTAATGATAGCGTTTTAGATTGAAATTTAATATTCTTGGATTATTCAGTATACAGTTTCAGACCAATTGGCTTTATTACTGGTTTTATTTTTTATAAAAATTTACGTGCAATACATCCATAATCCGTTTGAATCGATTTTACTCGTTTGTCATTACCCATTGGTATAGCTATTTTTTATTTGGCTTTCGATAATCCCAATTGAAAAAATATAGATATAAACCAGAGTGACCATGACCTGCATGGTTTTTTTTTCAAAGCTCCCGATTGCTCATATAACCGAGTAGACATACATTTCTTTTATAAATTGATAAGGAAATTGAATTGTGATCGTTTGGCAGTTATGAGCGGAAATAAGGACTACAAATCCGCCACATCGATTCACGACTTTGAGGCGACATCTATAAAGGGAGATGTTGTACCATTGTCAAAGTACGTTTAATAAATAATTTTTATGTTTTTATTGGAATTGTAAATTTCATAATCGTTTAGCAATTATCTTATTAATCGTTCAATGTTCTCGTACGAATTTCAGTTATAAAGGTCACGTTTGTTTGATCGTCAATGTCGCCTCAAAGTGCGGACTTACAGCGACAAATTACAAAGAGCTTAATGAGTTGAACGACAAATATGCCGAGTCCCACGGTAAGAAATTTCCATATTTCAATGTGTGATTTTTTTATTTCAATTATTTCAATTATTGGAAAAAAAAAAAAAAAAAGATTAATAAGGATTTTGATTTTGTCAGGTCTTAAAATTTTGGCATTCCCGTGCAATCAGTTTAACGGGCAAGAACCCGGTACACCTGAGGACATATGCACTTTTGCCGATCGTCAGAAGGTGAAATTCGATCTTTTCGAGAAGATTGACGTAAATGGGGACAATACAGATCCGCTATGGAAATATCTTAAAAAGGAACAAGGTGGTACACTCGGAAGTTTCATTAAATGGAATTTCACGAAATTCATCATCGACAAAGACGGCAAAGTCGTAGAGCGTCATGGACCAAATGTTGATCCGAGTAAATTGGCGAGTCATCTCGAGAAGTACTTTTGAGGCTCGAAAACCTCAGCTCATCCCAAAACCGCGATTGTAATAATTAATTCTAATATACACGTGAATGTAGCATCAGCCATTATTTTGCACCGCGCTTCTCAATGTGTAATAAAAATATTTTATCTATGTTATATCTGTGATTGTAAATTGAGGTTGTCGTAAATTCTTTCATAATTAATAAATTCATTATTAGTCTGTTCAAGCTTTTCACAAACTCACACACGTCATTGGATTTTTCTTTTCGCGATAAATATACCGTGGATATTGTCAGAAATATCACAAAATCTCTATAACCTTCTCTCTTGGATAAGATTATAGATATAGAAAAGAAGAAAAAAAACAAAATGTTGGCACAGGTAATATTTCACGCGCACATATTAAAAGGGAACTTGTACTATCGTTAAATACGTCTTTAATAAACCGATTATATCAAGGACAGAAATGTTTTACGTTTTCTTACTATTATAGCATATTTTTACCATTATTATTATTATTACTATTGCACACAAGAATCAAAGACAACGCGTACGAGAGAAATTGTTGGAATAATATGTTGATCGCTCGACGCCGCCTACATTACCGGATGACTAAGTCAGAGATAAGGTATACGCGGCAATATACATAGAGAACCGGAAGTGGACGAAAGTGGGAGATAAAATCGACTGAGAAAAGTCGCGACGAAATTTCTAATGTGTCTGTCGCAGGTCGCAGTAATGCAAGGAGACGTAAAGAAATTTAAGAAAAAATGTATTAATTGATGAACCCATGAATTTTCTTATAAATTTTTCACATTCACAGAGTGTATTAATAGCGTAGCGATAGTAGTGACGTTTCTAACTATTTTCACAATTATACCGTTTTTGTTCTCTTAATTTTGTCTTACTTTAATTATGGTGACAATTGATGATTTTTATCAATTGCCGCCATTTTGTAAATTGTTTTTTTTTCTGGCAAATCTGCCACCAACTATCACAACACTCATACAGATTAAAAATATGTTTGGTTTTTTTTCTTCAGATTTAAACACACTTTTAACGTCAACACTTTTTTTTTTCCAAATTTATACATATTCTTGAAAGATGAGTAAACATGTTTACAAAATTGCAGAAAGCAAACTCAAAGCTCAAAGAATTAAAAATTCATTCCATTCTCAAAATCAACTCGCTAAAGAGTTGCTATACAATAATACTGCCGTTAATAACATTATTTCGAATCTTCATATGTGGGAAAAGAAACGGTAGATTTTTTTGCTATTTTGCACTGACTAACATTGAGCGGTTGCCAGAAGATAAAAAAAAGTAAATCAACTTTCTATATTAGACCATTGCTAGGGATTGTTTAAAACTTTGAAAAGAGCGATGGGATACAACAATGTAAATTAGCAATCTAAACTAGAAATATTTCCATTTGAGAGTTTCTAGAAATAATATATGTACATTGACAGCGGTTAATTTCAAATAACTAATATATGTATAGTAGTCTTTACCATGGAAAAAAGAGCAATGAAATTAGAAAATCGTTTACGTCTTATTTATGGAATTGCCCCAAGTAATAATCTATTGCATAAAATTCATCTGGCATTAATTAATGATGGAATCAATTTTGTCGATAAAAGATCCTTCATTGATGAAATCAGAGCGGAAAATATTCTTTCTTCGGTTAATGGAATAAAAGATGTTTCTCTATTTTCCTGAATTTTAATATATATAGAAAAATCTGGACGTATGGTATTGAGCTGCTTTGGAAAAAAAAACAAAAATTATAAAATAATTCTTAAAAAGAAAATAAACGTTTAAAAGTCGTTAAATGTACAACGACTAGTCTGAGGATATTTTTTCCAGAGATCGTTTTTACAAAGTATGAAAATTGTCGAGAAAAAATGTTGTAAGCTTATCAATCGCAGGCATGACCATTCCCGAGGAAATCAATAGTTAATATATATATGTATTGTTGATAGAAAAAAAGAAAAAAAGAAAAAAAAGATGATTTTTTCTCAATAGATTAGATGGACGAAAAAAAATACTAGAAACTTCTAGAGAATTTTGTGGTTTATTAAAAAAATTGTATCTATGCGTGTATACCGCGCCGGAGGAAGAGCCCCTCGAATCTATTTCACGTGAAAATGATTGAAATGACCGCTTGCATAGTTTCGAGATACTTCATCAATGGAATATGTACTATTGATTCTGCGTTTGTGTCTGCGATAACACCATGCATCGAAAGCTTTTAGTAGAGACTTTTTAGAGGCTGTACAAAAAAAAAATAATTCCTACAAAACCATCGTCAGATAAGAAGCTGCTATCCAGTGAAACGTTTTTATTAAAAAATATATCATGTTCATGGAAATATTGACGATTGACTACTTTTTTGTTTTGTTTTAAATTATTACATCGATTACACTGATCGAGTAACCGAAGCGTGAAAAAAGTGATAATCGTTTAATTGTTGAAAGTTTTTGTTTTTTTTACAAATAAAGTAGGTTCATTGATTGAAAAAGGCTTTCTATTGATCTTCGTGGACTGGAAGTATGTTTATGTTTAGGCCGAGAAAGTACGGGAGAATAAGACGCGACGGAGGAGAATGAGCCAGAGTCGCAGATCTAGTGCAGAAGAGGGAAAAAAGCTAACGAACAAGAGGAAGAGACGAAATGAAACGAGACTCTTTGGTGTATTCTATAGAAGGTTGGTGGCATGGTGGCCCGCTCGCGCGGATACGTAAGAGGCAATACCGGGCTATAATTAGTCGTCCTTGCTCGCCGGCTGATCCGACGTTAGCCGCCTCCATTCATAGAACGCCAACGGCAATGGAAAGGGGCAAATATATAACCAGCCAAACATGATACATGAACATGGTACAGACACGCCTACATATCGTGAGTACATAGCAACAAGTATATATTCCAGGAGATTCCATGATAAGCTTCGACGGCTATTTGAATAACAATTTTTTTTAAATTATATTTTAAGGGTAATTTGATCGATATGGAAGACTCTCGGTCGGTAATAATGAGTGAGAACTCTTAAATTGGAAAAATTATGCTTTTTGGAGATATCTCAACGACAACGGAAATTTGAGACAAAAATTAAACAACAAAAAGAATTGAAGCTTTTACTGATGAATAATTTTCTACTTATTTACAATATGACGAGTGTTTTGTAAAAATTTTACCCAGATATTGTATCGCATCAAGCTTTATATACATTCTATAGTGGAATATATGTTTATTTAAAAAAATTGACCTTTTCATGTTTTTCGAATGAATTTTAATGAGTTTTAAAGCATTCCTCATAACTTATGACAAATGCTTTAAAACTCATTAAAAAAAGCACTGATCACCTTATTAAGGGGATCAGTGCTTAAAACAACCTTTGCTTTTAAAACGAATTCTTAAACGATATAAATTAGCTGAAATTTATCTCAAATATGTAGAAAAAAGTTTGGAAATAATCTTATGAAATTGGGATTAACTCTATTTTCCGTTGCCCCGAATAAGCTATAAAATAATTATGTATTAATAATACGGAACTAATGCAAACGTCGAAAATGTTCCTCTAACTGTGTCTTATATTTTTCAGCGTCAAGACATGGTCCAATTCCTTGATAATGAAATTATCAAACTTATCCATAAAACAACTAAACAACTGTGCTCAATCGCGGCTCTATGCTAACTCGTAATTCATGTGGTACGTGGAAACTATTTATTATTTATTTTATTTTTTTCCACAGAAACGAAAACCAAGTTGTCGAAGGATTAAATGTATAAATATAAGTTGTTATTTTGTTTTACTTAACCAAAGTAGTTTGACCTAATGATGAAAAATTCCACGGTGCTGCTGTGGCCTAGTTTTTTTGCCTAGGAAAAAAAAAACATGTCAAGAAAGAAGCCTCTGTGGGAGTGTACACGATATTCTCGACGACACGAAAACGCCATCCCAAGAGATGCTTTCCAAGTCCTCTAGTCCTGCTTATACTCAACACGAGCCTGCCTCAACTCTAGCCAGGTAGCCATACGGACTCTTATTTTTTTTAACCCTGTTTCTCTCTTTCTCTCTGGCAATCCTCGAGAATACGGGGCGCGCGGCGCCTCGCATCGTTGACCTCGCCCACTTTTCTCATTAAGGTAAGAGCACACCACCACGAGTATTCCTATTTGGGATATGTATCATGATGAAAATTTTCCTTCTAAGACTCGAACGCAACTACGTACGTACCATGTATAGCATATATATATATATATATATATATATATATATATATGCATCAGCTGCTTTTTGCCAGAGTAAGGGTAATGATAGTCCCTCTTGTTAAAACAAAAAATTAATCTAAGTACACAGAGGCAATTGAAAAAATAAATTCAAATTTCTTAGCAATGTTGAAACTAAGTTATTGAACTAGAACCCAGTTTGTCGCTTTATACTCATATATATATATATATATTTTTTCTTTCCTGATCAAACTGATGAAACCAACGAACCAAGTTTCATCAAAATTTAATATGGCAGTGTTGAACCTTAAGGAATCTGCTCGCACTGAGCGCGTAAACGTAGTACCTCGTCAACGACTTGTACGATTTTGTTGTAACTTTGGACATAATTCGGACCGCAAACCACCTCTTGGTGTGCTTCATTTTTTTTTGCTCACAATCGTTAACGGGCGTCTCATGTACAGTAGGATCATCCACCCGCCAGTATAATATATAATAGATACTGGTCAATACCGTCATAGGAACCACCGGATAACAGGTGACTGCAACTGTTGCAAATGATCACTCAGTATGACAGGGCTGACTTATTCGATCCTTCAACATCATTCTATCTTTTTTTCTTTTTTTTGCGGGCTCTTCTCCCATTTTCATAATTTAATTACGAGTTAATTTTTCGCTGACAATGAATCACATACAGGTCAAGTGTACAAAATTCCTTAATGTAGCTTGCCTAAATTTTGTTCATCATGGCTCAGCGCGGTCAGGCACCGGCAACCACCGGGAACCACGGGCGATGGTGACAGCAACGAGAACTCGCTCGTTAAACTCGCATCCGGACGTTCGAGCTTGTCGGCTCTTCTCGTAACGGAAGGAAGGGGACGTGTGACGTCACGATTGAAGCGAATTAAAAGCGAGCAACGAGTTGGCTCGCTTTTAATTCGCTTCAATCGCACATAGGCCCACATTCATCCTCCGATCCATCTACGACCTCCACATTCCGTATTGGCTTACGCATTGGACCACGCACGCTCTCGGTCTTAATATATATTAGACTGAGTCAATGCCACGCAACAACTCAATCCCTGTTGTGTGTGTGTGTGTGTGTGTGTGTGTGTGCGTGCGTACGTGCGTGCGCGCGCGCGTGCGTGTGTGTGTGTGTGTGCGCGTGTGTGGACATGTAATATCACACAATGCGTAAAGTTGAATATACTCTTACGGATATTTGAACAGTACCAATCTTTCGTGTATATTCAGTCAAATCTAAGAATTATTTTTTGGCTATTTTAATCATTAAGAATATTTTACCGCGTAGCACACAACTAGCCGACACATCCAAGTTTACCATTGACTTAACATTTTTGTACAAAGTTCATATTTTACTGGGAATGTGGAGCTTTTTCTTACGTAACCGGTAAGAAAGAGCCCATTATACTACAATACATAGGTGCAAAATGACGCTTTACATTTGTTCCTTATTTTTCTTTAGTTAAACATTGGCGCGCAAACAGCTAATTAGTCACTGAAAACTGGCTTCATTATTTCGAGATGGTTCGATAGAAATGTATTAAAGTTACGATTAACAGGTTAACATTTTTTTAACTAAATGAGCTGCGTAAAAAATGACAATGGCTGCACTCCCGTACTAAGAGTTGAGAAGAGATTTGTGTAAATAACATAGAAATTCATTCCAACTCAATGGAGATCTATTGTAATAATAAAAATGTAGATCTGTTTCGATATAAGAGCTATATATGAAGCTTATATAGCGATAAACCTCTATTTTAATCGAGTACAACTAAAGTAGTATCGAATATTGGTGGTCTATTATCATATTCACTAGAATCTATTTGAATCAAATAGAGATCTATTAGATTAATCTTTCGCGATCAAGAGCTTCAATTATTTTCTAGTTTACTTAATTATTCGAGCTTTGCTCGAAGCTTTTTCTTTTCGGGAAAAATTTCTTAATCGCACAAATAACAAATTCACCCTGAGGCGATCCTCATCATTGACCCGATAAAATGCCATTAGTTGCACGGGGGACCCAGTGGATAAACCAAATGTTCTGAGAAGGATGCCAGTAGCGTTGAAACCGCGCTCGCGTTTCTCATCTGCCATGCCCTGGTCATTTATTTAGCAAGGAAACATACATGTATGTATATATACAGTCACAGGCTGTTGTGTGAGTGGCTGCTTGGCACAAGTTAGCATATCGCCATCAATATAGTGCGTCGGAGTGTTTGGTATAGGAGAGCAGCTGGGGCCGGATGTCCGCGGATCATTTGACCGGAAACGACGGAAACTGAAGGTTCACCGAGCATAATCGTAATCGAGTCACAAGCACAGAGAAATAAATAAACCCGATAGAACGCATAGATATAACGCATATAAGAATAATCAATAATTGGGCAGATAAATTGAATCGACTGAACACGAAAGACTCATGTTTCGAGCACACGGAAAGCGTTAATAATCAACTTTTTTTTTTTAAGCCATATGTTTATATTTACTAATGGAGCAGCAACAATTCTAAAAGTCATAATCCAAAAAATGTTTGAAAAAAAATGTTTACATTGATTAGAAAAAGCAAGTTAAAATTTTCATTTAATCAACAAAACTCGATCGGGCTACATGCGTAAGCGCAAGGCTTTCTCCGTTCATTCTATAAACACTCCGTATAGAGCTATGTTGAATCACGTGCCCCCTACGTCAATGTAGGGGGCACGTGGTACGACCACCAGACGCAAACTTTGTACGATAAACGTTCTGGTAAAAACAACATTCCACTCATCATTTCAGAAAATTCAACTTCTGAGCGTTCTTTTCGAGTTTGTGAAAAGAAGAAGATGAAAACAAAAATATGAGTTTACTCTCGATGGCCGGGAATTCGTCTCTACCCTCTCGAGACATCCGAATGACCCTCATTGTCCTCCTCTCCCGCGAGCTACGAAAGACCACATCACTGTCGATGGTGGGGGAGAGAGAGAGAAGAGGGTTGAGAGAAGCTCTCCGGCGCACGCAGGGATGCAGCTCGTGCACACATGCGCGTTGGATACCTGACAAGCTTTCTGTTGTCAAACCACGAGAAATTTTATCCTACCTATACTACGCGAAGCTACGCGTTCGCTTTTCCCTACTTTTTTCGCGTTTGTGGTGACCATTCGCGATTTTTGAATTAGGGAACGATTGACATTGCACTGCAATTCCGAGGGTGCGATATTCGTCTCTCTTGGGAGATAAATATCAGTCAACACACATTGCGTCACTCCTGCAGAATGTCAGAAGGTTCAATGAACTTATAATTCGGTGAATTCGACTGAATGCGAGACCCGCTTGCAGACGAAAGAGCTCGAGGACTTTCAAGATATTATTGATAACTCAATGAGCTACCGGTCACGTCGAGCGAGAACCCGCTCGATTCGTTAATCAACGTCATCATCCCACCTGTGTAGTCAAGTGTGCTCATTTTAGCATGCTTCACCTATACATTCCCAACTGAAAATTAAACCCCTCAAGAATTTTCAGTACTTCGCGATACAATAAAAATCTAAACACAATCAATCATATTAAAGCTATTGTATGATTATCGATTAATTATCCATTCGACAGTCTAATGATGATGCAGTTGACGTAGGAAACAAAACTTTCAATTTACAATGCAAATAGTCGCCCAATTTTAGTATTCCATAGCTATTCATAGACGAAATATCCTCTATGATTTTCCTCAAATAATGACTTCCTTCATTGCAAAATCTGTAATAAAAATTAAATTTTTATGTTCCATAACTGTGATTTGATTGATGAAAAGATTTTCTATGATCTTACTGTCAGACATAATATTGAATAATATTCACGGCTTGATACATTGCTAAACTAATGTAAAAAAATATCTCATCAACAATTGACTTGAATTACTGAACGTCAAACTTTATCCGACATTCACCTGACAGTGAATTAATTGAAAACCTTCCAACAAAATAAAATAACCACATACAGCATACAAATAAAATAATAATAAATTCACTCAAAATAAAAATTGGTTTATCGTTTTTATGAGTTAACCGAATCCGCATTCCGATCGATCTGTTTTCATTTTCTTCAATATCAATTCTATTTTAACATTGCCTGATCGAAACTTTAACACAATTAACCTTTTATGTATAATACATTTTTCGGGAATTTTAAACAAAAAATCTTTACGATTTTCGACGACAAAAAAAACTCTTCCGATTCCAGGTAAAAACCATTTTTTTTTTATCGCCCACTTAAAAAATATAATGGAATAATTTTAAAATATGTTTTTTTTTATCTTTCGGTTATACCTGAGAAGTCACTGAAAATTCCGAATTAGACCACTCTTTAGTTTAAAAATGACAATATTTTTCATATGAACAAAAATTCTTTGATATCAACAAACCATGGTCTTTTTGAAACCATTGATTTTGGCATTTTATGTCTAAGCGCTGGCCTAAAAAATACCGTCACGCTCCGCATTACCCCACGTTCCCGCCACATTGCCACTTCTTCGCGATATACGCCGAAACAGACGGAGAGAAAGACAAAGAGAAGAAGAGAAGAGAGAGAGAGAGAGAAGAGAGAGAAGAGAGAGAAGAGAGAGAAGAGAGAGAGAGAGAGAGAGACATAGACAGAGAGAGAGAGAGACATAGACAGAGAGAGAGAGAGAGACAGAGACATAGACAGAGAGAGAGAGAGACATAGACAGAGAGAGAGAGAGAGACATAGACAGAGAGAGAGAGAGACATAGACAGAGAGAGAGACATAGACAGAGAGACAGAGAGAGGGAGACAGAGAGAGAGAGACAGAGAGAGAGACAGAGTTTCATTGTCACACTCACCTACACCGTACCCTACACGGAAAACGTAACAAACATAACATACCGTCGCAGTTAAGCTAACAGCTACAGTGTTTTTTCTTCTTCTCGAAAAACAGAAAATTTTTCAATCTTTCAACGACTAGTTACGACAAAATTTATATAAAATTTTTGTACCTTCACAAAACCTTCAAGGAAAGCGTCAAAAGTGGGAATTTTTTTTTGGTTTAGCGTGTTTCCTTAAATATTATAGTTAAAAATTACAAAATTGACTGTATAACTTCCATTCGGTAAATAATTAAACATATTGGAGTTTTCGAGAAAATAGAAACAGATGGGCCGAAAGGTGAATTCGGTTTAGCGGGAATGCCCCAATATATATAAATTAGACCGGTACTAAAGACATTTTCTTAAAAAGATAGCGATTTTTTTTTTTTTTATCTCCTTCTTTTTGGGCACGACTGTACCAAGCATTTCATTTTTAAGTCTAGGTATGTTTGGCCAATTCTCTCTTTTCATTCTTTTTGCCGTCGATTAGTTTCACCGCGTTATTTACGCTCTTGCTCGCCCTCGCCTTCGCTCACTCTCTCTCTCTCTCTCTCTCTCTCTCTCTCTCTCTCTCTCTCTCCCTCTCTCTCTCGCACAGGCACTCGGCAGAGAGGTTAAAAAATATTTCTATCCAATTTTGGACCTGGCCGCGGAAGAGCATCATTCGAGGCATACCACAAAAGGTCGAAACTTGAAACAAATTCAAAGTGTACGAAATGCGCGAATCCTTAGGGCATTACACCTTAGGGTCTTACATTTAGAGAATATAGAAAAGCAGACGAGGAGTAGTGGGGGTGGGGGACAACAGACCGCGAGAAATGGAGGGAGGGAGAGAGATTTGTGTATACAATACCTGTTACCGAAGCGCTCCTTCCAGAATTCAGCGGCGTCCGATTTGGTGATGCGAAATTGATCACCGGCAAAATCCCCATTTGGAAATATGGCTTTAAGCTCCGAGAGCATATGACTAAAAACAAGACTGAGCTTCGTAAGATTACGTCTGTAATGGGAAGTCTCGTCAAACATTTTCTCCTTGCCCTCTTTGAACAATTTTATCGCCTGTTTGCACTTTCTCATCAGATTATTAATAAATACGCAAAAATGTTCATTACTGTGCAAAATTTGCATACGATCCTCGTATTTGCTGTATATCAGTCGCAAACGCTGATAAGTATCGGGCAAAATATCGAGTATGAAGGGTGGTGAATTTTTCAAATTCATACGTTGATGCTGACAGAGCTTTACAACTTTGTCCATTAATTTCCATGTTTTATCGAGCATTCGTTTGTCGGTTGAGAGCTTTGGTGGTGTCATAGCATCGGCAAAACGTCCCTGTAGCTTTTGAAATATCGAACTTATGTGCACGGCACGGCTTCGACTGCTGTGACCGCTCGACGACATCTTGCCGAAGCGAGCAGCCCTTCCCCGTTCCCCCTGCCCGGCCACCCGCTGCTACGTAAGTTCGTTACCGAGAGATGAGTTCGAGCACCCTGTGTATAGAGACACTCGTTCTCCTATACTTACATATGCATGCATATGTTATCTATATATGTATCCGGATTCTCTTTCCGGAACCTGCTTCCTCCCCCGCGCGCTCCCTGCCGCCGAAAACCGATAGCTATTCCTCTATCGGACTTTTCTCTCGCTCACAACCGAAAAACCCTCACACTCTCTGTTTCTAACTCTCTTTTATCTTTTATCTTCTATTTCACGATCTTCCACTCGAAGCTTCGACCCGTATTTCTTTCTTTTTTTTTTGTTTTATCGTTGTTAAAATCGTTGGACACGTTCGCGATAATTTCACACTGCAAACAATGCGAAGCTTTATTTTATATATTTTTTATTTATGCACGGCTCAAGGAGTTTTTCAAACGCGCAACAAAACCACTTTTTCGTTGTCATTTTCTTTTCTTTTGGCTTTACATATTTTCTTTTTTGTTTTCTTTTTTTGACAAAAAACCTCGAGTGGCGCGCGCGCGCGCGCACACACCCACACACACACACACACACACACACACACAAACACAACACGAGCACACGACGCACCGTAACGTAGCTACGTTGACGTTCTATCACGCGAGGCTCGCTCGTCTGCCCCGAGACGCAAGAAACTAAGATCACACATTATCGCATCCTGTTTCTAACTGACAACTGCTGACGACCCGACATGGCTACAACACAACCACGAACCACGAACCACCGCGATCTCAATCGCCGACGCTGCGTGCGAGACTTCGAGATTCTAGTGAAGTTGGCTCCCGATTAACAGTCGAAAGACGTGATGATCGATTTTGTATTATTCGAGAGTCGATAGCAGTTTTATTGTTGACCGAAGAACTTGAGCATAGTGGCGCGCGCAATAGCGCGGCAGATGCTGCCATTATTTGAAAATTTCCAACATTCAACTGCATGATATCACTCTGTATTTGAATGTTTCAATAACTTTTGTTGTTGTAATATGGATCGTGACACAATAGAGATATTTTTAGGTAACCGTTTGTACAATATTTGTTTTCTTTCAGAAACTTGTCATTGACCTGATGGATTCGTATGCTTTCTTTATTCACAGGGAGAACCTATGTACCTCTGTAGTGGTTTTCATTTAGCAATAACATTGCCATGCTCGTGTCCTTGAGATTGCGGGTCTATCAATTATTTGTGATTTGTGGAAGGTTAAGATTACGTCGATAAATCGTTGTAGATTTTATCGATTTTTTCGAAAATATAATTCATTCCTTTTCAAAAGTGTGTAATCCTGATACTTAGAAGGGTTTGTCGTATAAAGGTGCGTCCGAACTATAGGATTGGCAACGCCATTCGGCAAAGCCAGCATACGTTCCAATTAGAGTCCATTACAGCAAACAAACAAAGCTTGGGGGAGGACTCGCGTCTTCATGCTGCTGATGCTGCCCTTCTTTTTTAATGGCTCCGCCATATTTACGTCTTGGTTTCCGCGATTGCACTGAATATGTTGACTTCACTTAAGACTCTACTTACTACAGTTATTCTACTTACTCTACTTAATACAGTTATCGGTGGAATAACCAATGCTTTTGGAATTGGATATTCGGCAGATAATTTTGATCCAGAGCTGAAGAAACTTGTCATTAAAGGGACTCCCAATCGGCCTGCTCCGATCGGTTAAAGTGTGGTTAAAGTTGTCGGTCTCCATCAAGGGAAGTCGAGTCGTAGCCGTACCATAGTGCGAATGTGCCATGTGACTTGATGTCGTCACAGTCCAATGTTTTCAGCTATATATGGAACGTCTTGCTGGTCGTACATTTTCAAGACTGACGATGAGTCGATTAGTCAACGTGTTGTGTCGACGTACAAGAAAATTTGCACGATTTTTCAACGTAACGAAATGTTGCTTGAAAACAAAAAAATATCAATACTAAGAGAAAATCGGAAAAAAAATCATGAAATTCGGAAGACGGAAGCGAATACACATTGGAAGAAAAAAAAAAAAAAATAGTTATCAAATTTGTTATATATAATTTTCAACTAATTTGTTAATCGATTTTGGCATTATTATTATTATACAAAATCAATGTTTTTCGTACCTACGATATGGACGATTTTTCCAGATTTTTATCGTGTCGCGAAGTACTGAAAATTTTCATTGGCTCGAACATTCCATTAAAGTGTACAAGTGTCAATCCTCAACTCACTCGGATTTACAACGGAAAAACTAATATATATTCCTTGGCATGACGAATAGTCTACAGGAAGAGAAAAATTACATACGAATTTTTATATACCGTTTAATTTAATACACATCTTTCGTTGTGTATACCCTTGGCGACTAAGTACACGTTATTCCGAATATTTCGTTGAATTCTTCGGATATTTACAATTTTTCCCAGACATAAAAAAAAACATGCCCAGCTCGCGACTACTTAAAACCATACATACCAATCGTTCAACGCAAACAGTTGGAAGAGGCTCAATAGATGAGGAAATAATCGGCAAAATAATCCTTATTATAAGGATCAGTGATGAAATTGCGCAAAATTACTTGTACTAAAATTACCATAATCAACTTTTTCCACGTGGAATAAAACTATATTACGATAACAATAAATATCGAGACGGTTTTTATAACATGCTGACTTCAATAAATATTGTGAAAATAAATAGATATTATTTGAACAATATGAATATCCATTATTTTGGAGAATAAAGGCGACTTTGTGACTATGTGCATTTTTTCATGATCCATTACAAATTTTATCGCTGTTTAGTTAATGTACGGAAAAATAAATTAACAAAATGTGTGGATATTTAGTCTCAAAGATCGTTATAAAGAAAATACTACGTATTTAATAAAAATCATACGCGTGAACATTATTGATAAAATCATATTTTCAAAAAGCTATCTTAATATGTGGCGATTGAAAGAAAAGTTAAGGCTGTTTTACAATTTTGTATACCGAGGATAGAAGTTGTATCTAATTTTCGAGTCAAGATTCATTTAGCTAATTTTTTTTTTAGACAGCGGATAGTTTTACCGACACACGAGACAATCTATCGTGATTACCAATGTAATTTAATACGGCGAATGGACCGATGTGGCGAAAAGGCATTAGTCGTTAGACGACTGGTGGAAAAAGTGCTCTTTGACTGAACAACATTCGGCTTAGAAATTCGCAGGTCTGATTTTGTAACTAATATCATCATGAATATGGCGACAAACATTCGCTATCTCGTGGATAGATACATTTTTTCAACAACATGATAATCGAATGGACTTTGTCACCGATTTTCCAAGTAGTAGCTTAACCGTAGGAGAATAAAACTTGTCATGAGGAACCAACTGGCTGGTATCGATGCTAACACCCGATATCTCTCATCTGCAACAAATCAATAAACCATATGTTTAATCTTATGAATATACAAGTGCCAAATAAATCCATGACTTTCAATCGTGTCCCATATTATAATTATTACCTTTAATTATTAACAACAAAAAAATCATCAATGTCGATCAATTCAATAGATAATCTTTGAAATATGTTGGCATTTGTAAGAACAAAAAATTCTTCAATGTATTAAATAGACGAGAAATCGATTTATATTCGAAGCTATTTTTGCAAAAGTTTCGAATAAATGAAACAAAAATATGGCGTTAATACGAGAATTAATACGAAGAGTTAATTTGAAGAGGCATGTAAAATAGACAAGTTTTTAAAAGGATAGTGATTTTAAGAATACTTCACGTAACCGTCAAACTCAAAAGTTAAATTAAATGAAAATCTCTGAGCATACGAAAAATATTAAGTTTCGGCTATAATAATTCTAATAAAGTATTAATAAAATAGTTGTGAAAAATATTCTTCTAGAAATATTAAGAATTTTGTAATGAGTTACAACAATTTCTCGATCGAATACAGGCCATCTATATCTTAGATATTGATTTTCAAAGTAATCGCAATTTGCCCCGAAGCGATTGAGAAATATAATTTTTCAATGGCAACAACGAATTGTTCCATCTTGGCGAATTCAAAAAGGGCTAAATATCGAGACGAAAGATTGTCGAAATGCTTTTGAAGAATTTATGGGTGAATACAGCACAATAACTTTCCTACAATGATCATATACATTCAACTAAATACATACATATATATATATATATATATATATATATATATATATATATATATATATCAAATATACAAACTTTATTAAGCGATAAACGGAAGCGATAATCCTCGATAATATTTTGTTCAACGTTTTAACGTATCTAACTTTACCTGTCATTTGATCGGACATTTTGACAGCCGCCCATCCCAAACTTCTCTGTACCGCCATTTTCCACTTCGTGTATCTCCCGTCTCGCCCTAAATGTTGACAGAAAATAATGTTTACAACGTTGCATGCTTGAATTTTGTGTATTTAAGGGGTCGAGACAATTATTACTTTGAAATTTTTAACCCATCCATGGGTGCGAGTTTATAAACCGTTTTTATGTGAAATGTGTGCAAGTTTCAAAGCATTATATATTGTATATGGATTATTTGCTAAGATACAGGCATGAAGTAAAAGTTGTATAAATTAAAAAGAAAAAAAATAAATTAAAACGAATTGAGCTGAAACTCTATACCCATTTTACCCCATTTTAAAATGGGCCCAAACGCAATTTTATTTTCATAGACATTTTGGTATTAAAAGATATTTATAAACAATGTATCGAAAATCGGGTAAGTCGGTTATTTTATATAATTATTATTTATTTGAACCGTTTTTTTTCTTTCATCCTTTGAGGAAATAAACCATGAAAAGTAGTGAAGAATCTTGGAGATACTTGAAATTAACAGACCGTAAAACGAACGTGCAAGTTTGGCGGATGAGAGTAGAGAGCGTAGAAAATTAAAAAGGAATAAAAAGGCCTTCATTTAATGGGACTTGAGAGAAGCCAAACCTTCCGGTGTCGTAGTGGGTAAAAATGTGTCAGTTGGGACGGTCTCGACTTCCTCCCCATCGAATTCCCAAACCCCGATTCCTTCGGCATGTCCAGCCGCCATTGCAGCCCCTAATGTCGTGATATCCGGCATCGTTGCTCTGACTATAAACATTTAAACAAAAGTTTAAGTTACACGTTCATTCCTTTGGAATAAAACAGAAAACAAAAACATTGTTACGTTCTCGGTTGACGTACATACTGGTATACCGACAAGATCCGCTTGCAATTGCATGAGCAGATTGTTCGTTGACATTTTCCCATCGGTGTGCAATTTTGTCAATGGAAAACCACAGTCTTTGTTCATTGCCTCGAGTATGTCACGGGTCTGAAAGCATACAGCTTCAAGAGATGCTCGTATGATATGTTGCTTGGTGGTGAAGGCAGTCAGGCCGCAGATGATTCTGTCAAAGAAAAATATACCTTTATTCCGTCGATCAGATATTCAGTTGATCGGATATTCAGTCGATCAGATAAGAAAAAAGATAAAAAATCTTGGGAAAAATTCCAAATATCCCTACTGAATATTTTATAATTCACTAACGATACTAACTTAATCATTCGAGCTATGTAAATAACCTAGTTCCAACTTAAAATATAAACGCTTAATTTTCCTTCCTTTCTTGTAATGCAGAATTGTGCGTGTGTGTGTTTTTTTAATAATTCATCTAAAATAGTCCAAATCACTTGAGATTCTACAAAATGTTTACTTGTCGTAAAATTAATAAATACTGTGAAGAATTTTTATTTTTCCTTTGTGCAATAATTTTGAATGAATTTAGATTGACTTTAAACTGGACCGGTGGCGTATATGTAATAATAATAAACATCTGTGGGCAGAAACCATTATTGCAAACAAGCAAAAGTATTTGTACAGAAAGTTTGAACTCGATGGCTAGAAATTTACAAAAGTTAGAGAGATAAATTCAAACTAGCATAAAATATGAGTTAGCGATTTTAGGAAAAATTGCAGAAAGCCGAGGTGGTTCGTGGCCCAAAGTTTCGCCAAGATCGGTGGAGCTGTTCTCGAGATATAGCCATTTCGATTTTTTATAAGCTCATCACATACACACATACGGACATTTATTATGAATATGATTTTCCAACTTTATGGAAAATTTCAAGTACGATTACATGAAAATCTCGAAAAAATATTTTTTCACGGAAACCCTCTTCCTTCCTCTATGAGGAAGAAAAATCAAGTATTTGTTAAAAAAGATTTTTTTTTTTTCTATGAATTCGGTGCTTCAAAGTGGCTATGAATTTGTGTCAAAGTAATTTTGTGACGGAGGAGTAAATCAGGTTAGCAGTTCAAGGCTCATGACTTGACTACCCTTGACTGGTGGTGCACCAAATTTTGAGTCAGCTTCCACAAATCGTAGGTACATATGAAAAAGTTTTGAAACAAAAAAAATTTAAACTCAACAGTGCTGGGTTTAAATAATATTTATATAATCTTTTCTTTTTAATTGATAATTTCATAAAATTTTTAAACCTTTATCGATTTTCACTCAAAATCAATAGCAAACATCCTTCATCGGGATTTAAAAAAAAAATCGCTAATATCGATAATAAAAAAAAAAAAATCGCAAACGATCGTAAATGATCGGATTAATTTTAACAAAAAAAACGAATAATTGAGAAAAAAGGATTTTTTTAAACACTGAATTTCAGTCTAAATTTTTAAATGATAAAGCTTCGATTTTTGCAACCTCGTTAACCTCGATTAATCAGTCATTCTAATGAAACATTTTAAAAGCAAGAATGTATTGTAATTTTTGTTTTTCGTCTTTTTTGAATTTTTGTTTTCGATCAAGCAAACATTTTCCTTACCCTCTTGCGTCTTTCCTCCAATATGGTGCGTAAAGACCGCTGAAAGCAGGCACGAAATAAACATCTCCCGTACTGAAGACACTCTGAGCGAGATCCTCGCTCTCGTGAACGTCCTTGATTAGTTTCAAATTATCGCGAAGCCATTTGATAGCCGCACCAGCGACGGCTACGGAGCCTTCCAGAGCATATACGGCCGGGCTGTTTGGACCTAATTGATAAGCAACCGTAGTTACGAGACCGTGAGACGAATAAACTCTCTGAAAAAATTTAAGCAAAAATAATTATCATTGAGATTTGGAATTAATCGGTGGATAGGGTAAATTTATTATCGTAAAATCAATTAATACCGTCGTTCCTGTATTGCACAGCAAAAAACAACCGCTTCTGTACGTATTTTTGGCTTGACCTTGTTTCAAGCAATTTTGGCCCACCAGCGCAGCCTGTTGATTTCCCAGAATCTATTGGAAAATAATAATTCTTCAGTACGAAAATTTTTGACACGAAGAGTAACCGAGAGAGTAATATCTTGATGATATGCCATGCCATGTCATATATTCGCTTTGGGTAATTTTACGCGAAATATTAACGATTTCAAGGCAAAAATAAATTGAAATCCCCGAAATTTGGAAATTTTGTAATTGGATAGTTTCAAAACCATTGATGAAAAATTCAAATCTACATTCTCCTAAAAATGAATGACAACAATTGCGAAAAATTTATAAATATATTCCTTTTGAGCAAAATTGTCTGGATAAATATCGATAAATGATGATTTTTAATTCTTAAACAATCGATTAATATTGTTAAATTATTTTTTTCTTTCTTTTCGCTGCGTCATCATTGTTTAAACTGAATGCTCTCAATATATTAATAACGGTTGAGATAAAATAAATATTACTCAACTCAACAAAATTCTAAATGAATAGATTGTTATATAAATTATTAAAAATATAAATTGATATGGATATATTAAAAAAAAAACAAAAAAACGCTACATGATGCATCACGCAATATGATGGATCACTTACACCCGATATTGGAATGTTTTTTAGTGGTCCAACGGTGATAATTCCATATATCTCCGAGCTACTTTTTATATCTGGCAGTATTTTCATGGGAATGTCGAAATATCTGCATAAGGTTGGATCCCAATTAAGAGTCTCTATGTTCATGAGCATCGTTCTCGAGGCATTTGTCACATCCGTTATATAAAGTCCGTCATCTTTGCCTCCCGTCAAATTCTACAACGTGTATTAAGAAGGTCGTTGAAAATTTTTAGCATCGCTTAACCGCCTCGATTTACATTCTAACGCTAATTAAAACAACAAAAAAACAAATATTATATATTATTTTAGTATTCATTACCCAAATGACCCACGTGTCCATGGTCCCTACTTTACATCTTTTTTCTCTCATGGCTTTTCTCACGGCAAGTACATTATCCCTCATCCATCGTATTTTTAGGGCCGAAAAATACGGACTGACCGGCAAACCGCATAATGGCTTCAAATGGTTTTTACTCTGATCGGGAAATTTTGCGATTATCTGATCGACAATCGAGTCCGTTCTAATGTCGGACCAGACTGCAAAGAAAATTAACAGCCACCTCATTAAGAATGTTTAATTTCTTATATTTGAGAATTAGATGTGATGAGAATTTTGGTGAATTTTGGTTTTTTTCATCATCGATAGAGTAGCTCGATAGAACAGGACTCAGGTCAGTCCCTTGGAAAAGTCCACTTTATTCAACTAAAAACTCCCCCTAATATTCGGTGACGCAATTTTTTTCCGTCCTCGATAGAATATCGTAAGTAATACGTAGCACCTTGTATTTTTTTTTTCCGAGATGACAAGTGTGCAAAGTCTTATCGCTATATGTAAAAACTCAATTTTCTTTATTTAATTTTTTTTTCTGATCCTCGGTAAGTAGACTTGGTAATTTTTCTAACACGAAACAGAATGCTCAAAGTGAATCAATATAAAAGAGACGATTATTTTTTTAGACTATAGGTTGATGAAAGGAATACATTAAAGAAATGAGTCGTTCGTTTTTCAAATGTCGATTCACAAAGACGTGACAAATAAAAAAACAATGTAAAATTTCTTCATTCCTTGATGAAATATATTTACGAAATTGGACAATTGGAGCCTCTCCGTGCAATATTCTGAATTATCGAAATTCTTTCAACTTTCGTCTTGATTTGAAACGTGACTCTGTAGGCAAAAAACCTCAACTGACTAATTTTTTTTCTATTTTCATTGTATTAAAAACATTTGGTAGAGCAAAAATTTAAACAGCAATATCATGCATATTTAAAACGACTCATTTCATTAAAACTTTCATTTAAAAAAGTCGTTCAATGTTTTTGTTTAGTTTTGTTTTGTTTTTCAATATTTTTGATTTTTTTATGCCTGAAAATCGTGGCAAAGTAATACGAAATATGACAATTTTTTGATGAAAGTTTTGATTAATTGGATTGGTATTAGAAAAATTGGAAGCCGTATTCATTGGTGTTCCGGTTACCGATTGCATTGTAAAGTGGCTCGCCAGTGATCGAGTCCCAGGCGACGGTTGTTTCTCGTTGATTTGTTAAGCCAACAGCAACAATGTCATTCACACTATGACCAGCATTTTCCAATTTCTTTACCACATCCTTGATACAGGCCCTCACAGCAAATAATATCTCTTTTGGATCTTGTTCGACCCATCCCTCCTGAGGAGTATGCTGTTCTATGTCAATTTGATGAGATGCTACTTCAGCCACACGTTTCGCATGAAAAACCTATGAGAAAAATGATTCCTTCTTTAAATTTATTATTATAGTCAATGTCGTGTTATTTAACCATACATAGATGTTTAATTAATTTTTTTCAATTCTCATCATTTTTGTGTCGTCGTGAAGGATCTTTTGAAAAAAAAATTGACGGCATGTTTTCATGAAAATAAAAGTAAAATAAAAAAACAAGTTTAAGATTACCGATATTTCAGAGAACAATCTATACGATTCGTACATTTTTTATTCTGGCCAGGTTGTTTTTTTTTTTCGTTAAAAATTACTCCTCTTCAGTTTGGCAAAATATTTTTTTAATAAGATGAGTCAGTCTTTGAAAATCAAAGTAATTTATTAACAATAAAAATATCGAAGCTAGACTGATTGTAAGAGAAAAAAAAACATTGCTACAAGCTATAAGGGATAGCAATGATTTTTGTAGTTATGGTAACTTATTATTTATAATTACGTATATTATAAATCAGTCTATTTAACTATAAAATCGTAGCCATTGCCAGTAGTTCCATACCATTGGGATTTCTTTGTGTATACATAGAGTAAAGATTACATGATAAGGATAACATATCTTCTTATCGAAGCTTAACCCAGCATAGTTGGGATAATAAAAAACTCGAATAATACGGACATAAGAAATAGAATTTTCAATATATATTATTATTGTAATATATTATTATGATGGAAAATATGTATATTCCATTATTTTGAATTAACAAACAAGGCTTTATATGTTGGAGTTCAAGACGAGCTCAAATAATCACAAACTCGGATAAATCGAGTCTCCAATCATGTACTCTTCATCAATCTCCAACATTTTCCAATTTGTTTTATCTTTATTAAGCATGAAGCACTTATTCAGCCAGTTATAGTACTTGGTAACTATTTTCAATCATTATAAATTTGATTTTCTGACTATTTCGAACGTCTTTAGTTTTCAGTAGCATTATAATTTTTGTCAATGGCAAAGTATTTAAAATACTTGAAAAAAAAAAAAAAAACAAAAAGAAACTCGAAATATTTCAACAATTAAGTTTATTTTGAATTTTGGAAAGTTCAGTACAACATATAGAACGTATAGGTTTAATGACTCACCACAAAACGTACAGTGCGCGTGCCAACGTCTATTACGCCAACAAGTGGTCCAGGCTTTTTCGTCAAGCCTACCATATTTTTTTCTGCAACAAATCAAGACGACCAAGTCTGTTAGTCGTTGCTCCTCATCATCATCATCATCCGTAATACTTCTCGGGGTTTATTGTATTATTGTAGGGAAAAAATGGGCAAAATAGTCGTTTTGCTGGAAGCGTTAATTCTCATCTGTTATCGAATGAATTAGGACATTTCCGAGAAGCCATACTAAAGAAAAGCAAAATAGAGAAAGGATTTAAAACCTTGCGTACGCATAAAAACGTTTGATATTATAAATTTTTGCTTCCAAGTCGTTCATTTTAAGATTTTCTTTCATACAGAGAGCCTTCGTAATTGCACTTGTGCTGCTTCAAATTACATCACTGACCGGAAATCAACAACTGAAAAATGATTGAAAAAAATTCTCTATACTGAGAGAATTTTTTTCAATCATAAGAATCAATACTCGAAAGCGTCAGCGATAATATATATATATTTTTTTCAATAAAAGTTTACTAAAAATTTGGCAATTAAATTTTTGAAAAGAGCCTTATCAATAACTTTTCAGCATTAATTTTTCTTCTTGATTATTATTATTATTATTATTTTCATAATTTTCCGATGTACTACTCAAATGCTCATCGATTATAACTTTTCGTTATAAGACTCTATTGCGTAGTAAATATTGTTATATGATGGGCGAGAATTAGGAAATGAAAGACCGATTATTGCAATTCTTTCGGAAGAATCCATGGAATGGACATATTGATTTTTTTGCAGACGGTTATTTTCTGACATACGAAAAAAAAGTTGGAATTGTCGTAAGTCGTTGGAAATTGTACACGTAAGCGCGTTCCTCTTAGATTTTCTTGAAATTTCAATATGTTTTACAATTGGTTATAACAATTTTTTTAAGCAACTTAATTCCACAAATGGTTTTTTTTTTTGCAGCAGTAGTCAAAGTTTTGGTCTGCGTTATTTTCAAACGTAATATCGCACAATCTATCATCGATAAGTGAACAAATTTTGAGACCTTTTTAAATTTTGAATTTTTTTAATTATCTCCCAATTCCATCGCTTAGGGTTTTTGTTACTAAATATTATTATTGTTATATGTGATTGGGGCTGGCTCTGGAAGTGTCGACTGTCCACTAGCGACCATGCCTCGATGGGAAATACTGGTCTCGAGTCGTCGCGATGTATCACAGATGTGTATTGCTCAGAGGTGGAATACCGGAATCGTGCGGGTTCAACATCAGACCGTTCATACCCAATATATATATATATATAGATAGATAGGTGGAATAGATATGTCATTATTGGCTCTCGCGACGGAGATACATAACCATTGCACATAACGTTATATTAATCTTCTCAGACTTTGATCCTAACATTCGGTGTATAAGCAATCGGTACAAACCGTATTCATAATATGATGAGTCACGAATAATCAACGTTACGCAATGCCAATCTTAGGTTTATCATGTAATTCGAAATAACAAATAAAAAGAGAAAGAAAGAATGAAGAAAAATAAACGCAAACCAAAACAGACACAAAAGACTGTTTTTTGCCGAGACTAGCCAAATGACAAGCCAAAAGAAAAAAAGTAAACGGAAACATATCCTCAAAGTAAAGACTTACCTCCTGATGGCCTGTGTGAATAAAACTTGAAGATACTTGTTTTTCTCTTCATATCCTGAATATCCTGTTCATCGGGTATAAACGGCGGGGGCAATGAGGTAGCCTCGTCAATCTCGTCTTCCATGCTTCCCTCCATACTCTACCGTTATTCAATATCAATGATTCACTTGGCGTAAGCGCACTGAAAAAACTACCTCTAATTATGTAATAATAAATTAATATAAAAAAAGTTAATTCATTATAAATTCATCTCGCAAGGCTCATTGATAAATTAATTGGCAGCATAACTGAGTGCGAATGTTAATTTATTGTGTCGCGTCTCGTCGATACGATAATAAGACGGCTGGATAATCTATGTATATTTTTAATTCAGTGACGATGAACGGCCGGAACTAACGAAGCGGTTCCCCGATCTTCTCGGGGGGTGTCGTGGGACCAAATGGAAGGAACAAACAAAATTAGGAGAAAAAAAAGTCTGAGTTATAGCTCTTGTCAGAGAGACTACCACTTATACTACACGGTGCGATACGAGTGGAACATATCGAATCACTACATATTATCGGACGGTCGCGACTTTCCCCTCGCTCGTTTCCTGTCTATGATCTTACTAAGAGAGAGCCCACGAGTTGTTAAATAAGATTTGGCTCCTAGGCAAGAAAATGCAATCTTTCGAGGCTCTCTCTCTCTCTCTCTCTCTCTCTGGGCCTTCGCGGCCAAATCTAAAGTTAGTTATTTCCTCGTCAGAATAGCGACCGAGGGGCTGAACGATTAAGAGAATAAAAATGTGAATATGTTTTCATAAAGAATATACGTATTTGAGGCCCGTAAAATCTCTCAAGGTCATTAATTGACCAGTTTTATCGATTATATGCTCTGAAGAATATATATATATATTTTTTTAAAACAGCAACTCGACTTTTTCAGAGATGATCGCAATTTGGAAAAAAAAATGTAGTAGTTACGCAGTAGTTATAACATAGAAATTTGAAAAAATCAATCATATTGAAGATATGAAGAATATTGATTTTCAATAACTATAATACGAAAAAATCATTGAAAATTTAGTTAATCAAAGACTTGTTGAATATTGTGAAAATGTCTGCAGTGTCACATGAATTCGCTATACGAAAACATACCCAAAATTTGCGACTTTCCATCAATATCCCGATTCTCGAGACTCGAAATTATTTAAAAAATAGCATTCAGAATTATTATGGACCGTTGACAAAAGTGGTCCAAAATTAGAGTAGAGAGGCGATGTGAAATTTCATACGATTTCGGGATAGCAACTGATTTATTTAAAATCATTTTTCTTAGATATTATTGAAATTTGGGTCGTAAGGTCAATTTTTAAAGTCAATTTTTTTTCCAAATGGGGATCATCTCTGAAAAAGTGGATCTGCTGTTTTAAAAATAATTCTGATTCTTTCAGAATTCATTGTACCTATTTTTTATGATAATTGAGCTAGCAACTTTTGCTGGAAAAACAAAAAATAGCCGTTGTCAGTTTATGACGTTTGGTGCCTCAAAGTCTCGCATAATAATCAACCGAGAGACGTACCCGCGAGAGTCCGCGCGTGTCTTTAATGAGCAGAGTGCGCTTTGACCGAGGTCAAAGTGCATAGCCGTGCGCATTCGTTCGGAACGCCATATACATATTGTGTCCTCCTAAAATGTACGATATTGATTAAGGAATCGTATTATTTATTAACATTATTATTATTATTATTATTATTATTATTATTATTATATCTAGAGACGTGGAAGACGTATGATATGCAGAGAGAGGGTCACAGAGAGTTTCTTTGCCGGGACCACCCCAGTATTTTTTCTCCTAATGCACCATAGAAAATTAACCAAACACGTCATATTTTTCATAGTAGAGATTTTCATGACATTTTTTAAATTATCGCCGTATTATATGACAGTTAAATAATTAGATAGTTTGGTTATATATTTTATGGATAATTTGAGTTAAAAAAGTCAAAAGATAGTCGGCGTCTTCTTCTACAGGGAGGTTTATTGAAACACGCAGAACATGAGTCAGAATTGTGGTTTTTGAGATTTGGGTTTTTCTCGGCCATGATCGTCCATAGTCTTGCGACAGATGAACGTTCATTGAACGAATACATTTCCCTGAGAAGAATCGGACTACCCAACATATGTACTATTCTCCGTGCTTATATACTGATTGACTGCTGGCCCGACCGCTTGTGAGAAACAACTAAAAAATATCTAGGCTTGTAATCTATTATTGGAAAAGTAATGTAACGAATTACCAACGATGCAATAACATTTGGTGAAATTTTCCATCTTCTTTTTTTTGTTCCACCTTTAGAGTGTGAATTTTACATAATTTTTTAAATAATCGACAATACGACGATACGCAGGATAGTGCACTCGTTCGAGCTCGCATCCATCTAGCGGACGAATGGAGTACTTGAGGCTGCTCCACACACGGCTCTTTCGAACGGGATTCCGAGAGCGGGTTTCACTCAAGCGGTAGACGCTACAGAGCCTGTACGATATTCTTCACGAAAGTTTATTCAACAATGAGATTTTTTTTTACGAGTTATACATCGGGAAGACGCTCTCAATTTGCACGCAAAAATTAACAAGACAATGAAATGCACCAAGATGATTCCAGATATTATTTATCCCGAATTATATGGGATAACTCATATTATTGAATTTGACTAATTGTATTAAGTGTGCAAAAATTAAGTAATATTTTAAGTATTGAGTTTTGTTTTTTCCAATTTTCCAATTTTCTCACAATTTTTCATTCACAGAGCCTCAACGGAAACGTGCACGTCACCTCGTCACTTTCTCTTAATTTTCATGAGATCTAACAATTTTGTCCAATGCATCCGGCTTAATGGTTCTTGGTTCTTGATGGTCCCTACCTCTGATGGGCAAAGTATTGAAATCGATCGGACAGGTGGGTGCGAGAGAGACGACGCCGCCATTGCCTGCCATACAGGCGCATGAGGTAAGAATTAAACGCAAGCTCAAAGTGTCCATGTTAAGGAATTAATCTCGAAAATTAGTCCTGTAATCGCCACTTTTCATGTGGCCATCAGAATCGATAGGAATTACTGAACGAAAAGATTTGTTTTTAAATCACCTTCATCCAATCGTTAATTGAGTTGATTTATGAATTGAAAGCTCCCTTAAAAAACACTGTGTTTTTAATAAACGTGTCTCAAGCGTGTGAATCAAAGCGTTTCTCGAAAGATATTCGCATGCGCGGCGACGTGGGAGTTAAGAAGACGTCGATTATTCTTTGACTTTCAAATGATCTATAATATAACCCAACTATCTAATCTAATCTTAACTGGATACGGATAATTTGAAAGAATTTTTTCCAAAATGTTTCATGAAAAATACGACATGATTGATAAATTTTCTATACGATAAATTACAAGAAAAAAAAATAAAAACTTGAGCGCTTAGACACACATACGGCCCACGGAGGGGTGTGACTATTCGCACAGGCGGCTAAAACATAGTAAACAAATATTTTCTTTCATCTTGATTAAGAATTTTGTTCGAGATCATGTATAAGTGTTACGATTAAGATTAATAACTTAATGTCTCTGTTGATCCAGAGTAATTTCTACATTTTTATCACTCCCGGATTTCGTACAAGATATATCGTACTATTGTATCTGTAATATACTTATTGGTATAGTTGAGGAAAACTAGCGAAGCGCACAATTGGTTTGAATGAGGTATGAATAAGCGTTAGCGCCTGCCCGTGACCTTGACGGGACATTTCCCGTTTCTATACTTTTCCTCGACGTCTCTCATTGAGAGATTATGCGAGGCGCATCGCCTCACACACGGTCCTCGGTGTAATTACCACACGCGTATCAGGAAACTTGCTTGGCATCATTAAATCATCTTGAGTTTCCTCAATGTAATTGAAAAAAATCCTATTGCCACAGAGAGTTTATTGCAGTTCGACTCATATCTCTACACTCCATCGAGTTTATTTTGTATCGCATAAAAAAAAAAGAAATCCTCCAATAATATTTTGGGATTAAAGTCCATTGAGCGAGAAAAAAATTTGCTTTGCAAATCGTATGCGATAGACACGCGTTTGCGCGACTGATGAATTTACGAAAGTTAACGGGCCGAGAGAAGATTGGCACAGCATGGGCTCAAACTCTCGTTTTTTTCCTCATGAATTTCATCGAACATGCGGTGGTATATTACGTAACATTTGTCGACCAAACGAAACTTGGGGCTGATAAATTCACTAATCCCTCTTAACTTATCACTCTAAAGCTCCGCACTGCGATGATTTATCTTTCTATTATTTCTTTATTATTTAATAATCGTTTAGAAAGCAGTATGGAGACCGGCAATATTATATTCTTGTGCGTATTTTATGTTTTTACGTGACTTTTCGCGAATTATCATATAATAAACAGATGGATGCATAATATGTGCATCATTGGCTGTACCCCCCTAACCATGTATAAGAAATTTCGGCTGCTCATTCCATTAACATGAGGCGATTACTAATTAATAGTATTTATGTGTTATTTTCTGCGAATAATTATACAAAAGAGCCATGTGCAGTTTTGTAAATGTCGTATAAACCGAAGACTTCTAATTCATTCGCCCTTTGGCTCTCAGCAGAGCTCTATGCGGATAAAAACTTATTTATGAGTCCACAGACTAACAAAAATCCTGAGCATTCTTTTAGGTATAAACAAACTGATTCGTAGCTGGTTCCACAACGCCACGAACATGACCATTCCATAGCCATAGCCATAAGACGAGAAAAAAAAGTGACTAAAAGTGTCCAAAAGTAAAATATTTTTATCTCACATCTACGAAATTAAATTTGAGACTTTGATTTAACTGGCGCGATTATTAATAGTTTCCCAACTATTAGCGACGACGCATTTTCGTCATTAATCGTGCATGTTCTACATATTTATATTCAACTTTTAATAATATTTACGTGAAATTCTATCAAGTATCGTTTAAAAATGTATTATCTATTTTACCATACGATTCACAAAGGTATTTTCAATCGATCGGTCCTTTTCAATAGAGAAAACGTCAAAAAGTTTCATAGTTTTGTTATTTATGGCAGGAGAGTTTCGAGAATTAACTCGAAGCTCTCCCGCCATAAATTTACAATTATTATTATTTATTTTTCATTCGAAAAAATTGTCGGTCGGTACAAATGAGCGCACAATTACCGACGGGTCAATAATAGTTTTTCTCCGTGTTTCTCAATGTGTTCTGTTAGTTCGAAGAAAAAATGAAAATTCGAACATTGCTTTCTTTATATTCCGAATTCAAGAAAAATCTGGCTTGAAGAAAAAGCGAATCGCAACATTTAAGTAGAATCGAAAATGTCTCGCATAACCTTAACAAAAGCAGAGAAATGCCTATAGGGGTTAAAGCGCGAGTTAAAGGTACCGGTACAAACTGATATATATATATGGCAGAGCTGGACGAGGGTACGAGAGAGGACGAGAAGCGCTATCGGGGTCGATATTCCTATATCTTACCATCAATGGAAATTTCGTTCAGTATAAAAATTAATCCAAACCGCGAAATAGATTTTTTTTTCTCGATTCGATATAGATTGCCGCCTATAATATTGTCACTGACATTTTATTTAGTTAAGACACGCTTTCGATCCGACGCACCGTGTTACACTGTCGTCTGTCGTCTGCTACAGCTGTTTCTAGTTCAGCCAACGAAGATTGAGGTCTATAGAAGCACAAAGCCTATAGCCCGCTTTGTTCCAAAAAGTTGGGGAGCTCGGACAATCTTTCTCCCCCAACGGTAAGATGTCGCTAGCGTCGAGTTTACATGTGTGCGCTCACGTACAGAACTAACACGTGAGCGGCTGTATAAGTGCGTTGGCTCCACCTACTGAGTCGGGTTGATGATGCGATTTCACTCGCACTCGCAGCTCGGGTGATGGGTGCGCTCTCTCGCACAGGAGCGATACGGACGTAAAGTGGGGGTTTGGGTGTACATTGCTGATACCGACGAAGATAGAGCTATGCATTGCAAATACTTTTGCATTTTAATGACCTCTACGTCGAGACAACGAAGATTGAGGTCTCAATCTTCGTTGGTTCAACCGAGCCGAACGTGACGCACTGCGCACGCGCGGATGGCACAGCCGTCATTGATACTATCACAAAGATAGAGGTCTATAGAAGCACAAAGCCCGTCTGCTTGGTTCCCGAAAAGTGGGGGAGCTCGGACAATCTTTCTCCCCAACGGTAAGATGTCGCTAGCGTCGAGTGCGTACATGTGCGCGCTCACGTACAGAACATCAGTTCTGTACGTGAACGAGTGAAATAGCATCATCATTAGATGATGCTATTTCACTCGCACTCGCAGCTGGGGTGATGGGTACGCTCTCTCGCGCACAGGAGCGATACGGACGTAAACTGGGGGTTTGGGTTTACATTGCTGATACCGACGAAGATAGAGCTATTAATTGCTAATACTTTTATAATTACCTGTATTATAATTACCTGTACGTCGAAACAAACTTATTTTTTCCTCTATCTTCGTTGCTAGTACGGGTGAAAATCACATGTCTCAGTTGTTTATAACAGTACTTTTTACAGTATTTTATGCGGTATCATACACTTTTTTGGTTGTTTTTTTAATAACATTCATCAGAGTTGAATCTACCAATTTAATTTTTTTGTTTCGTCTTATCTTATATTTTACCGTTTACATTTGGTCAAAGTCGCGCTTGGCGCCCACGTTTGCCATAAGAAACCATGTTAAAAAAAGTATATTTTAACTTAAAATATCTTCAGTGCTAGACGGGGAAACTTGTTCTGATTTTTCTAGCTGCTTCAGAATCTCTCGATCTCTGATACATATCATTTTAATGATTTTATCTTAAAAATCGATACTGGTTGATGCCTTTTTAATGTCATATAAAAGCCATATTCAGCTGTTTCCCTATTCTAAAACTTCACACATAGACTTAATTGTTAGCTTATGCACGATTACAAATTGGGCTTTATGCTCTCTGCTAACATTAAGTATAATGAATTCAAGGCGTCTGAATTGGTTGGATTAAGGTGGAACGCTACCAAAGGCATTCCTGCCAAGCAATTTTCAACCAATGACAAGGGTGGAATCGTTTGGATATCGGATTTTTAAAATTATTTTTTGATATTCCTTCACCGCTATACTGATTCTGTGCTCGAACTATAAATTACATCTAAACTAGAAAGTGAACCCAGCTAACTTCACGGAAAAGTTTGTTTTCAACATAACGCGCGAACTGTCAATCAAAAACTATGAAGCCTAGAACTCTCAAAAAACCTTTATATACCAAAATAATCATCAACAAACAATGTATTAAAGAAAAATAAATAATGATTACGCCTTGTCATAATTCTGTAAATGATGATAATAGAACCTGCATTCTGCTGGCTTCGGTATTTTCTGCATTTTATCAATTTACGATTGTTTGAATACCGAAAATGAGAACCATTGCACACGTTATCATCTCTCTAGTATCCATGATTCTCATGATGGAAGTCTCCATGGTTCTCATCTTAGGTTCTCATGATGGAAGTCTCCATGGTTCTCATCTTAGGTTCTCATGATGGGAGTAGTCTCCATGGTTCGCATTATGTCATGAGCACGGGTCATGAGCACGGTCTTATAGACAGGTCTGGGCACTCCAAGCCCCTTCCTATATAACGCAGCGTGACCGTCTTGAAGCCTGTGTTTCTCAATTTGTGCACAGCGCTGCAATCTCCGAGGCCGGTGTGCAACAAAGAGAGGAATATAGGGCAGCCGTCTTTTTCTTCGTGCGCTTGCGTGCTAGGCTTGCAGATTTGTATAATGTTTTGATGGATTATTTATTCTAATTCAGATCGTAATTAAGACTCATATTAACAAGTGCATCAATAGTAAATTGAATTCAACCCGTAAAATCGAATCGCAAGCCGAAGAACCAAGTGGAAGAGCGAAAGTTATAAACGAGTATCAATCCCTATTTATTATCGTACAAGCCTGCTATATATAGGAATGAAAAATTATTCGTTTTTACTTTTAAAGCTCTGGATTTGTACCCGCAGGTTCTGAATTTTTCAAAATATTTTATTTTACTCTATTAGCCAGCTATATCAATGTTTCTACTGTGTGGCGAAATGTGTTATCATAACTATATCAAAAAAACATTTTGAAGGATTAAAAAGAATACTAAAAATAGGATTGTAGGGTGCGTTCGGCATTAATTAAATATTACATTGTAGTGTCAAAACTCTTATTTATTAGCTTTTATGAAATTTCGCTTGTTTTCTCTTCTCGCTACTTTTTTTTTGAAGCGATTTGGTTTGCTGCGCAGAAAATTGCCGCATACGAAGACGCAAATAATAATGGATCGCATACGATAAAAAGCTATCTGCATGCTCCTTACACGGGAATGAAAATTTATATGACATTAACATATCGTCGATAGTTCGATTGTATACATTTGGTGAATGACAATTTTCTATAAAGCGCGACTCTAAAGCCATGATGAGATTGAAGAATGTTTTGTTCGGATGGGTGAGCCCCCCGCGAGTTTTTAAATTCACAAGCTGTGCACTCGCTTCTTGCGAATATGAATCTGCATTCTTGATGGCATTTCTACAGACGTCGCATTTAGTGTACCTGAGAAGTTGCTTGCAAAGATATCCTGAAATTTCAACATAACAAAAACACGAGATATATATATATATATTAGGGTGACCCGAAAAAAAACTTTTTTTTTCCTCTCCCACCGGCTCAAACTCAAGTTTGCGACCCCAAACAACACCATGCATCGTTTCAGACCGGTAAAAAAATCCTACGAGGTCGCAACATCGAGTTATCGATTTCCCATTTAAATAACACGTAGCACATTTGACTTGTCAGTAAAAAGTTAAATATCTTATTCGAAAATAATGATAATCCAATTTAATAAGCGGCGTTTTGAAGGGGACGAATACAGCTTCATTTTGGATTTTTTAAAAAAATTCTGCGATTTTTTTCCGCAGAGATATTAAGTTTTTCGTAAAAAAATACTGGTTTCGAAAAATTCAGCGCAACTCGAAAACGATGGGGTTTAAAATAATATGCCCGGGAAGTAAAAAGTTGTATATGGTTATTTGTAACTCACTCAACTTTTTTTAGATTGTTTTTTCGAAATTATTCAATTATTTTTTTATATTTTTAGTCGAAATTCGCTGATTTGTCTCATAAATTTATTGATGTAACTCAGAAATTATGAGGGAAATTACCTCCAGGGAATCTAGATTAATTTTTCCCGTTAATAGATATTTAAATCCGAATCTATCATGAAGATAGTGACACATATCCATCGTTGCTTGCAAAGTCACGCGGAGACCTTCAGCGGTGTTCCTGGTAAGAAACTGATCTTGTCGGATTAAACCGTTTTGATAGTTGGATTCCCAATCATCCAGCCAACGAAGAGAAGTTTCAAGAATCTACCGAAGATTTTCAGACCAATAAAAAGTGTGCTAAGCTTAAAGGAATATAAATTGAGAAAGAAATCCGAGTACATACTTCCATATCTTTTCCATCCGGTGTCACACCCTCATTGGGCATCTTTCTGTTCAACGCGTCGAACATGTCGTTCAATGTCTGACAGAATGCAACTGTCGATTCACATTCTAACAGTTCAGGTACCCCACGTTGACGATAGAACAGCAACCCTTTAGCTACCGAGTTGCTGAATATCTGCGAATAAAGTTCATTCATTTGTCAATACATCAGTCCTTGGGTACTCACAAAGTGTAAAATATAACTTTGAAGGCGGTACATTAAGGTAAAGGTACTAATAGCTGGATAGTCTATGTCAAACTACACGTATGTACTAAGATATAGGTACAGTTTGAAATGGAGTGTTCAGCTATTGGTTCAAATCCAGCTAATGGTACGTATACTTTAGGAATAATTTATAGATACAATCAACAGACTCAAGCAAATAAAATCAATATCCTCACGCTAAGTACTGAAACAGAAATATTTTACAGCACGGGTTTCAAAGCTGCCGCAGGCTTGTGTACTGCAATATGATGAAAAAAAATATTATACGCTCTACCTGAGTTGCTAAACGCACTCTCATTTTCGTCGACGTATTCAGTTCCAGGTGACTTTCCGTAATTTTGGGGCAGACTCGGAGATTTGCTGGCAATTGTTTGTCCAGCTCGTACAATACCCGAAAGTCTTTCCACTTGACAGGTGGCTTCGTTGGATCAATCTAATAAAAACATTTGTATAGATCACATCAATCATTACTGTAGATCCCACATCTACGTAAACGAAATACCCTTGCATTTAATAACTTATTTGACAGAACAGGAGGGCTGAAAAGCCCGTAATCAAATTCAATATTAAAGTGAGTAAGTTACTGAATCTGCTCACTATAAGAGAAGCAAGAGAATAGAAAAGCAATTGCTTTCGAAATATTCAACAGGATTTCGTGAAAAAATTCTGGGATCGAATATTTACTTTCGATTTCAAAATCAATATTTGCGTGAAATGAAAGTTTCATAATAAAGTGATTAATGATAATTGTACCCGCACCTACTGAGTATTCGAAAAACGAAATACCCTTCCCAGATGATTTTCATTAATCGTATTTACCAGCAATTGTTTCTTCCCATACAGTATATTCCGCAGCACTTTGATCAAATGAGGCCCATCCGAAATGACAAAAACTTTTCGAGATTCTTCACAGGGATGTATGAACGACGTTTGGCACTGGTCCTTAACGCCACTGATGCCGAGGTCAGACCACATTTTCCTATTAGTGGTTGCTCCATCAGAAACAACCGCGTGAACCATAGCTCCAGCTTTCTCTAGCAATATTATTGCCTTAACGACGATCATGGCCAATTCGGCACCCGTAACCGGTCCTTTCGAGGCAAAAACGGCAATAGGCTGAGTATACTTGTCGGCAATAGCTTTATACATGAGTACGAGACCATGCGTCGCTTTATCATTAACGTCATTGGCAGCAGCTTTCATGTCACCGAAATCCGTCAAGCCTTTGTACGTCAGAGTTGACGAGCATACCGATATTGACGCGCGAAGGGAAATCTCATCCAGAAGGAGAATGCCATGCTTTTCCATTGGAGATTTTCCTTGCAGATGCTTTCGAAATACCTCAAAAAAATTTTCATCGAAACCACATTTCGTATTTATGACCGAAAAGTAACGACGAATCGTCCGTGGCGCTGGCAGAGGCAGTATTTCATTCTTCAAAAGGAATCGATAGTGTGCAGGTGAACGAATGTGCATAAGCAAACATAACATCATCCAATCTTCGGTGTATCGATTTCCGTGGGGACTCTTTTTACCGGCTGCAGAAATTATTTCTTTTATGCACAATTGTTGTGCGTTCGGCAGATTTAGCTCATTACATTTGTCGATGATTGATTGCTCGTTCGAATAGCGAACACGTTCTTGCATTTCAGATGCCACACTTTTCCATTTCTTTGCGCGCTCTCTCGCTCTTCGAACCACCTCATTTCGAGACCGAAGTATTTTATGCAGAGCGATTATCTGGGACTTTTCTTTATCGCTTTTGTAAAGCAGATCGGTTCTTTTTCTGCGCGAATGGTTGATTAATCGCCGCTTTCGCTGAGTTATCGATCTTTGTAATTTTCGGCAAACACTGCAGGTTCCCCAAATGGATATGACAGAACAATGTTTGTGCCGCCATGACCCGAAAGTATCCTGATGTAGTATCCGATGTTGGGATAACGAATCGTCATATAGCTGGACGCCAGGGCAGAGCTTGAGACTTGCAAATGTGGATAAGACCCGAGCTAACTCGTCCACGGTATTAATGCACTCGAGCGATCGACAAATATTTGTAACCGGTATTGTTTTTCCATTTCCTGACGTAAAAACGTTACCTTCTTCTGATACCAAGACTGATTTTCGTGGTAAAGGCTGAGGGCCATTAGATATCGGTCTTATTTCGAAAGTAGAAAATGCCACCCATTTCTTGCCACTGCTTGAAGTATAGCGGATCCATCCTGACGGGATGCTCACAGCATTTTCACATTCGTACAGATGAATAAACATGTTTTCGAAACTTGATGACTGTTCCATTCGATCTTCTGTTCGACAAACGTTACTATCTTGTAACGAACCATCCATCTAAGCAGAAAATACAGAAAAACGCTATAATATTATGCATGTGTGAAACGTAAAAATATTTGTTGCGTTTAACCTCATTGTTTCTTTCATTGCCCAGAATCATTGAATGATGTTTAGTTTTTTGCAATTTATACAGCGATGGAAGAAACAATGTGTAAACATTAGAGACTATATTATTTAGAGAGTGCCAACATTTTTTAAAGCGCATGAATTTATAGAAATCAGTGACATGCAAGGATATGATTGAGTGTAAAATAAAAATTACGAGGGTCATTACGCGTAATATAACAAACATGAGACTGGTTTTTGAATTGCGGGATTGAGCCTTCTCTAGTGATATACCACAAAAATATTTACATCGTTAGTCACATGCTCGGCTGCGCTCATGAAATCCTTGTTGATACCACTATTTTCCTCGAGTGCTCGTAGCTTATTGCTTTCTGTGGATGGCACACAAGTGTCCTCACAAGAACTGTGACTGATGGGATCTAGATCAAAGTCCATATTTTGTGCCGGCTTTGGTAGATGGGTCCTCTCAGTATCTTTCCAGTCTATGGGCGCTATACCGGGGTGACTGGTGGTGGAAAATGGATCATTTTCCTTGTTGTTAGACCCACACGCTGTAGATGCTGCTGACTCGAAGTTTGTATTCGTGTTCTTGAAACAAAAAAAAAAAAACTCAAATTGAAATTATTATAGCGTATTCTTAACACATCGTTACGCCTGAAAACAGGTCTTGAGATTAAGAATGATAACCGAACATATGAAAGAAAAGAAAGCAAAAACAAACATAGCATAAAAGCCGATTGCACATATCTATTGCATATGTGATCAAATTATACTGTCACCGAAATTAATCCCAAATATTTTATAACTATAAAAATTGATTTCGGATGAAATAGAACATCAATCAAGTCTGTAGAGGTAGAAAATAAATGGCCTAAGCAGTGAAGTACGGTGAAGTACAATGAGTGTCACAAAAACATGTCCCACATTATTTGAAACTTATAAAGTAGAAGTAAACCAACTAACAAAAGAATGAGTTGATATATTTCTATGCATTAGTTAAAAAATGATTACTTACCGTGCTTTCACTGTCACTATACTTGCCAGTCGATGGGAATATCGATGGAATGGCTGATTTTGCCAGTCTTGGATGGTGATAAGCAACCTGCATATTCATTTAAAACATCAGTTATGTCAAGAAAAAAATATATTGCTACTTGCTGAGCATGCTAAATGATTTTTTACGCTTGATTGCTGAGTAACAATGGGACAGTTTATGATTATCAACAGAATTACTTACATTAGCAATGATCTTTCCATTTATATCTTTATGCACGAAATTGCGTACAATGTCGGAGGGAAGAAAATGTTTTTCGCATATTGAGTGCGCGCTCGTTACGTTTATTCTTGTAGCAGGAATAACGCTCATCCACTTTGCACGTAACTCGTCATTTAGCGGAAAAAGGAACAAAGAGACGCGTTCTTTGTTGCTCGTGTATCCACTTTTACATCCCGGAATTATACATTTTTTACCCATTTTTCTTTTTTAAAATAAATATTTCGAAACACATAGAGATAAATTTATACTGAATAAATAATAAAATACTGGCGTAGAGATTGAACTGAGTGAACTGTCGAAAGAGGTTAACGGATTGTAAAAAAAGAAACAGTTGCCGCGCATGCGTACTAAGTAGGCCTTTCGCTCACTAGCGCTTGCGGCGAAAATTCACAACATTCGGTTTCATTTTCGAGCACGGTTTTACAGCCGGAGTGCCCAGACCTGTCTATAAGACCGTGGTCATGAGTGAACAGAAGCTACGTGAAGCTTGTTGCAAAAGAGAAAACGGGGGTTATTCATTCGCATCGAACCATCATATATCGAATCCATCCACCAAACCCCTTGCCTTGTGGAAATAGTTCACAAGCCAAATATTTGTGGACCAATATCTTCTTCTGTGTACGGCAGTCAAACGGGGGCAATGACGAATTCTACGACTGTGCCAGCAGCTGTAGGCAGTGTAGAGCTGTAGAAGCTGACGTTCATATTGTCAATTTTGCTGTAGTTGTCCTTTTATATTCTAGCTAACCCGTGTAGAGAAAGTCTAATAACACACAATAACGAGGATTCACATTTGGTTCGAAGCTTCGTTTCTTTTAAACTTTATAACGAGGATTTTGTGCGAGTGCCTCGGCTCGAGCTTTTTATTGGGAAAAATTTGTCATCGAATCGCGATATGATGCAGACGGAAGGAAAAATTTAAAATAAACTACAGCAGAAGACAGTTTAAAACCGCGGTTATAATAGAGTCCCTGTTTTTGTCATATATATATACATATATAGTGAGTGTAACAGGGAGCACAGCAGCCGTTAAGAGACATAACCTCATACAATAAGCGTCCTCATTGCAACCCGTTCGTATTCGGTTGATTGTTCAAATTCAAAAGAGTGCACCAACGAGATATATGTAGTTGTCGATATCACGGATATTATGAGAAATTTGGGTAAGTAATGTATAGGAATAATGTGAATTAATATCGACCAAAGTTATTAATTCATAATATATGAAACACCTGCTATAATTTTTTCAACTTCCTCATTTTCGTTTAATTGTTATGCATTTGACGACATTAGCATGATTTTTTCCATTGTTTCTCGATTTAAATATGATAATTTCGACATTGCGATGTTTTTCGAGACTAACCGGAAATGGAAAAGATTCTGGAATGGATTTATTAATCAACTATTCTGACTGATGCAAATTGTTGTAAATCTTTAATATTATAGATAAAACAACTTGATAGACGAGTCACATTCGAGATATGGATCCGGCAACGGTGATTGCACTGTGCAAAGAAAACATACAGCCATTGCGCCATGGTCGCAATGCACAACAATTGGGCACTGCACTGAGAGCTCAGGAAGATGTGGAAGCTCAGCAAATGCTTCTACAAGAGAAACAGTAATTTTTTATTTTTTCACTCATTTTTTTAGTCAAACATTAGATATAATTTATTAATATATGGATTTTTGTGATTTATTTAATTATTCCATTATTTAAAGTAGTTACAAGTCTACATTAGTGAAAAAATTACTCATATAGTGCTCATTGCATTCAGTTAATCCTTAAAATTTAGTAAAAAAAATATATATATTTGTTTATCTCTCATTTGACCAGTGCTTGGTCCTGCAATTACTTCAACAATGTCACAAACTGTCTAGAATAAATTGCACAATGAAACAACAATGCAAGTAATCTTTTTGTAAAATTACAAAAGTTACCAAAACTTAAAAATATAAATTTGTTTTTTTAAATCTCACCTGAAAAAGTATACATTTGAAATGCTAATAAAATGGTTAAATGGTAATGTTGGCACAGATCTTTGGGGTACAAGTAACAAACATGAAATTATCCAAACTATTAATGATAAGAGGTATAGAAATGATCGAGAACTTATCTCAAAAAATTTAGCATCGTTGAGTCCTATGAGAATATCTTGTACATTGTGACAAAATTTATATCCAAGTCAATTAGAGCTTAAATGAAATTATCTAAATTTTTGAAAATCTTTTCGTTAATTTGACCAAAAAATTTGGCCAATAATTTCATATGCATTTTAGAAAATCTCACAGAACCGAAAATAATTAGTTATCCCAATTGAATTTATGAATGATTGCTCAGTATTTTTTTCTTGTATATTCATAAAATTCAATGTAACAAAGTTTTGCGAATAATACAACATTTTGTAGAATGAAAGAGTCAACATTTTTGTAATCAAAGAGACAAAAAGAGAAAAATATGAATATGCTTATCAAAATTATTTTATCGAACTTCAATTTATGTATAATTTCACAGGCTTTTGCAAATATATTTTGCAAATATATTGAGTAGTAAAATTTACAAACCTAAATTTTCATAGAGCTCCACAATTTCACCGAGTTTCAGTATTCATTAGCTGAAAATTAATTACTAAACGTTGGTTGGATTTAATGGTGACATTTTTTTTCAATTTGATTAGAATGTACGAGGATGCAATAAAAAATTACAGCGGCGATGATCCCTTGGAAAATTGGTATGAATATATATTGTGGACTGAGCAAAGTTATCCAAAAAGTGGTCACGAATCCCACATTAGCAAGACGCTCCAGCAATGTCTCGCCACGTTCGAAAAAGACACAAAATATCATCAAGATCGTAGATACATCAGACTCTGGATCAATTACGTAAGCGCTGAAAAATTATGAACCCAAAACGCTGTCTTCTGTATGTTACGAATTTCATAATATTTACAGATAAGCATGCAAAAAAATCCCTTGGAGCTTTATCAGCTTCTTTATAACAATGGAATCGGTACAATGGTCGCTGATATGTACAGAGCATGGGCATTTGAGTTGGAGCAGATGGAGGATAACAAGCGTGCTGACGAAGTGTACTTACTCGGAATATCCGCACTCGCAGAACCTCGCGAAGAGCTGGATTATGCACACAAGTAATTCAACAAACTTACCAACATTTTAAATTAATTATTTTCATTCTTACTAGGATTATTCATTTCCATCGATCGGGTCCTTCTCACTTTTTCAATAGATTAGATTACAATGGTTGGAATTATTGCAAACTTTGAACAAAGAGAGAAAATCTGAATACCTCCGGCATCAGAATCCCAGAATTACAATTTTCGAAAATGGGCAAACAGCCGTTGTTTTGACACTTGTATTCTTTCCTGTCTCATTGGATCCCGTTTAATAATGGCATGAAAAGGGGGTCAGAAAATTCATTATGATAAAATAATAATAATAATAGTATTAACAATTGACAAAATTTATCCGAGTGATTTTCATGAGTGGTAAATCGATTTGTTGGTTGAATGATTTCCTGAATGATGATTAATTTATCAGATGCAACATACATCGTTTTTCTCCACAATTGAGACAAGAGTTTCATGAATTTCTTCACATTAGAAATGACTCGATAAACAT
Source organism: Dyspetes luteomarginatus (assembly GCA_963669185.1). Classification (NCBI taxonomy): domain Eukaryota; kingdom Metazoa; phylum Arthropoda; class Insecta; order Hymenoptera; family Ichneumonidae; genus Dyspetes; species Dyspetes luteomarginatus. The sequence goes on along the minus strand of OY769903.1, from coordinate 13,937,310 downwards.
ATTTTGGTCATTTGTATAATGGATATTATTGTAAATGTTTAGCGCACAGTACACAGAGTACTTTTAAATAATTAAAATGGAAGAAAGGATCATCATCATCATAATTGCACAAGAAATTTAACATGTAAAAAAAAACTTTGAGGAAATGTGCCATTTGAGTTTTTAGCATCAACAGCGTTATTTATCTAGAAATATTTCTATTCATTTCCAATATTACGGGAAATGATCTTGAATCGAGACTCATTTCCATTTACTTCGTTTTTCTTTGAAATAGTGAGCAAACTATTATTGAAAACTTGTACTCGATTGAATTTCCTCAAGAATTATCTAAAATCATGACCTAAAATTCCTGTTAAAATTTTTATCTCCGCGCCAATAGAAATTTTCAATTGGCCATCGGTCGAAGGATGCTTGGCCATTGCGATGGAAGAAGCGAGATACCGTTGTCGGAACAACGACAGGCATTTAGCTCACTGAGAGCAATAAAAGCCGGGAGACGAGTGACCAATGTTCGAACTGGACATCGCGTACGTGATTATCTTCCCGGTGTCGTGCCGCAAACTGGCCCGGGAAATAATAGCGCTCGATCAAACCCAAGAATTCAAATCTATCAAGTAACAAGAACTCTTACTCTTGCAAATTGGTAAAAATTAAACATTAAAATAATTTTTATGTATTGGATATTTTTTTTTTTTTTTTTTTTTTCTGAGGATGAACATGCAGGCGGAGCAGCAAAAGGCACGAGTATCTTGGATCACGTACCGATCGAAAATACGGTACATAAAGAGAATACCATAAAACCCGGACCATGGAGTAATGCATCGAAAAATTGTCCCCTTATGCCATCCACCTTGAAGCCCGCTTTTAAAGGTAAGTTACTTTTTGGAATGATAATTTTCTGTGTAAGATTAAACGAACTAATCAACAACCAACCGCCAAAGCTGTTCGAAATTTTTCCGTCTTCGTGACTATTTGTGATCTAGAAATAAATTTGATTCGTCGAAGTTGGTTCAAGTAATTCGAATAATTGTTATTAATTCCGAGCATCCAGGCTAATTTACTAATTTTTAAAACCTGACAAAGTCAAAAAAAAACATACACGCCGATGAATGAACACTGGCAGGCATGTGTGCAATGGATGAAAATTTTGAAGCGGCAGGCAGCAATAGGTGCCCCGGGTGGTGCGGTGGTGCGCAGCTCTGTCCGTTACCCAAGTTTTTTTTTTACATGCAGTGGCCGGAATTGGGGTCCGAAGTAATAAAACACAGATTGAGTACTGCACATTTACTTGTGTGCAGCGATCAATCTATTTTCTATCACATTGGACCACAATTCCTCCCGCTGCACGTAACAAAAAAAACGGATGTGTAGCGGGTAAGTTGGATCAGTGAGCGCTTAGCTGTGGGCTGATTGGTGCATCGAATGACTGAGCAAGGGAGATCAATTTTCCAGAGTCTGGTGATTCTCTACAGGAATATCAAATTTTTTCAAAAGAAGTGTAATAAAATTCATATACTTTTTATGTTTCATGACGAAACGTTCCATATCCTATACCCGTATATTAATTATGGTTATTATGGATATTTTTATTGACTACAAAAAATTATGCAATACATAGTATCCAAAACTTTTATATATGATATACCGAATATATTCTGCAAGCTTGAAAATGTATCGTGTAATAAAATTTATGCACATTTATGATGGTACGTAAATTTTATGTTTCACGGGTGAAAAGTTCCATGTCTATCATTAATTAGTGTTATTATCGAGATTTTTATTGACTACAAAAAATTATTCAATACATTTTATTCATTGGGCCATTATTGAAATTTTAGTCCACGAGGATGGTCCAGATGAAAATTACGATATGGAGAATGTACGGTTGTTTCCGAATCACACCGCGTTCTTTGACGGAAGTAAATATCCCGAGCATACGATGGTACCCGTTTACGTCCCGGAAACTGCAACCACCGGTTTCACCCTGAAACCCCATTATCCCAAAGAATTAGTTTATGCGAATAAAGTTGATCGTAGCATGGAGGAATTGCATGCCGAAAGATACTTGGAGAGGTATGTTTGAGTAATTTAAATAAATCGTTAATTTATTCCATTTGTATTTCAAATAATTTCTTTGTACGATCATTTTTCTCATTTCTCACTCCAAGATATTCAAAAAGTCGCGAAAACCAAAATCTCCTTGATGAGTTAGCGGCAAAAGAGAGGGAGTCAAACGGTCATGATATCGGACGTCAAATGGGTGATGCAGAATTACAAGAAATCGAGAGACGTGAGAAGAGAAAATTTGAACAAGAAGATATTATGCAGCAACGGCAACAGCAGCAGCTGCTACAACAACAACAACAACAACAACAACAACAACAACAGCAGCAGCAGCAGCAGCAACAAGAACAGCAACGCCAGATAGAACAACAGAGAAGAGAAGCAGAGCAGTACGAGCTACAGCGACAGAGGCTACAGGCTGAACAACAATTGCTCCAGAGGCAAAGATTTGAGGCAAACAGTTTGAAACTTGAGAAGGAGAGACGGGAGGCTGAACATCGTGAGATCGAGAGACGAAGAAACGAGCAATTGGAGTTAGAGCGACAGCGTCGTGAGACTGAACTCGAGAGACAGAGGTACGAGGCAAAACAGTTGAAAGCTCTGGAAGCTGTGCGAATTGAGGCTGAGAGAATCGAGGCTGAACGTATCGAGGCACAACGTATGGAGGCTGAGCTACAAAATTCTCAAAGAAAGCTTCAAACATCGAGTTTTTTGCTCCATCGTCATCACACATCGTCCGGTGCTCCGGAGAGCGAGGAACATTTGCTCGGTCAGAGTTTGACGGTCAATACGAAGGAGGCAATGTCGGTTGTTCAAGATCTCTGGCACTCGCCCGGTGTATCAAACACGAGCCCAATAATAAATCGTTCAATGGCTCACAGAATACCGGACTCACGATCAAAACTCTCCTTTGACATACACATGGATAGCTCAATGACCCAACAGCATGCAATGTCAAGCACTAAACCAAATCATCATACGAGCAATGCAAGTTACCAGATACATTCGTATCAGGATCAAGAGAATCATCAGCATTATCATAACTCATACGCGAATCACGAGGCTCAAACTTACACGAATCATGCAATTCCGGATCCTTATGAGTATCAAGTCTCAATGCAGCATCACGATCCACGGATTCATCATCATCATCAACAGCAGCAGCAGCAGCAGCAGGCTGAGAGGATTGTGAGTAATAGTGACAATTGAGATGAAGCTTACCATCTATTTTGTCATAAAATATTATTCTATCATAGCATAATTTTCTGTCAGAATGGTTCTCGGTCATACAATCATATTCTCCCATACAATATTACGATATTTTAGAAAACTATTCTCTCATGGAATACTATTCTATTGTAGAATATTATTTTGTAATGGAACACTATTCTCTCATAGAATATTATTCTACCACAGAGAACTATTCTATCATGGAAGATTATTCTTTCTTAGAGTATTATTCTAGGATTGAATAACGTACTGGTATACCCTACATTTCTCATTCACGAAGCTTCCTCTACATGTACAAATATTTTTCTCAATCTCTATCTCTTGCTAAAATTATCTAGTAAATACAAATGCTATTAACAATATATTCCATCTGTCACAGCAACCTCAGCATCAGCAGCAGCAGCAGCAGCATCAAGTTCTCGTTTTATCGTCGCACCAGCAACATCCTCTGATGCATCATCAGTCACACAGTTCAGCTCAGCAGCAGCCTCAACTCCATGGATCTCAGCCTCATCACCAACTTCATCATCCCTCGCTTGGCCAACAATCTCATTCGCCTCATCAGCAACCTGTTCACAATTCCCCGCATCAGCAGCAAGTTCACAGTTTACCTCATCAGCAACAGGTCCATAATTCGCCACATCAGCAACAGGTCCATAATTCGTCACATCAGCAATTGATTCATCATTCACCGCACTCGCAGCAGGCTCATCACCATCATCATTTGCATCACTCGCCGCATTTGCCACAGGCTCATCATTCTCGGCATTCTCAGCAGTCTCACGAATCTCCGCACTCACAGCATCTGCAAGCTTCTCATGTACATCATCATCACCAACAACAACAGCAACAGCAACATATTTATGGTGCTGCTGTACCAGCTACGAGTATGCCAGTAGCTTATAATCAACCATATTCGATGGGTTTGTCACAATGCGCGCGACCTGCTCAGCATAACGTCGATACGGAGAAACAATTGCAATTTACTCCTTATCTTGATGCTGATGGCGATTCGAGCAAACCTTACAGAATGCCGGATCAATTGCCCTATATCAAATCACCCGGGATGAATCGTCGTGATTTGAAGTATCTCGAGAATGCCGACAACAAGGAAAATGCTAGTGTCTCGATTGATTACAACAATCCTGCTTCCGAAGCTGCACCGATGACCAAGCAACCGGATAATAATTTGTACGTTGATGAAAGCCTCGGTACAGCGCCTCTATCGGGTGCTAATGATACTTGCTTCACCGAAGCTTTCAACACCCCATTACCGAGTTCCACACCGTTGACCAATCAATTCAGGCAGACGTACAGAACGAAAGATGTTCCTCCGGAGTATCCGGTGCAAAATGCTTCAATGATGCCCCAACACGGGTGAGTTCTGAGCTTCGAATACATACGCATACAATTTAAAGCTTTTGTCATTGGTCAAAAAAAAAAATGTTATGTATCGTTCGGTTTGATTTAATTTGTCACACAAGTACTAATAATTCACGATAAACGTTTCAAAAATTCCAACTACGCTCAACGTTAAAAAAAAAAATGTTCGTTGTTCAATGTTAAAAATTCAATTTTGATCGATGACGGAAAAGTGAGTTGGTTTGAAGTTAGGAAATGAGATATTTTTCCAAGTTTAATCGAAATATTAAATTTATTTCGGAATTGAATAATTCAGCTTTGTTCAACGAGAGAAAAATTCGTAATGTAAAAGATTTAATGTTGGTAGAATTCTTTGATGAAATGCATTTTGTAAAGCTTATACCAATATTACATTATTAATAGGCAAGCGAAACTTGCCTATATGTACCCAAGTCAATTGTCGTATATTTTCAACAAATACAGAACGTCGGATACCACAAGTGGTGAAACTGAAAAATTGAGCGTGATCATGGAATCGACGAGAGAATACGTTTCTAGTAGTTCCGGAAGTAGCGCTCACACGAGAACCGTTGGATTGGGTTTTACATCAACCAGGGACGAACTTTTGCCCATTAAAGAACAATCTACCAATCGAGGTATTTGCTCAAAAGCGCTGAAAAAAATGTTTCCACGATAATTAATTGTTTCTTCCCCCATTAACATTGCATTGCAGAGAACGAAGGTAGTGAAACTTTGCTCGCTGTGAATAAAACCTATGAGGAACAGATGCGAGCCAAGATACAAGCCGTTCATGCTCAAAGTCCACGAACCGTTCAGCGTAATGTCGATCAAATAACTTCGGAGATTAAAAACAACTGTGATTTACGAATACCGTTCAAACTCAACAGCGAACCGTGCAACGATGAGCCAAAAGTTGATTCTATGGATTGCGAATATCAAGAACCAATGGAAGAAGTCGAGGAGGAAGAATTTGTTTTGCCAACTGGCGATATTAATCCCTTCGAGCGTGGTTTGATTGCCGGTCTATTGAGAAAAATGAAATTTCCTCAACCGCAACACTCTGAAGGATACGTCCGATTGAATATAAATTTAAACAAAATTGTGCCTTCTAGTATGATTACGCTGGGTAAGGACTGGGACAAACTCGGTATAAAATTTTTCGAGAATTATTCGAGAGAACCGGCAAAGTCAGTAATTAAACTGTTGGATTTTTTTCTTCTTCAGGTACCGAAGCGTATGATGTGGAAAAGTGCCTTGGAAAAGGAACTTACGGAACGGTGGTGAAAGCGGTAGATTTACAAACGAGACAGACCGTCGCGCTCAAAACACAAAAGCCCGCCTGGGTGTGGGAATATTACATTGCTCGTGAAATAAAATCGCGTCTCTCGAATCCTCACATGGTAAGGCCTTTTTTGGCTTCATTCTGCTTTTGAAAGAAAACTTTGAAAGCTTGTAATTTTCTCTTAATCGCGAGCTTTGCTTCATTTTAGATTTTATGTGCAAGTCTTAAAATTGTTTTTTTTTTGTTTTTGAATACTTTGAAACCAGTCAGTATGAGGCTTACTTGAATTTTAACGTTGATGCCATTTCGCGAAAAGTCGATAATTACATGTGACCACTTTTTCGAACTTTGTCAACTCTAGCATCGGCCATCCTCAAAAGCAACTTTAGTTGCGAAGAACAGTTTCATATCTAAAAATTAACGTGAAATTTGAAAGTTTACAAAGTTTCCAAAATTTACAATAAAATATCTGATAATTAACTCTTTCCGTACAAAACATGGGCCTTTCGTGTCCGGTCGATTCAATTTATTTCCCCAATTATTGATTATTCTTCGATAATTAAATCATACTAAAATTCATTTTTTTTTCAAAATGACGGTAAAGGTTTATTCTACAAAGTTTTAAAAGTAGTATATTGACAAATTTTTAGAACCACTTTGAATAGGGGAAAAAGTGATCAAACTCGAAAGACCCATGTTTGTATGGATCAGGTGAGGTTTTTAACATGGTATGCAAAGGTTTTAAAGGGGTGATTTGGAAATGATTATTTCACATTTATAATGTCGTGTAATATAAACTGCTTATGAAAGTTTCAAGTTGTATTCTGTATGAATGGAAAGTTTGAAATTGGACCCAAAGTATTTTAATGATGTAGACGATGTAAGGACCATTTTTCTATGGAATTATTAATTAATTTTTTGAATTGCAGTTGCGGGGTTTTATGGACATAATGAAAGCCTACGTGACGGACAATGGAAGTGTTTTAGTGTCTCAGTACTCGAAATACGGAACGTTATTGGCAGTCACAAATCAAGTTAAAATAGCAACGGGAAAGCCTTTGGTAGAGGCTCTGGCGATTTTCTTCACCATCGAGATGCTTCAGATCGTTGAATATCTTCACAAATGCCAAATTATTCACGGTGATATAAAACCCGATAATTTTCTTCTCATGCACCTGTAAGTTTTTTTTTCTCTTTCGAGACATTTTTCGCAGTGAGTTTGGATTACGAGAGACTTCTAGTACTGTACTTATATCTTGAGATTTTTTGTTTCAGGCCAACGGAAGATGCTAGACCAACGATACAACTGATAGATTTTGGCTGTAGCATAGACATGAGTCTCTTGCCAAAGGATACTAAATTTCGGCAGATTATAAAAACTCAGGATTTTACTTGTATCGAAATGCAGACGGGACGACCGTGGACCTATCAAACGGATCTTTACTGTTTGGCCGGTTCGAGCCATTGTTTGCTGTTTGGCAATTACATGAGAGTCTCGCATAGTGGCGATCGTTGGTTCATAAATTCAAAGTTGCCGAGGTATTGAACATTATCGATTACAAAACAGTATAAAATGGGGTGTTCAATCGTACATCATTAGAACAGTTATTCACCCTCGATCCGTTAGAATGTTTTGCAATATTTCCGTTAAAACGATGCAAAGGAAAACCGATTTTCGTGCAGAATTAACACAGGTGTGAAAATCAATTTTCCATTTGTCCAAAAATATTAACTGTCAGAGAAAATAGAGAATCGGATTTGTTACCATAGGTCGGTATGTCGCATGCTCTTAAGACTATGTTAAACATTGATCTTTCGTGTATCTGTTTGACATCGCCTTAAGGTGATGTACCAAAATTCTCCTGAACGGTTGATCTTTCGGATAAACGAAGAGACCCACGATAACGATTCTGTAGTCCGTGGTTGTCTCCGTATATCCGAAAGATCAACCGTTTAGAAGAATTTTGGTACCGGAGTAAAGGCAGCTTTCTCTCGCACTCACAATGACTTGCGCAAAACCTGTTTTGCCGACTGTGTAGTCGGACATCACCATCACCATTAATCTTACTATTATTTCAACTCACCCCTAAATTGCGATATTTTTCGTCTTGATTTACTTTTTACAGATACGCCAAGAAGGCAGCATGGGAAATGTATTTCACGAAACTGTTGAACGTCGAATCCTGCGATGAGATGCCAGATCTGAGTAAAATTCGCAACGTAATGGAAGAATCATTATCCGAGATGGGTGAGGTTCAAGGAAAAATACGAAATTTTGCCAATGTTTTGAACAAACGATAACGCTTACGTAAATTCTCATACGGGCGCTAATCCAAACTCTGAAATGTGCGAACGTCAACTCAGCCAAGATTCGACGTATATAAATAAAAAAAATAATATTGTGCTATTTATTATGGATATCGTTAACAAATTTTTTATATATAGAATGCATATATATATATATATATATATATATATATATATATATATATATATACATTTATCCAACTCGGTTTTAATTTTAACGAGATGAACGAATTCACGGAACTCATTACCGATTGAAACTCCTATAATGATTATTGTAATCTCATATTTTTGCTCATGAATCTTTTAAACCGAATGAATTTTAAAGGGCACTGATTTTTAACGAAGATGCACTACAAAGATTTGTAACTTTGATTGAAATGCCTTATTTTGTTGTTCCTCGATGCCTCTGAATGAACAATAAATATCTCTCGCTGTCTGTTCCCTTGTACAAGAGCAGACGCACTTCAAAGTTTAAATCACATTGATCGACAAATCAATCAAAGTGTGCAAGTTTAATTAACATCCACTGGAAAACCTTTGATAAATGTTGAATTGATAAAAATAATAATTTATATATATGTATGTGTGTGTGTATATATATATATATATATATATATATATATATATATATATATATATATATACAATACATATATTATAAATACCAAACGAAGATTGCAGGTTCCGTGTTGGGGTCATCATTAAATTTTTATAGAAAAAAAAAAGAAAAAAATAATAAACACTGTCAAAGAAACACTGAGAAATTTTATGACCGCGCGATATTTGAATAAAAATCAAATAAAAATTACATTCACATGATGCGATAGTTTATATATAAATAATTATTACATCGTAAGCGGATTAAGATGTGCTTTATTCTACTTAGACGGTGCAACATTGAATCACGATCATATTAAACACCCATAAGCCAAATTGTGTCTTCGCCATTTGTCCAATTGTATCCAACAAGTACCGAATTGTTACCGAGGCTATAAAAAAAAAAAAAAAAAAAAAAAAAATGAAAATATTGTCGACTTTGCGCAAGAATTTTTTCTCTACGATATTTGTAGTTTTGCGTTGAGATTATTATTGTAAAATACAGTTGGTAGTACGATATTTTTTAAGGATCACTGATCTACGTTGCACTGTCGCACTAATTTTAATGATTTTTTTTGTTCGTCTTTGTCATGACTTTTTGCTTAATAAGACACACTGTAGTATAAAAAAATACGAATTCTTATTAATATAATAGAGATATTTACAAGTATGAAATATTACGTCTTTAGTCACAATCTTATGGAAAAATATGAGTCTGGTTTCCTCTTTGGATATTTAAAAAAAAAAAAAAAAAAAAAACGTCTCGATAACACGCCGGTCTTTACCGATTGACGATCAACATGGCTCAATAAAGCTTGAACCTTCAAGTAGTAATTAAATTAAGATTCGTGTTCGGTGAAAAAATTGCGGATTCGGAAAAAAATTCATACGTGTGAAAATCGGTAAAGTTACTTTGGAAATTGAGCGAGTGGGGCTCACGGAAGTGAATTAAGTTTTTCCGTAAAACTTTCGATTCAACAGAAACAACAGAAGATTAACATTTATCTTTGCTTTTCCAAAAATGTCCATTATCGGTGCTCCCTCAAACTGAAGCTCCAGCAATTTTTGTATATCAATATCGACTTTTTCCATCTCGACACCCATAAATTTTCCTCTTATCGTGAAAATTCCATTGTTCTCCGTTGGACTTATCTCGAAGAGAACATTCTTGAATTGGGACTGAGGCAAACCATCAACTTCTAAGAGAACGCCCTTTTCGTGCAATTTGGCCGCCGAGTACTTCAAGGTCATTTTTGATTTTAACTTTCCGTGACTGTTTTTTTGTATTATCTTGATGGCCCGTAGAGATCTGGGAGCAAACCAAAAATAATTCTGTAACATCCACGAGTAAAAGGAAATGTTTTTTGTTTGTTTTTTTGGAGGACAAAAAATTGTGTACCCTTTTCCGGTGTGCAAATTTTCCAAGCACCGTTGAGTATATTCGTTGTAAAATTCTACCTGTTCCTGATAATACTTTGTTTTCTCTTGTAATCTTTGCTTCGTTGCTCGTAACGTTTGGAGTTGTTTGTTTCTGAGAACTCGATATCTCCCCTTGTTGCAGAGATCTTTTGCTACTGCAGTAACGATATTCTGATATCCGTCCTCCTGGGACACCCAACTACCCAGCTCCAATTTGTAGAGATAGGCTCGCAGTTGAATTTTACAGTCGTTCAGCGACGAGCTACTGTTGGATTAAAGTTAAAAGGATCATCAAAACTAGGATACAAATTCAGGTGATGCGAAACGTGTACGAGTGCAATAGAGACAGATGTAAATTTTCTGGACAATTGTGTTGTAGGGTGCGAAATATTTTTGATTGAACGCAAAATCTCATGGGATTAAAATGTTCGTCCCATGAAACCTTTTTCCCAAATACGTCCGGCAATCTAAAAAACAATTGTCCAAAAACTTTTGCTAACAGAGCAGGCTTACGCTTAAAACTTGGGCAATTATTGTTCTTATTTCGCGAAACATTTCATATGTTATAATAATTTATTGCTTGGCTCCTGATGAAATTTTTGGTCGGTTGAAAAAATTGTTACATTTCTATGCTGAAGTATTTTATCAAAAAATTAAATTGAATGAAAATTTATCGAATCGTGATTGTTTTTTTTTTTTTTTTTTTTTTTTTTTTATGCACGCTGGGCGTACAAACGTACAAAGTTTCAAAGCTTTGCTAAAAATTCTCGAGACCAATAATGGCCAAAAATCTTCGGTATTAAATTCGGTGTTGAAAAAGAGTCTTTGAAATTTCGTAACATTTCTAATTTTTTGCAAATTGTACGTAAAACTTTTATCTCGAGCACCTTTAATAGGAACCATTTTTAATGATCCGGGATTGAATTCTCAAAAATTATTTTCACGATCATATTTCGTGCACAAAGAAGTCAAATAAATCATTACACCTTGATTACATGAAAATTTTCTCATTTGTTTTCTCAATTACCTTCGATGCATGAGACTCAGTGCGTTTGTCACAGTCGAACATTTGGCATCATAGAGTCTTTCCTGAATTGGCGAGGACGTTGCCTCAAGAGCTTCGACGAGAGTGTCACCTTTTAAAAACTGTAGAACTGAAACCAACAATTCTTTCGTCTTGATAAATAATTTGTTGAGATTTTGATCATCATTTTCGGGCACTTGAAATTTATTTGTCAATACCAGGCAGAGTTCGGTTTTACCCATTCGAGCGACATTTGATTCACATTTTGGCTCGGCTGTGGAAAAATAAATATATTCATTTTAAATAACATCGATTCTAGAACTTTTGAGTGGCTGCTCATACTCACTTATGCCCAACAGAGAAGCGACCGTTGGCGAACACTCTAAATCGTCCAATAATTCGTGCAATGGATCCATTGGATCTGGCGCGATATCTCTGCGATATTCCAGCAGTAAAGAATGCGTATCGCATATTTCCTGCAGCGATATATAAATTTCAGGCTTGTGTATTAGAGTCGCTTCTGTGTACTCGTGAATGCTAAAGTGCTCGTCGAGGGCCGCAATTTGACAACAGGAGCGAAAGAACGTTTTAAAACGTTCGTGACACTCGATGATGAATGGATTGAGACAAACGAGGTGAGTTGCTTCCTCGCCAAACTGGCAAAAAAGTTGATTTTTTTTGTTAAAAAAAATATTAAAAAAATGCAATAATGACAATATTATTGGTGATTTGTAATAAACTTTTACCCCTTTTTTCGAAGCTGCAAATTGCAGTATTTTGGCAATGCTCGCTAAATTTCTTCGCTGATCAGTGGAGAGAGATCGATCGATCGGCAATGTAACGATCTCAAAAGCGTCTGGTGCGACTATGGCGGCATTGATAAAATGATAATATATCAGATTACCAACGACTTTGAGAATGTCTTTTTCCGGGGCGTTTGGAAATTTTTCTGACAGAGTGTCGTTCAATACTTTTGCCATGTAGAGCATTCCATACGGTATTACGTCACGGGATTCCGTGATTTTTTTGAGAAATTCTAAAACGGTATTTTGCAGGATTTCAATGCCTTTGGACAAACGTTTGCGCACTTGCTCGTAATTTAGTGCTTGCTGTTGTGTCACCGAGTACGGAAGATCACTGAAATAATGGAGATCAATAAATAATTTGGGTTTTATTAGTTTGTTGTGAAACAGGTATGGGTGGGAGGGAAGCAGATGCAATTTAACTGAACAATTGTGTTCTAGATGACGAATCGATTTCTGAACAAACGCAAATTCTTATAGGGTGCAAAAATCAATTATACATCCCTTAAGAATTTGATTTTTCTCGAAAACTTCCGATAACCCAGAAAACAATTGTCCAAAAGTTTTCGGTATCGACTTGTTTCGCATCATTTTAAGAGTGAAAATGATGGTACATTCGGAACATTGCACTATTCTCATGTTCCTCATGTTTACAAATATTGTTGTGTGAGTAAACCAAAAAAGAAAATATTTTATGAAATTTTATCGCTTTAAGGGTTACATTATTTGCAGTGATTTAAAAAAAAAACAAAAAATTTCCTAAACCGTGATGCACTTTATCGAGTTGCTTTAAACTTAATCCTAAACGCTTTTTATCGTTGCTTAATATTTTGTATTGTACAAAGTTTTAGGTCGAATGTTCGACATTCGTATGACTCAAGGCACGTATAGATATTTTTCAAATTCATGTTTAATAAATGAAAAAAAAAAAAATCGAAAACTCCACACGACATTTTATTCTCAAATAATGGAAACAAATTAGTCCTCTTAAATGGGGTAACAATTTTTGTTCATATTAACACAAAACATATTACAAGAAAAACAAATCTTGCCTCATATCAGAAATAAAAAAAAAAATATGTAATACTCACAGAGTTTCGCCCGTTTCCATCTCCAATTGATTACGCCAGCATTTATATATGTCAACTGGATTAGTTTCGATGCTTATTGTCTTATCGGCCAAAATTTTCTCAATTGTCGGTCCGAGAATTTGGCGCAAAGCACTTTGACCGTTGAGCTGTCTCGCATAGTTAACGACCATTTTTAGAACGAGTGGATTGCCGGTTACCACCTCCGAGGGTTTTTGGAACTTTGATCTGTAATGATTATGATTTCGTAAATTTTCTTTTATATTCCTCTTGAACAAGATCTTGTTAAAAGTGACTGAGGTGACCGGAACTCACCTAATCTCTTCCTGCAGTGCCCTTCCGAACAGTTTCAGTAGCAAGTATTCCTCTCGCAAGTTTGAGCCAAAATTGTACAAAGTAAAAATAACGTTTTGCAAGAATTTGTTTGTTTTACTCTGAGGCAGGCAGAGTAACAGTTTCGACAAGTAAATAGGATTTGTTTGTAGAGCGTAGAACAGATGTTGATATCCTTCCAGCATTTTTCGTCCTTCCTTCGTGAATGATTTCAATCCTTTTTGCCCGACAATCTCCGTCGTCGAATTCTTTCGTGATCTGTTGCCACTTTTGTCTTTAGCGAGCGATTCGAGATTTTTTCCGTGAGCAATTACATCCTGAAGACAAATTCATACATTGTTTATCTCAATGAATAAAAATTACACATCTAAATGATAATGACCGTACTTGAAGTGTGATTCTGTTTTGTATCAGCAAACCAATTTTTATATCCATTCCATCCAACTGCTGCGAAAGATTTTGATTGTGTCTTATCGTCTGAACTACGTCGTTTTTCAGTTGCTGAAATGAAAGAAAAACAATATAATAATAATAATTTCGCATGGAACAACTTGAGGGATCAATTCCAGGTCCGAGATTAAACTCACTTGGAGCTGAAGATCTTTGTCGTAGTCCTCGGCATTGAAATTGAGTATTGATGAAAAATGTCGAACTACCGGAAATGGTGGCTTTTCTAATCGTAGAAGCGAGTGAAACGCTCGTCGTGCTGTACGTCCTCGCCATGTTGCCTGTATCTTTATTATCTTCTCTTCCTAGATTCCAAAACGAACAAGATCAGTCTCATTTTTAATACTTAACATCCACAATTTTTGTTCAACAAAGTTCGATGAGAACTTTAATACAACGCGATAAAACAAAAAAATGTGAAAATAATATGAAAATACAACAATATAGTATAATAATATAGTCAAAATATACAATATAAAAATGCTAGAAACATTGATTTTAAACGTTAATAATGCTGAAAAGCACATCAATTTATTGCCACAGTTTCCAAAAAACTTTTTTTTTTTTATCACAAAATAGAATCGCTCAATGTTTATACTTTTGTCTGAGTTATACATTGCTTACAGAAAGAAATTAGGTATCGTTAAAAAGTTCGATTCAATGCCAATCACTGAGATGCGTACAAAGTCTAGCGAATTTGGTAACATAGCCAATCGATGATACATTTTAGTAAAATATATAAATATTTTACAAGAAGCAAAAACAGGAGAATCCATTTAAAAAAAAGCATAAATTTGACAATTAAATGCTATGTAAATTAATAAACTGTCTTTTATTTATACGTACATGTTCTCGATAGATATCAAAAGCATTTTGATACTTGTTCTTCATCCTCTTATAATTATTCTCCCTTGCAGGCAGCCGACGATATCTCGTTTGAAGAATATTTGCGTTAATCTTGCGCATAATAAGGCCTCTCCACCAAGCTTGAATTTTTACAATTTTGTCGATATTTTCGTGAAAATGGGTAAAACGCTCGGCGATCCTTTTCCGTAAAAGATATCCACGTACGATGGCTTGAAATTTTACGATGGTTTTCTCATCGAACGTAGAATCGTCACCGCTCAATTCTCCCTTCTCAATGTCTCTGTCAACGCTCTAAAAGAGAAAATAATTGAGCTTTAACTCTCGGCATAGACACTGGGGTCTCAGAGACCCGGAAACATTTCCGAGGACCTGGCATCACGAGGCCCTTGACATTATAAATAAAGACGGGCATTCGGCGTGAAAAAACTTTTATCTGGTCGGTACTTCCAGTTATTAATTATAAAAAAAAAAAGGACATCACTTTGCGGAAACTACAACAGGAAGTTGATATCGTCTCAAAGACACAGTGTGTATAACTAATTGAAAGCGAAAGCGAAAAGCGAAAAATATGTGTTCAACCTAGGGTTAATGTTTCCATAAATTTTGAAGATTTTCGGTTTTATAGTATGAAAGTAGAATATTTACCTCAATTTCTTCTTTCGTAATGTACAGACTTTCGGAAACATTACGAGGAGAATCCCAGGTGTAGCTAAACTTTTGTAGATCGAGGTACGATTCATTTCCACCAGGAGTTACATAGCGCACGTATGGGAAAGCGTACTTTGATTTCTGTTTTTTTTTTAAATTTAAATCAGATGCATTAAAACTGGTGTTATTTGTATTATGACTGGAAAATATTCTCGTACTGGAAAACATTTTTATCTACCTTGTAGTCGCTCAAGTGTTTCAATCTCGTAAAATAGTCATTTTTAAACTTTTGTGATATACGGATTCCTGTAGCTTCGAGGCATTCGATAGTAGAATAAGGATCGTTTTGCTGCAGGCCTGAATTGATTTGAGCCAGTAAACTGCACGCTGTAATTAGTGAAAAGAAAATTGTTTTATTAAAACACTGCAAATTGTAAATTATTACATTTTGTCTCGGAATTTTTTCATTTTTTATTTTTCACAAAGGTTTTTTTTTTCGTGAAAAAGATTTTTTTCTAAACCAAGTTTTCCCTCTATAAAGTAGGAATAAAGATGAAAATGGATTTTTTTACATTACATTCACACAATTTTTCATAATTCTCCGTATGAGGCGGCAAGAAAGATTACTCTACACTACTTTTTCATCATTTTTCATTACTTTGTGCGAGAAATTATTTGACTTATTATATTTTGTAACGGACCCGATGTAAATATTATTATTTACTTACCAGTCTGTACTTGTTGAGATTCTTCGGCGACGATGCGAGCTATGTTTTCCACGTCTTCGAGCCACAATTCCGAACCATCGGCATGTTTGTCGTTTAGACATTTTTTAAAATATTTCAAGTAGAGCGAAGCATCAGCCGGAGATGTCGGGGTTTGCAATTTGAGCAATTCATTTTTCAGAGCTAACATGACGCCCGATCGGCTGTTCTCCAGCACCGATTTGTTCAGTTGCCCGAGCAAAATTATCACTGGAGGAAAAAACCAATGAATTAAGTATTTATTTAATAATTTTTCATGATAAATATTTTAAGTTGTCAAATAAATTTATGGAACGAAACCCAGACATTGAACTTGATCGAGTAATTAACGTGTACCTTCATTATCCTCGCTACACTGTTGATTAACAACGTCCACGCATTCCTGAATATCCATGTACGTGAGCAATGTGCAATCTAATTTTGTACGCTTATTCTCAGAACGTATCGCATTCAATGCTCGGTAATATTTCACTTCGTTGTCTACATCCAAATCCTAAACAATGCTTGACGTTAATTCAATGTTTATTGATACTTCAATTCTGATGATTGTAATACGAACGGCGAGAGGGGTGGGGTCAATTTTTCAACTTGTGAAATTTTAAAATTCACTCTCGTTCATCGTCATTATTGAAAAAGAGGACTCACGGCGATGTGGGCTTCTGGATCGGCCAGAGCTTGATAAACCAATTCGGGATCTCCTGTGTCGACAGCTTTGGTAATATACGCAATAGCTGACAGAACTCGGATGCTGACGACAGTGTCACTGTACGACAAATTGTGCTGCAAACAATAAAATTATCATCCACTCACATGCTTTTATCTGTTACGCTACTTCGTATTTGGGACATTTCAGGTCAAATCGACAGGAGCCTTACGATCTTTTTTCCTGTACCTTTTTTCCTGTCCCAACTAACAAAATAATTATAAGTAATATTGAATTGAATAATGCTAGTTATTTAGATACTTGTACTTCTTATGGAATGAAAATCATTTTTTAGATGCAAAATAACAAAAAATTTTGAAACAACTATTTTGTTCTTTCACAACAGATTACCCGATAATTCCATTGACAAAAAAAAGTGTGTTAATTGGCGTAGTTTTTTTTTTATCGTGTTGCCTTAAATCGTATTAAAAGCGAAAGTCATGCTTTCAAATTTGCATGAAATGCCGCATTTAATGTATTATTCGAATTATCGAATTGAACAAATTTCCTTGCAATGACGCTTTACAACAAATACCTTCGACTCAGCACGATCGACTCTCATTTCCGAGTAATAGAGAGGCACAGCAAATTTATCGACATAATCGCTCAAACCCAAATCCGTATTCATCAGTGCATCGTAAAATTTTTCATGCGAATTCTGTTCCAGAGCTTCATTCAGTCGATCAACGACGCCAAGTCCTAAGTACGAAAGAGACAAAATAATTGCCAATTGAATATCGAAAGATTATGTTGATTCTTTCTCATACAATACCCACGTTTTTTCATCTTCTCGGAAATTTCATTTGCGCTGTTAATTTTCTGCTGAATAGATTCTAGACAATGATGATAATTTTCCATATATTCATCGTCATGCTGCAAGTCTGTTTTCAGTATCTCCAATTCTTCTCTGTAGAGTTTGGCATTGTCCATCTCAACATTCTAAAATAAATATTACAATTTTTCTTTTCATTATTACGATTTTTTTTTTTTTTTTGCTTTATTAATATTACCTGAAGCTGGAGTGCGGGAGTACGCAATGCTGTGATTAATTCATCTTCCCCAAGATCCAAAGATTCAACGACATGTTTTAAAGCATGTTGGACTAGCGGAATAATAAGAGAATATTAACTTTACGTCGTTGATAAAATTTTGAGAAAATTCTCACCATTTACGTTATTTATATGACCCTGAATTTCTGCTGGAGTTAACAATTCGTCGTATGCATCTGGCACGTAACTATCGTTGAGAGACTGTAATAAAATTGTGCTAAATTAACTGGCAATTTTAGGAAAAGATCATGATTTATTATTTTTATGTATATTTTCTCACTTACGCGATTCATAGCTGCTTGAGTTTTCATGTCTTTGGCCTGTTTTAAAATTTCGTAATAATACTTTGAATTTTTGGACAGGAGATTTTTCAAACGTGCAGCAGCATTTTGAAGACTTTTGAGAATAGAGTTTGTGTCGGGTGAGAGAAGAGCTTGATTTATTGCTATCGTGGCTGCATGCAAAGCTGCTGTATCTCCCGCCATGCTATTCGTCAAGAGGCCACCAATCTTTTGAAAAGCTGGCAATTGTATGCCATATTTTTTCAATTCTCGGCTCACAGCGTCAATTTCAGCATCTGCAAAGTATTTGCAATAAAAAAAAAGACTATAAATATTTCAAAACCACGATGACACTGATGCCAGGATTAAATTTCCATACCCGTAAAGTTGAGTTTGCCATAAAGATCTTGTATCTGAGGTGCCATTCCGAGTTTGAATAAATGAGTACTCAGAGCATGAATACAATAGATTACACGAGGCATATTTTTCTTGTCGTAAATATCGGTTGTCTCTGGTTGAAAAGTCTGCAGAGAACACAACGCGTGAAAAAAAAATCTTGAGAATGAGGAAAAATTATCATGATAAATAAACCATTGATTAATTAATAAATTTTTATAGCGAAAATTCATTGAGGTCTTTTGTCATAAAAATTCTTTGTGAAAAATTCACTCGTAAAGTTATTAATTTTTAATAAAAATAAGGAAACGAGCTTCTGATGATTTTTCCTTTGTCACAATAGGCACAGGCCCATCGCTAATAGGCCCTCGCAATCCCTCGCTATTGTGACTGTCACTATTGCGTAGGCCTGTAACTAATTAAATGACCGCATTTAATATAATCCAATATAATATAATTCCCTCCTTTTTCTTTAATTATTTGCTTTTATGTTTGAATTTTTTTATAAGGGTTTTATTTTTGTGTTCCCATAAAATATTATAATGATAAGAGGGATTTTCAAAGTTTGAAATACCAGCGGTAGTTGCATGGATTTGAGGCATTTCAAGAAGTGATTTATGTTATCCGTGTGACGAAATTGTAAACCAGCCACTGCATATCTCTGCTGTTGTGGATCATAGATTTTATTCAGGGGCACCATTCTTGGATCCATAAAATGAGCAAGTTTGGCTAAGTAAACTCCATTGCGAAGATTCTCCTCAAGCTCAGTGGTGAGAGGTAATTTTTCTCTAAGACATGCCTCCATCCAGCTGCGGTAAAAAAAAAAAAAAAAAAAACAAAAATTAATTCTGCCATTCAGAAAAAATCATATCCTCAAATATGGCACTGTGAGATTATCGCATACTTTTTGGCTTCCTCCAAATGGCAGAGATATTCATAAGCCATGGTCTTTTGTCTCTGTTCATCCATTTCCTCCGCCGATTTGCGAACATCATTATCTAGAAAATGTTCAAATGATCAAAGTGACAAATTGATAAAAAGAAATGAAAAAAAATGTAAGATTAGTGCGACAGGTGTGTAAATCTTGATGTGCCAAAAGCCCGTTGACAAGCCGTGTAACGTATCACTTGTATTTTCGGTCATAACGTAAAGACGAGTATTGATTAAAATGTAATTAAATTTACCCTTGTTGCCAGTCATCAAGGGACGCTCCATACTCTCGATTTTTTGGCCGGCGAACAACATTTTTACTCGCCAAATATTCACGCATATCAAAACAAAATACGTTACGTTCGGAAAAATTCAAAACTATTAAACGTACTGATTGTTGTAGGTGGCGTTAAGATCGCCACAAGAGAGTGCATAGAAGGGGAATTAGTAATAGCAACGAAGATTGAGGTCTATAGAAGCACAAAGCCTATAGCCCGCTTGGTTCCAATTTTTTAGTGAGTCAAACATACGCCAGGAGGCTCTAGTGTCGACCAATCGATATGCTCCGCCTTCTAGCTTCGATGCTCGCAGCCATCTGGCTACGGTGGGGTCACGTAGCTTCCCCTGACTTCCCTCTCTGTGGCTACCCCTACCGTCCCTCATTCTGCACCGCTCGACGACGCGCGGCGGCGGACTTATTTTTACGAACAATGACTACACCCACACGACGAGCTTTATTATATTCGAATTCGTATTATATTCGTATTATACTCGAATTAACAACGTACGTGTAAGCCGGAGTAAATTATTGAAACCCAAACCTAAGAACACCTAATCCAAGCGGGGTACACAACATAAATATTACAATGCTCATTCAATATTCAATCAGTTACGCTAGCGTAGTTGGTAGAGCGACAAGATACGAATCGGAATGCGCGCGATCGAGACGCGGATTTTTTTTTTTTTTTTTTCGTCCTGATTGTCTTTCGGCCAACGATTTCACATATGCATTAATTTTCATACACTTTTTATATTGAACATAGACATTTTTGTGTGAAATATGGAATTTTTATTTCCGTTTTATAACATTATAGAAACAAATGTATCTGGGAAGAAAATACAATGCGTGGAATGTTTTGTTGTTTCATTAAACAACGACCGCCAGATATTGCTCAGATAGAAAAATAATATTATGGTGAGCTTGCAGGGATTACAATTTAGGTTATTATTTTCAGTTCTTTTGAGTACTTTGAAATAAGATAAAAATCTTGAGGAAAGTAACCGTATTGAAGATGACTTCAATTTTAAATAATAATACCAAAATTTTATCGTCAAATTAGTTTTAAAAAACTATTTCAATATATTTGCCGGAAACAAATATTTTTTTACTCACCACATGGATTCCCTGATTTTTCTGAATACATCAGATGTTTATAT
Organism: Dyspetes luteomarginatus; assembly: GCA_963669185.1. NCBI lineage: Eukaryota > Metazoa > Arthropoda > Insecta > Hymenoptera > Ichneumonidae > Dyspetes > Dyspetes luteomarginatus. The sequence goes on along the minus strand of OY769903.1, from coordinate 13,916,258 downwards.
CAATTTCGAAATTTCCATATTCAAAAATCGAAAAATTGATGCAACGTTGCAAATTTCGTATATGATTTCATAGAGAAATGTCATATTACACATTTTAATTTCCAAGATCACTGAACAAGCAGTTATTTAAATGCAGTCTGTTATAATACGCAAAAACTGATATTTCGAAATTGATAGAAAATTCTCAAAAAATCAATGTATTCGGAAAAATCAGGGAATGTCTTTCGTAAGTGAAAAAATAATGATTTTGGTCAATTTGTTGAATAAATTCTTTTTAACCAATTGTTTAATAACTTTTTGGTCTTATTACTATTAAAAATTAATATTATCATTATTTGCAATGAGGCTAGTCTAAGACATAGCGCGTGCAATTACGAAAAGAATGAAAGACTTAAGACAGTATCAAGTGCGTTTGTTACTTATTAATATCACGAATCATGCAATGATGTCTTTATTGACGAAATCCTACCGATGTATCGGACAAAACGTCTATTCCAGAACGGCAAAACAAGAGTCCGAGGACTTTAAACACATACTCGCACGTGCATGGGATAGGAATATACGCGGGAAAAGCTGGGGGTTTATCAGCCCCTACTCTCAGAGCGAGAGAGATCGCATCCTCGAGCTAATCGTGAATGCGAGAGAGATAGCGCCATCAAGCTAATCACGAGTGCGAGAGAGATAGCGCTATCGAGTCCAATATTATCATTACATCTCAGTACGAGCAGGGGCCAACTACGCGTATTAACATGTGGCTCTCTCCCGTATAAAACCTTTTTTCGCAGATTTTTTATATTTTATTTATTGTGAATATAATTGCATAATTGCAAAAAAAAAAAATAACGAAGGCGTGAATTGAACCACCAACCTCGCACATACAGAAGCAGCGCCGTACCCATTACCCCAACTTGGATATATATACTGTTAAATCTTTTTAAGTGTAAAAATCGTGTCCCCGCTCGGATTTCGATTTCATTAGATTTGCTTGGTTGGGTTAATTAACTCCTAGTTTACGTAAATATAAAGAAATAATTAAATAAATAAGTTTGTCTCGACGTAGAGGTCATTAAAATGCAAAAGAATTTGCAATGAATAGCTCTATCTTCCTCGGCATCGGCAATGCACACCCAAACCCCCACTTTACGTCCGTATCGCTCCTGTGCGAGAGAGCGCACCCATCACCCCAGCTGCGAGTGCGAGTGAAATAGCATCATCACCCCGACTCCGTAGGTGGAGCCAACGCAGTTATACAGCCGCTCACGTGTGTTAGTTCTGTACGTGAGCGCACACATGTAAACTCGACGCTAGCGACATCTTACCGTTGGGGGAGAAAGATTGTCCGAGCTCCCCAACTTTTTTGGAACAAAGCGGGCTATAGGCTTTGTGCTTCTATAGGCCTCAATCTTCGTTGGTAATAGCAGCGAAGATAGATGTCTCTATCTTCGCTGATAATGTGGCGGTCTAGCTTACCGACACATACCACCAGCGCCATGGGAAGAACGGAAACTAGGCTTGGCGAGGTTTCCTATCTTCTTAAGCTGGGGGTTTTGGGGGACTGGTTCCCGAGTCAGCGATGGCCAATGATCCCCCCTTCGATGGTAACCGTCTCTGCCCATGTGGCGTAAAAAACGATCTCATTGTTTTCATAAAGTATAAAAAGTAACCTAGAGTTGTTAAATAAAATATTGTTTCTATCAGATAATCACACACGTGTAGTTGTAGAATTTATTGCCTTCGAGACTAAAATAGTAGCAGACCTGCACGAAAATAGAGCTCTGTAGAAGCACAAAAAGAAAAGTTGGGGTGCCCGTCAAGCTTTCACCCCAATGGTAAGATGTCGCTAGCGTCGTATTTACATGGTGTAAATCGCCCTCTAAGGACTTCATGCGATTTCACACGCACTCGCGACTGGGGCGATGGTGCGCTTTCTCGCACAAGAGCGGTACGGTCGCGCCAAGTAGGGTTTGGGTTTACATCGCTGACGCCCGTTTCCTCCGCCGGTCGCTAGCCCGCCACTTTAACCGCGTCGGAGAAAAGGGTCCTCTGTCGGTAACAAAAGCTGCGTACAAAAATTCTCCTAAACGGTTTATCTTACGGACAAACGAAGAGAACTACGAACTGCGTATAACAATTGTGCGGTTCACGGTTCACTTCGTTTGTCCGAAAGATCAACCGTTTAGGAAAATTTTCGTACCAGAGTAAAAGCAGCTTTCTCTCTCGCACTGACAATGGCTTACGCAAAATCTGTTTTGCCGACTGAGTAGGAGCACATCATGGGTTTGAGGATGTGAAAGATGGCACTATACGTCATCGGCGATTCGACAGACAAACCATTAGCGATCTTCGCCTTTTATCTTTCTTTACAATGTTTCTGACTTCCCAGAAATATATATTGTAATGAAAGATATGAGATCGCAAATTTGATGACAAACTGAACAAACTGATTGTAATCAATTTAATTATAACAATTGTCCGCAATTGCTGGCACAATTATCATGCAAATATATATTTTTTAATACTTTATGTAAATAACAGTTATTATTTTAATTATAAACTAAAAAGTTTTAGTCGATAAATTATTCATATAATATTTATCTATTATTCAATCTAAACTAAATTAATTTAAAATTTACATTATTTTAGTCACTATTACTGAAATCTAAATAAAAAGTATGTAGTGAATATTTTATTTACTACGTTGTATTTTATAATAAATGTGAATATAATATTATGATATAGAAATATGAAATCTGGACAAATGTATATGACGGTAAAATGCAATAAGGTTGTTCTTTTCTCGATGAAGGTCCAGTATGAACTGCTCGACTTCCCTGTGGAGTCTTTAGACTCGTCTCGTCTGTTTAGTCTATTCTCAAGAGTCCAGCGTCGCCGGATCCGAGGCATACACACCGTGGCATAAACAGCCTCGGCTATGAGGGTCTGTTATCACTGATACCCAGGCGTAGATGAAAATGTTTCTATCATTCGGCCTCCCTGACCATATGGTCGACCTCGACCTCAATTCCTAGGGTTACGTTTTTTTTCTAGGCTAAAACAAAAGTAACACATTTTTTTTTACAAACATTGAAATACACAAGGTGGATAGTGACTGTGACTCAACAAACGCTCCCAATTGGAGTGATCAGTTCCACAAGGGCATCGGTCGTATCCCAGAGACCACCACAGAGATGTTAGTATTGGAACGAGGAATTCGGGAAATAAACCTGGTCACCAGCCTGGCCAGGGGCCCTAGTTAACTGAGAGCGTGACCAGCGACAACTCAGTCCAAGACCACCCTGACTCCGACTACGATCGGTTCCCAGCCTCCGCCTAGAAGTCTCAGATCCCGTATGATCCCGACCAGGGATCATACCTGAGCACCACAAACTTGGCCCCGTTTATCAACTTTGTCAAAAGCTGCTTCTGCGTGTATCTTGGCCAGAGATACACGCCTCATCCACTAGGCATGCCGTCCAGTACCCCCAACTTACCAGTCTACTCCATGGCATCAAAAGTGACCCATTTCTGAAGACTGTGCACTGCTACTATGCTCCGCTGATTGGGCGACTTCTTCAAGTCTCTCAAATCGCGGACTTCGTAGCGATCATTGGGCAATACTGCAGTCACCTTGAACGGTCCTTTTGCCTTGGCCGCCAATTTCCTGCTCTCTCCAGTGGCCGCTTGGCTGGCTGCTACCATCACCACGTCACCCATCTTGTACCGCGGTGGTTTGAATCGTCGAGCATCGAACCGTCTCTTCTGTTCGATTTGCTCAAGATCTGTGGACCTTTTAGCTTCTCTCCTCAGTTCCTTAAGATCCAAACGATCGAGAGTTGCCTGAACCTCCCCGGACAGGACTGCATCAGCCATTCCTCTAGGTTTACAACCTAAAAGAAGCTGAGACGGGCTCCTTCTAGTCGTCCTGTTGGTAGTGCAATTTATTGCACTCTGCAACCGTTTGACATGGTTATCCCAGGAATCTTCTGGCTCTCCAGCACAGGTTGTTGCCAATGAATTTAATACTGTCCGATTCAATCTCTCGCACTGGCCATTAGCCCTTGGTGTTGAAACAGCATTTACAATGTGCTTAACTCCGTACTCCTGACAGAGGGCTCGAAACGCATGGGAAGTGAATGCACTTCCTTTCTCGGATATTATTCGCGTCGGAACTCCGAAAAGCGCGAATAACTGGTAGAGTGCCTTAATGACGCATTTTGTCTTTATGCTGTGTACAGGTTCGAGGATACAAAACTTCGTAAACCCGTCAATAATCGTCAATATTTGAGTATTTTTGTCCCGTGTACGTATGAATGGACCAACATGATCAAGGGGTATCGTATGAAAGGGAATTGACACCTTATCGATCGGATGAAGGAATCCTGGTTTCCGCCCAGCTGTTGCTTTGTAGTACAGGCAATTCAAACAGGCCTTGACATATTTGGTAACGAATCGTCTCATTCCCCCAAACCAATAATGTTCCCGGATTTTCTCGAGAGTCTTTTCCAAGGCAAAATGTCCCTGATCATCGTGGCACATTTTAACGATGCTCCAACGAGACATACGAGGTACTACCCATTTATTCCCATATTCGGTTTTCCGGAAGACGACGCCCCCCTTCAAATCATATCTTTCGAAATACTGCTTTACCTCTGGGTGCCTATCACCGGCTTCTAGTATCTTTCGTATTGCTTCAATATCATGATCTTGCATTTGCGCCACCTTTATCCGTTCTGCAGATGTTATATCAATTGATAAACAATCTACAGGATCCTGCTCAGATAATCAACATGGGCAACCTGAGCTCCTGGGCGAGATACAATGTCAAAATTATAATCTTGGAAGTAAACCCACAAGCGAGCAACCCTAGGCTGAATGTCTTTCTTACTAGCCGTTGCTCGAATAGCAATACAGTCCGTAACAATAGCGAATTTAATTCCCAACAAGTACACGCGAAATACCTTGAGGGCAACAAATACCGCTAGGGTTTCTAAATCGTAGGAATGATACTTTTGCTCTTCGGGACTAGTCTTACGACTATAGTACGCCACCAACCTTTTCCCTTTTGAGTTCTTCTGAATTAATATTGCTCCTAGCCCGATAGCACTAGCATCCGTGTGGACCTCAGTTTCTAACGTCGGATCGAATATTGCCAAAACTGGTCGGTTGGACAAAATTCTCTTTATTTCCTGTACCGCTTTGGATTGGTCTGCTCCCCAATACCATGACACATTTTTCCTTAGGAGATTTGTTAATGGAGCTACCTTCCGGGCAAAGTCTTGAACAAACTTTCGAAAATACCCCGCAAGACCTAAAAATTGTCGCACCTGTTTAACGTTTGTTGGGTCGGGAGATTCCATAACCGCACGGATCTTATGCTCGCCTGGTCGCACTCTTGCCACGGAAATTTCCCTGCCTAAATATTTTATTTTTCTATTGAAAAATCTGCATTTCTTTAAATTCAACGTCAGATTGTATTTTTCAAGGGCTTGCAAAACTAGTTTTAATTCTTTGAAACCTTCCTCAGCATTGTGAACAGCTAATAATACATCATCAATGTAAACGGTTGCTTTGGTCCCCTTAAGTGCCTGATTAATTGTCTTTTGAAATACGGCGGGTGAATTAGCCAATCCTATTGCCATTCTTAGAAATTCCCAATGACCATCGGGGGTAATGAAAGCCGTTTTCTCTATAGACTCAGGATGCATTGGAATTTGGTAGAGCCCGGATTTCAGGTCTGATGATATGAAATATTCCTTATTTCCTAATCTATCAATCTGATCATCAATCAACGGCAAGGGATATTTTATTATCTTCGTAATTTTGTTTAAGTGACGAAAATCAACGACCATGCGCTCATCTCCATCTTTTTTTGAAACTAAGAAGGCTGGGCTGGCATATCATCTTTTGACATTCTATAAGGTCTTCGATACACTGGATCATTATTAAGCAACTCGATTTTCATTTCCCCGATGTTCGACCGTCCTAACTCTCCGAAATTAAGAGCTACGCTACATCGAAATCGGTTCAATAGACTTATTAATCTATTTCGGTCTCTCTCGTTTAAATCCTCACAGTGGACCATATTTTCCTCGATTGCTTTCAGGGTGTCTACATTCTCGACTCTCATGATTTTGTTTTTTGCCCTCGATAAGTCCTCATCAAACGCCTTGGAAAATCTTAATCCTAAAGCGTCGGTTGTTACCCGGATTCCCGGCTGTAATACATTGCGCCCAATTAATACCTTCTTCGACAACTGATCATCTGGCACAATTAAGATTTTTATTTTGAATTCAATACCATCAATACTTATTTTAACTTTTGCACATGCAAGTGGATTGACTACCGTGTGATTGAACCCGGTCAATATTTCGTTCGTCTCTTAAAATTTTAAATCCAATACTCTGGCCTCGCTCTCCCTAATGACGGAGATGGCTAAATCCACTGTGCATTGTTTCTCCTGGCCATTTATGAGACACGTTTTAAGTTGTTTGTTTATTTTTAACGCTTCTACTTCTAAAACTGATAGGGATTGCTCCTCCCCGGCGGTTAGTCATTTCGTTTCCGCCTTCTTTATATTGTTGCGTTTTTTATAACACTGATCCTCTACATGCCCTATAATTCCGCAATACGTACATTTCTTTGTATTTTTGTCCTTTTCTTGACCCTTAGTTCGAGTTTTTGAAATCTTCCCCTTTGAGGAATCGGTTTCCTCAACCTCAGGGCAATACCGCTTCATGTGCCCCTTTTTCCCGCACTTATAGCATCCGTCCTTGATATTGGCCCTCGCCTTTTCGCGCCCCGCCAACGAACGTTTGAAATCTTTTGTGTTTTTCGAGTCCTTTTCAACCGTTGACTTACTTGAACTCGGAAAAACGCTTAAGCACTTTGTTAAATCTCCCACGGTCTTGCTACGAGCTGCTAACACAATCGTACGAATGGACTCGTCGTGAATGCCCTGCGCAACCATATCCGCTAATTTCTCCTCTGAGAGTTCTAATTTTAATTTATTAATTTTTCCCAACTTAGCAAAGCAGTATGTCTGGAGATCTTGACCAGGTGAACTTTTATAGGTAACCGCGTCTTCTATTAATTTCCCAAAACTTTCTTCCCCTGGAAATTGCCTGATTATTGCCAAAGAAAAGACTCCCCAACTCAACAGTGAATGTTGCAATCCGTCATGCCAGAGTTTGGCATTCTCCCTCAGTTTTAATGTGGCTAGATACAACTTAGTTTTGTTGTCCCAAGCATACATCTCACCACACGTATTAATCTTTTCTACCCAATCGCTAGCAGAAAATTCCCTCAACTCCGGATCAAATGCTGGTAATATTTTCTCATTGACATAATTCGATCTCTTCGAACCTGACTGCACAACTCCCGACAAAATCTCAGCCAATTTGGCAAAATCTGACTCACGACTCGCTGAACTATGGTCTTCAGACTTTTTGCTATTCGTCTGACTCCATTCCAACTCATCGTGATGAGTTCGCCTCGCCTCATACCTTGATCTTCGCCTTTCTTCACTGTATTCGCGGTCGCGGTGATGACTACGCGAGCGATGGCGGTTTCGACTTCGCGAACGCCGTTCTTCTCTGCCTCGATGAGATTTGCGTGATGACATTATCACACTACGGTAGATCACTTCAGGTAGTCCTGTAACTTTGTTTCAACAGCACTTGTCTTAACACTTTGTTTCAACAGCACTTGTCTCAGCACTTTGTTTCAACAGCACGCACGATAGTAATCCCACTTCTGATCTGTAGTGAATATTTTATTTACTACGTTGTATTTTATAATAAATGTGGATATAATATTATGATATAGAAATATAAAATCTGGACAAATGTATATGACGGTAAAATGCAATAAGGTTGTTCTTTTCTCGATGAAGGTCCAGTATGAATTGCTCGTCTTCCCTGTGGAGTCTTTAGACTCCTCTCGTCTGTTTAGTCTATTCTCAAGAGTCCAGCGTCGCCGGATCCGAGGCATACACAGCGTGGCATAAACAGCGTCGGCTATGGGAGTCTGTTATCGCCGATACCCAGGCGTAGATGAAAATGTTTCAATCAAGTATTATCATTATTCTTAGAAATAAGACAATCTACAATATATCCATATTATTTAATCATTATTATCTTTGTAAAATTAATAATCTATCATTTCAAAATATTTGATCGACGATAATTATACAATTATCTTGCGTTTTTCGTAATTCATGCGAAGCACAAAAAAAAGTCTAACGATGAGCTTCAGGTGCTCGATGTGTATGGGGAAGGTATACGTTAAGTATATCCAGAGGATGCATTCTCTTGGATACCTAAAACACCTTTACTTTACATATCAAATAAAAATGTCTAAGAGATATGGCCTACTGCGGCGGTCTTTCTCTCTCTCTCTCTCTTTCGCTCTGTGGCAAAAGGCCTGGGAGACGGAAACACTTGGGTCTTCCCCCTATTACTATATATTACGGTACGAAGAAGACGCTGTTAGCGATCAAGCATACACTTCGGCAGAGGAATTTTCGCGAACCAAATTTGGGCTAAACTGATCGGCCACGGCTTGTATGCAGGTAATCTTACCACAAAAATTTTCGTGCAAATAGTATTGCCAAAGTTTTGCACCTACTAAAATGTACAAGTACTCAGTGTGTAAGTTTTTTATTACTGCATAAGGTGACATAAAGGATTTTTTGAATAACTAGCTTTGAAGGTCAGTAAATCCATTTTTATTTTACAGATAACTGGTGGTAATGCAAACTGTAATTTTTGTTTTGGAATTTCAAAATTCTAAGAATGTCACCTTATAGGATACTACTAACTAGATTATATAATAAAATTTCCATTCATTTGCTTTGATAGTTTTGCAATGTTATTTGCACGAAAATTTAGGTCTGCTACGATGGTAAAAAAAGAGCTTTCACATCCTCTTAAGTTAGCCGGCCAACTTTATTTTGTTTTTTTTTTTTTTTCAATTGCACTAATCGTTTGGTGGTCATTTGGTACCGATCATCAAGAAACTATTCCGGGTAGACTAACCCCGGTACCGACCGTGATAGTCGAATGTGGGCTATTTTCATCTTCGAAATCTCAATCGTCTCTCTCTCTCTATTTGGCCTCTACTCATCTATGTTTTACAGCACCATAGACTGAAAAAATGGCCTGTGGCATAACACTTCATCAGCCAATTATCTCAAGGAATGTCATATTGTAATTAACACTACAAACTAATTTTCGCATCCATTTCAGAATAATCAGACTTATTTTGTGAATGAATATGCACGATAAAATTTCAAGGTGTATATTTAATCATAATATCGCAGAGTTTGGCATAATCATAGAATTCATTAAAATTAATTAAAATAAACTATCTCGAAGGTTTATAGAAAGTATGATGTATTTCAATGTGTCAACAACTAGGAAGTTATAACCTTCGGAAAAAATTGATACAAACCATTTGGTTACGATGGTGTTTAATACTTTTTGATAGATTTTCGAATAAGAGCTAATCGTTGCTTATGTGCTTCGGTAACAGTGGCGCGTTTGTACGGACGTACTTCATCAGTGCCAAATCCAGGAATCCACATGTTCCAATTTGTTTCTGAAAGTAATGAAAAGAAAAAAAAAAAAAAATTACAACAGGTGTGAAAATGAATGAGACTGTATGAAGTAAATGATGACTGTTGGTAAAATTTTTAATACCTTCCGGGCAAAAATAGAGAAATAGAAAATGATTTTGTGTCTGAATCAGATTGTTTAAACCCGACAGAATCTTCATTTTATTATTTTCCCAGACAAATCATATATTGGGTTGTAATATAAATAATTTCGGTAGAAATAGGACACTATTGTACTTTTAACCGATGATAATTCTGTTACAACCCGATAAATGAACATTGTCATCATTTTTCCGGGTTATATATTTATGAAACTCGTGTCAGTATGACACTCTATCCTTAAACCTTTGACAGTATAATATGGAATCTTTGTGTACTTAAAAAATAACCCAAATTCACAAATTTCTGTTTCTTTTGATGTCAACAACGTTAAATCGTTTATGAACATTCTTATGCCACATACCTAAATGAAGTTGGACATCCTTAACTTCAACGGTATTTGCATGACGATGTTTTGCTATTAAACATGCAGCATTCACGGTGGTTTCCACAAAATCATCAGCCAGTTGCAGAAGCATTTCTTCAACTTCTTCATCCAATTGTTCGGTGGGATCGACCTCCTTAACCAGATCTTGTAATCGGGCTTTCGATAAAAACTGAAAATAAATATATCGATATTTTATACGATCCTGAGACCAGCATGTAAAAAGCTTTTGATTAAATAATCACTTGTTATAAACATTTATAAACTAGAGAATAAGAAAAGAGCTTTTTTCCAATAAGATATACAATACTCTGATACAACGATGGTTTATTAATATTTACAAATACTATGAAGAATGGGAACATTTCGAAAATTCGAAATGTATTTTTAAAATCAGCTCATAATCGCAGGGTCCCCAAGAGCCATTAAACCCGATGTGCAACACCTCTATCGGTAAAATATTTTATGGGTAAGCCATTATGAGTGAATATAAAAAATATCCCACAGTATATTTTGATACAGGTAGAAGTTTTTGAGGTATGAATATTCGAAAAATTATTTGATTTTGATATCATGACTATGAACCATTTTTTTATGTTGTTCCGACTTAAGTTTATATCAAGCTATAGATACAAATAATTATATAATTATTTTTTCAAATCGAAAATCAATAGAGTCAAACGGTTGAAACTTGCCAAATAATGTGTTCTCATCATCTAGAATAAGATGTGAAAATGGCAAAAGAATTAAAGTTTTGGTGCTAAAAGGGTCCGATGGTTAATGGTTCAATAATACGTTTTAAATATAAAATATATTAAATATGTTAAATATGTTCCACATATATTTCATAGAAAAATCTTATATTTTTGTATGTATTTATTTGTATGGAGTTCTAAGAGAGATGATACTTTCGGCAGAAGCAAAGCTTCACCGGATGACAAAATCTCGAGATACCAATTTTGCTTTTGTCCGAAATATCAACCAGTTGTAAATAGACTCGATTCGTAATTTTTTGAGGTTATGTTATCATTTAACCAACAAATTCAGACGATAACTTTGCCTCGAAAGGTTTTGTGTAGCATAAATGCATGCACAAGGTAAGTTTTGCGCACCAGCAAGATTGAACTCCGCCGTATTGTGCTAATTCAATTCACGGAGACCGTAAAGATGCATAGGTTATGTTTTACATTGAAGGCAGTCAAAAAACGTTGTTGAAAAAAAAAAATTATGTGCTGCAAGCCTTATTTTTAAGAGAGTAAAACTCACTTCGCACAGTCGTCTCTGGGCCACGTGAAATTATTTAAAATAGACACAAACCTGTAGAAGATCGATCGTAGATCCACTTGTCGAAGACGTTTGATGGCTTGAGGACGATTGATGGCCTTTTGACGGCTGTGACGATTGCGACGATTGTTGTCCCTGTGACGAGCTCTGTGTCGAATGCTGCGGACTCACACTTTGAGTGGTATTCATAGCTGAAAAATTATTACTTGGTCCTACTGATTGTAAATTTCCCAATTGTACGGTAGAATCACATCCGCTGTTGATAGATTGAGCGAGAATCGATTGTTGTGACATTTCCGTCAATAACGAGCTTTATTGTTTATTCTACGCGCTTAATAATGTATCTGTTTTCTGTTCCAATCGTAAATAAACTGTTTTTTTTTCCCAAAAAAAAAAAAAGGAACCCATGGAAACTAGAGTAATAAGTGTCGTCGTTGAGTTAGCCAGCCAACATAAACTTTTCTTATTTTTAATTGCACTCGTCGTAGTACGTTTGGTAGTTGATTAGTTATCTTAAAATATTGAAAACAAATTTTAGCGTGAAGTTGGCCGAACAATTTGTTTTTCATGAACCAACTTCTCTTGTTCTTAGAGGTAAGCAAGTAAGGTGGGGATGGATCAGAGTGGGGGAGATTTTCCTATGCTTATAGATTGGGCGCTGTAGCTATTTTTTTAGTGCCCTATAGCAACGGAGATTGAGGTCTATAGAAGCACAAAGCCTATAGCCCGCTTGGTTCCAATTTTTTAGTGAGTCAAACATACGCTAGGAGGCTCTAGTGTCGACCGATCGATATGCTCCGCCTTCTAGCTTCGATGCTCGCAGCCATCTGGCTACGGTGGGGTCACGTAGCTTCCCCTGACTTCCCTCTCTGTGGCTTCCCCTGCCGTCCCTCATTCTGCACCGCTCGACGACGCGCGGCGGCGGACTTATTTTTACGAACAATGACTACACCCACACGACGAGCTTTATTCCAATTTTACTAACATCGATGTACTAAAATCGAGCGTAATGCGCGGTGTAAATAGCGTATTATACTCGAATTAACAACGTACGTGTAAACCGGAGTAAATTATTGAAACCCAAACCTAAGAACACCTAATCCAAGCGGGGTACACAACATAAATATTATAATGCTCAATTTATGTTCAATCAGTTACGCTAGCGTAGTTGGTGGAGCGACAAGATACGAGTCGGACTGCGCGCGATCGAGACACGGATTTTTTTTTTTTTTTTTTTTTTCTTCCTGATTGTCTTTCGGCCAACGATTTCACATATTCATTAATTTTCATACACTTTTTATATTGAACATAGACATTTTTGTGTGAAATATGGAATTTTTATTTCCGTTTTATAACATTATAGAAACAAATGTTTTTAGGAAGAAAATACAATGCGTGGAATGTTTTGTTGTTTCATTAAACAACGACCGCCAGATATTGCTCAGATAGAAAAATAATATTATGGTGAGCTTGCAGGGATTACAATTTAGGTTATTATTTTCAGTTCTTTTGAGTACTTTGAAATAAGATAAAAATCTTGAGAAAAGTAACCGTATTGAAGATGACTTCAATTTTAAATAATAATACCAAAATTTTATCGTCAAATTAGTTTAAAAAAATTATTTCAATATATTTGCCGGAAACAAATATTTTTTTACTCACCACATGGATTCCCTGATTTTTCTGAATACATTAGATGTTTTTCTCAATTTTGAAATTTTCATATTCAAAAATCGAAAAATTGATGCAACGTTGCAAATTTCGGATATGATTCCATAGAGAAATGTCATATTACACATTTTAATTTTCAAGATCACTGAACAAGCAATCATTTAAATGCAGTCTGTTATAATACGCAAAAACTGATATTTCTAAATTGAGAGAAAATTCTCAAAAAATCAATGTATTCGGAAAAATTAGGGAATGTCTTTCGTAAGTGAAAAAATAATGTTTTGGTCAATTTGTTGAATAAATTCTTTTTAACCAATTTTTTAATAACTTTTTGGTCTTATTACTATTAAAAATTAATATTATCATTATTTGCAATGAGGCTAGTCTAAGACACAGCACGTGCAATTAAGAAAAGAATGAAAGACTTAAGACAGTATCAAGAGCGTTTGTAACTTATTAATATTGCGAATCATGCAATGATGTCTTTATTGACAAAATTCTACCGATGTATCGGACAAATGTCTATTCCAGGCCGGCAAAACAAGAATCTGAGGACTTTAAACACATACACGTGGGGAGTTCATCAGCCCCTACTCTCAAAGCGAGAGAGATCGCATCATCGAGCTAATCGTGAATGCGCGAGAGATAGCGCCGTCAAGCTGATCGCGATTGCGAGAGATAGCGATAGTCCAATATCATCATTACATCTCAGTACGAGCAGGGGATAACGCGTGACCTGCTCGTATTAACATGTTGCTCTCTCTCTTATAAAAACTTTTTTCGCTGATTTTTTATATTTTGTTTATTGTGTATATCGCAAATTGCATAATTGCAAAAAAAAAAATCATGAAGCCGGGCACAGAAGCAGCGCCGTACCAATTAGCCCAACTCGGATACGTATACTGTTGTTATCTTTTTAAGTATAAAAATCGTGTCCCCGCTCGGATTTCTATTTCATTAGATTTGCTTGGTTGGGTTAATTAACTCCTAGTTTACGTAAATATAAAGAAATAATTAAAAAAATAAGTTTGTCTCGACGTAGAGGTCATTAAAATGCAAAAGTATTTGCAATGAATAGCTCTATCTTCGTCGGTATCAGCAATGTACACCCAAACCCCCACTCTACGTCCGTATCGCTCCTGTGCGAGAGAGCGCACCCATCACCCCAGCTGCGAGGGCGAGTGGAATAGTATCATCACCCCGACTCCGTAGGTGGAGACAACGCAGTATACAGCCGCTCACGTGTGTTAGTTCTGTACGTGAGCGCACGCATGTAAACTCGACGCTAGCGACATCTTACCGTTGGGGTGATAGCTTGTCCTAGCACCCCAATTTTTTTGGAACAAAGCGGGCTTTGTGCTTCTATAGACCTCAATCTTCGTTGCCTATAGGCGCTGTCGATGAATAATTTTTTTTTTTTACGCGATAATTATGATTAAAATTTGCATTAGACGTAGCCTTTATTAAAGTTTTAATTACGCCCACAATGAGCACGAAACCGCCATCAAACGATTAGAAGCAACGTCAAAGTTGCCAAAGTTGGTAGGTTAAGTTAACAAAGGTTCGTCGTTGGATGTTGGACAAATTCGTGTGGAAATCTCCAATGGAAGTAGCAGTGCCATCTTACAGATTTCGGAGCGGAGCCCGTAGCACGGCTGCACGTCGATAACTTTTATTCCTTCTGAACCAATAGATAGCAGCGTTCTTCCTATCTTCGATGGTAATATTAACTTTAAACGCCGATAGGAGGCGGTGGTCACAAAATCTCGTACCACTCGCAGCTAGCTTCAAGTTCAGGTCGTATTTCGCACCGTTTAACCCAAGTGCCTATTTATCGAGAATTGCATATAAATAAATTCATATATTATCGTACACGTGAGATCGTGAGATGTTGAAAGATCCAATAGATGTTGAGAAGAGAAAACCTCGTAGATTGAGAGGAACACCGGCTAATAAAGTTAGTTTCGCTATATCAATTGGGATAGTCAGTGCATTTTCTGCATTCTTCTTATGGTACTCTAATTCGTGAGTAAAGATGTATCGAATTACAGTATGAGCCCTCACAAGCTACGAGTCTAGTGACTCATGACAAGTTTCGATTTGACTGCTCTCCCCTCCACTACGCCAACCCCAGTCAAGAATGTGGAAGTCGTAATAAATAAATAAAATAAACATGCCAGTTCGCGGCCACGAGCCTGCTGCCAGACACCCTTCTATGATTTATCATTGACAATTTTTTTAAATCAAGCATCTAAAACCATAAGGGCGTATCTTTTACGCCTATACGTAGCACTTACGCTCCTCTGATGGATCCTCCGCGTTATCTCTGTATATAAAATATGCCATGTCCTGACTGCCTGATTCATCATTGCCGAGCCGAAATCAGCGAAGCTGTAAATATGAAGTTTGGTCAGTGGTTTTATTTTATAATGTAGACACTCGCTAAGAAGGGATTTTTCAAAATTCAACCCCTAACGGGGCAGGCAAAGGGGTAAAATGTTTTTAACGCGTGCGAAGCCGCGAGCAATAGCTGGTATATGTATATGTTAACATGGCACATTTTGCTACATAGTGTCTAGCGACGGAGATATTTACCATATTCAAGAATACATTGATAATTTTTGTGATTTACGAATCGGCCTGTGCCGAGGGCTCCCAAATTTTTAGGAGATAACTTATGAGGGCTCGTACTATTATTATGCCATTTTTGTGGAAAATAAATTAAATTTTGTTTTTATTTTTTCTCTCTCAACAGAGAAGCTGAGTGGATACAACGTCGCAAAGAGCGTAATTTGGAAAGAATAAAACCAAAGCCAAATGAGGAAGTAAGGAGACAAATGTTGCGGGATCCATACTTTGCCGATGCATTGGTTTCCTTGAATGACAGAATAGCAGCACGGGACGCAGGTGAAAAAGACTCGAGAATACCTACCCTTGACTAAACCGCATAGAAACGATAAGGCACCATCTCATGAACTTTGCCAATAATGACATTTTACATAGAAATTAGGTGAATTTTTTCATGATTTTATAAATAATGAGCCATCATGTAGTCATTATGGGAAGATTAAAAGAATTATAAGACTACGGCTTTTTGTTTTCATCATCGATAATACCTGTGTACTCAGACCATGTTTAGGTTACCGAGTAACTTTCGGTCATCAGACGAATAATGGAAATATTGCGGCTCATAGAATCGTTATTTTTCAAAGCTGCTAATTTCACCAAAATAGATGGCACACACGTGTCCTTTGTGCATGGAACATTTTGTTGATGTTAGCGTTGTCAGATTTAAAAACTACTGGTGGAGGCAAAGGGTTGTATCAGCATTTCTATCATAGATTTGGATAAAGGTCTCGAGAAATTGACAAATGAAGAATCAGAAAAACGTGTAAACGTCGTTTTACGACCAGAATAAATAATTTTGGGTGTCGATATGCCTCGTACATGCATTTTTAAGCTCGGTTTAACTACATCGGTTATAGTTCAAATAATATATATTACATATACATGTATATTAATTATATATTAAAATAATATAAAATAGTAAACGTAGTCTATGTTTTATTCAACCTTAGGCTGAATCTTTACTTTGAGAGGCAAATTTTTTCAGCTTATTTAAACCATTTTATTTCAAACTATTATTACATATTTAACTAGACTTTAACGACACGACCACATACATATCACCAATTTATAAGATATTTAGGATTTTCCTTTTTTTTTCTTTAAAATCTCTTTCTTATGTTTTTTTTTTGACAAACCTCAAACTTGAAACCTTCTTTTTTGGCTATCGATGCGAGTATCTTGCTGGAAACCGTAGAAGCAGATACGTAAACATTGGTTATAGAGATGAGCATCGGGGCATCAAACGCAATGCATGTGTAACACATTCGCTATTCCAACAATCCACTGACGTGAGTTCGTTGCCATTCACAATGTGACACACTGAAATATTCTGAAATATCTTCAAAATATTTCAGAATTGTGGAAAAATTCGCTAGCGTTTATAAAATTGGAGTAAAAAAAAAACAAAAATAACCAACATGAGATAATTGCCCAAGAAACAAAAAAGTACCTTGTGATGGCGGCATATTTTCTTCATTCTATATATATATAATAAAGAGAGAGAGAGAGAGAGGATAAAAATAACATTTTATCGGAAAAGTGTCATCGGGTCAGCGATCGGTCAAGCTGTTTCCATTTTCGACGTGAGGTCGATCGGAAAGTTGAAATATTATAATTATGCCACATTGCATGGTGTGTATACATGACAGTTAATCGGATAATGAGATATGTCGTTGACTGACACGTACAAAGGGTCAAAATTTATTAAATTTTTTTTTTGTTTTACCATCGCATTGTCACTTATAATATAAGGTTTCATCGCCACGAATGAGTTTTCCGCAGACTGTGATGTGGGGAATTGAAGGGAATCGGTATATTATATACATAACAATTACGTTGCATCAACTGGAGAAATTATATTTAATATTTTTAAAAGAAGTCTAACCAGATTTATGGCAAGTTTTTATTCATTTTTTTTTTACAATTTCTAAAACATGTTAGAGTTAAATCTTGAGTATGGCATGTCAGAGGTCAGAGTCTATGTAAAAATACGTTGGAACGTGGAATTATTCTAATACGCCTATCATTAAAAAATATAACTCATGCTTGAATCGGCGGATTGTCGAGTGTATAGAAAGTTCACACAATATAGAATTTTTGTTAGCTCAAAAAATTCTAGAATTTCGAGGCTAAACGTATTTTTGTCAAGGAAATAATAATGGAAGTATATAAATACCATATTATCCATATAAAATAGATATTAAATTTCTCATTAACTCTTTTCAGAGTTTTTAAGTGACCTTTTTTTTCGACGGATTCTATCATGCGATAATGCTCTTCTTATTACTTATTGGGACTTATTACTTATTAGGAAGCTCGCCAAATTCACTAGTTCAAGGAATCAAATTTTTATAAGGAAGAAATGGCGTTATGCTTAAAATCGAAAAACTTTATGTACGAGCGTACGAGAATGCGATTAGCGTACGATTATGGATTTTCATATATTCCTATGGATTTCGATACATTTCGATATGGATATGAATACAGAAATTTTCAATAGCTTGTTTGTACCAGCTCTGTGAGCAGCAGTTAATACGTATGGTGCTTAACAAAAATCGGAATAAGATTATTAAAACATGACTGTATTATCAAATTACTGCATCACATAATTGCCCTCGTATAACGATATTATTATATTGAAATAGTCGATAAATTACTCATTCTCCATGAGTGATGAGAGGATGAGCTCTCGGATTCTATATAACTAGGTAGGTACGGGGTGAGTGTGGACGCTCAGGGTATACATATATATATATATATATATATATATATATATATATATATAAATACCACTAGCAGAGAGGGGACGTGTTAGGTAACGTGACCCGAATTTAATAGAGGCTGTTGAATTGCTTGCATGCTTTTTTTATCACAACCGAAGGGATGATATGGCATATACATACATAGGAGGGTCGAAGGAAAATACGATTGGACACACCAGTTTTCAAGAGACCGACTTATAATAGTCACGGCAATCATCCAGGACACGGAAACTACGGAGTGGTAAATAAAACTTTATATGTGCCCATCACCAACGTTTTCTCGTAAAAAGGGTGGCTTGAGAAAGATTTTTTTTAACTAGTTTCATAATAGCAATTTTAGAATTTTAGTGATACTTCGTATATGATGCACGGATAGCCTTTAATCCGGGATACCTTGTTTTGCGTATAAATCTAACGAAAGTGAGTGCGCGGCTTATTGAGTTTAACACTCTCGCGAAATCGAATATACTCGTAGAAGCTGAGTGAGCTCAAGCAGTTCTGTAATACAGGTTATATTTTGAAATCGTTAAGATAAAAGGTAGCCTCGTCTATAGCTTTATATGATCTAACCTTCCCTATATATATATATAATTAATTTGTATGTAATTAAATCGAATTTGATCTCACCTGGCCGAATATTCCATAACGTCAATATGTCCCCCAAACTTATGGGCATACGCCCTTTCACGCCGTTAAATAGAAAATGGGACCCAAACAATGTTTAATAACTGCTAAATGAAGCGAAACGAATCGAGACAGCGTGATTGCACAGGGGAGAGTGATCAATTGGGTGGATGGTGAAAAACTAGGATCATATTTTTCCTTTTCATATATCGCAGATTTATACAAGATGATATACATATAAGTATACTAATGCCGGCCAGTTTTTGTCACGAGGGGCAAAAAATAGCCCTCGCGGTGATCGCGTAAACGTCGAGGTAGGCGTCGAGATCAGACCATTTCGCCAGGCTCGCGAGATGTGTTACAAGGGATGGTCCGCTCGGTCAACGGTCCGTCGGTCATGTATATAACCCCCCCGGAGCAGGGGTTTTGCTCGGGATGCTGAGCTGGTGTGCGCGAACTCGTTCCTGCTCGGTCAACCTCGTGTTTCTACGTCGATCTCTGCGGGGGTAGCAGCACCAGCAACAGCACCACCAGCAGCAGCAGCAGCACCAGCACCACCACCACCACCACCAGAACGTTGACGATAGACTGCGATAAACTACCCTCCTCACCCGTCTCAACAGAGGAGCACCACTCGCTCGCTCTCTCTCTCTCTCTCTTTCTGCCTGGCCATCCTCTATCGCGCGGTAGCAGAGCGCGACTGCACACGAGCACACGGCGGCGCGGCGGCGGTGGCATTTGTCCTCCTGGAAGACTCTGTAGACGCGTGCGCGCGCGCGCCTACTTCTCCCACCACCGTCGCACGCACACGCTTCTCCCACTCGTTGGACCGCGTGCGCACTAGCGCAGCCTCTCACTCTCCGTTCATTAGCACAGAAAACTCGCGGTGTACACACGCGTTTCTTCCTTTGCCGGACGAGGTTAACGCGAGAACGTGTTTCAGAATTTCTGATAATCATCGCGAAACGAATTTTAATGCCGGTTATCGATACGAGCGTACACATTCTACGACTACGATTTTGCTCTCGTCCTTCATGATTTCGTTAACTAACAAAACAAATATAAAAAAAAAAAAAAGTTAAACGAGGAGAAAACGTAAGAAACGTGTATTCAGAATTAACGAAATATATCGTTCGATACGTCTGCTGAGTGTGAATTTGAATTTCGTAAAAGTGTTTTCCGAAATGGTCAGTGGCTAAATCACACGACGAGGAATGCAGTGATTGCAGTGCTGTGAAAATATATAAGGCGTATTTATTGACAAGTTTCGTAATTTTGACACAACCAGTGCTTTTAGTGGACCAGGGGCTTTAGTGGCAACGAAGAAACAAAAAAAAAAGCACACATACAACGTATATGAAACAAGTGTACATGATACTCGTCATCATGCAGTCAAACTCATTCGGCCTTTGTTGTTGGCCCCGCGAATCTTCGTTATAGACGAAGCAATTATCATAATTATTATCTTTTTCTTGGATTCTGTGCTATTTTCTTTATTTTATATTTATTTTCAAGTGCTTTATCATAAATTCTTTGGCTCATTTTGTAACTGAATGGAATACTCGTATCCGTACTCGTAACGGAGCAAACGGCGGAGTATTCACTCGTAGCAACGGCGTGAGACTGATGGCGCTTACCTACTGACAGCATGCGCCTTTTGAGTACTAAAACACGTGAAACCTTGCCGATCGATCGGCCGACGACGTGACGTGCCGTGCTCTCTCTCTCTCGTCCCTTTTCCCAATCCGGGAGCGCATCGTCTTCCGGCATCTCCTGTCTCATTCTGCTATCCCACCCGTGCGGGCATACTGTGCAAAATTTTCGGACCAAACGCGCGCCTTCCTCCCGCGCTCTCCCCCTCGAATCCACTGGATATGCGTGTAAACTGGGGGGGATATATCATGACACTGGACAGCAAGGGACGAACCACATCGTGAGGCTGATACGCGTTTTTTCCCCCGGATCTTCAGTTCATTTCTATCACAACCATACACTCGGGTTTAGCCCAAATTCTTAATAAAAAAAAAAAAAAAAAAAAAAAAAAAAAAAAAAAAAAACGTTACTACGTAGGTGGATTGAATATTCAATAAACTGCAGCGCGGTACTATTGATGACTCTGAGAGATAATTAGCTTCCGCATATTCACTCGTTTAGTACATTCTGCCCTCGTCGTGGCGCTCAGCGACGTGTTTTTCGTTTTTTTTCTCCGTGTATTTATTTCCCCATTTGTTTGGGGGAATCCGAATCTCACAATTTGTCCGCTTGGGACGCCACTGTGCACAATTGTCCGGCATCAATTTGGCACGTATTATCGTTCGCACGTGACCGCGAATCATTAAACTAGAGTGGATTTCGGCCTCCATGAATATGGATAATAGGACCAAGGATGAAAGAAAAAATATATATATGATATTTAAACGGAGAAGTGAGTCTCGTTCAACATAACGAGTTATGTTTTATTTTTCATGGATTACGAGAGATCTCCATCGCAGCTGACGTCGTCGGATTTGTAAACTGACGTTTTCAATTCATCATCTAAAGGGATCTAAAGGACCTATAAATTATTTAAAAAATAAAAAATAAAAAATAAAGATTATCGTTATCGTGGACGTTGAATGTGACAGTTTGACTTTTGTAGCTCGTGACGAATGATTTTTTCGCGTGTTAATTTCGCGGTACTCTAATGACACATTTGCGCGAACAGCCGACACCGATGCTGTCGCGACTATATACGATACTGTACAAATACACGCCCACCATGAGGGCGCACAAACGTGACGTAAATCACACACAAACAGATAAGATTTTGTCGACGCATTGAGACTGGGATTATCCTATAAGGTCCTCCTCTCGTTCAATTCGTTTTATCGGGGTAGTCCTGCCATCAGTTTCGGTTTTCACGTGGGTCGCGCGGGGAGACCAATGAAGAAATAAAGAGAAAATGCGGTGAAAAAGAAAAATGCGGTGAACTCGGGACATCTCGTTTATTGGATTACTCGTGATAAAAGTGACGATTTATTTTCGTTTTTTTTATCATTACCTTTTATTATTATTATTTTAAAAATTCGAGTGCGCGTGTGTGAGTAGTGAATTTTCAATAATACCGCGTGTGGGTGTCGAAACGTTCTAATAAACGCGAATTATATTTATTACCATATATGTGGTATATTTAAATACTTGGTGCGTGATTTTATCATTGTGAAGATATAATTGGAGAAATAATGGTGATAACGAGGATGACGAACTCTCGTGCCGAGTTTACAAAGATTTTCAATATGGAGAGGCTACTGCTGATCTCGACAGTCTGCATCCTTTTCCTTCTTCAAGGTATATAACATTTCATTTATAAATTTTCATTTTTTAAACAACAATAGCAATAATAATAATGATATAATGGCGGTGAACTAGTTTTGCCCGAAAATTGCCCGATGTCCCATCCCTATAATTTTTCACAATATTCTTATTTTAGCTACGGAATACATAAAAAATTCAATGACCCAGATATATTATGGCCTTTGATGAGGAAAAAATATAATATAATATATATTTTTTCCAAAAACGGGCTTATGCCGCTACAATAAATTTATACATATATTTTCATCGTAGGTTATGAAAATTAAAAAAAACTTTTATTCTTCATAATTATCCAATACGATCCATCATTGTTATAATACATCTATTTAAAGAAAAAATGATAAAACCCGTTTGGGACTCGAACGAATAAAGCATTATCGTCGGTCTTATAATACTCGGTAAAAGTATTGGTACTTGGATACCCCAATATGTAAAAAAAAAATTAACCCATAGTGATTTTCTGGGTGGCTGACTTCGATTACATTCAAATATCCACTCGAAGGTCACTAAAAAGTCCATAGACCAACGAAGAATATACAAAAGTTGAAAAAATCCTTCGTAGCTTGTTCAACACAGACTTGTTCAACTCTATTCTCTACACTCGTTGATGATATACTCGTCGATTCAATAGTGCTGCTGCAACTTGCCTATTGTCAATTTTCTTTATTGTATTCCTCACCATTTAATCCCTCTAATCTTTTGATTGGCCACGTAATAAAAATCCGTAGGAGCATTGACATGCCCATTCATCGAATCTCAGATTGTATTAAAAAAAAAAAAGATACTCGGACTCTCTGTGTTCGTGATTATACATCAACAATATTTATTTCTTGGGTACTATTTTTCATTGATTTTTTTAAGCACACATTTGTACAACATGAAATCTTTACAAATGTCAACTGTCAATAAAAATATCGGTCTTTTGTGTAAACCAATGAGGATTATTAGAAGATCAACCAATTATCCTTTAAATGATTTGGCGATAAAATAATTTTGAATAGTTTTTCATTCGAATGATGGTTATATGGACAGAGAGGAGGGGCGTGGAGGGAGGACAATAAGTAATGTAGCTCGTGGTTATTTTGTGTTTCGCGTACGACCTTAAAAATGAAAAACCCATCTCGAGGAAACCATCCGCTCTGACACACTCCTGTGGAGCTTCGAGAGTTATTGGTCTGTAAAAAAAATAAATTAAAAAAAAAGAAAAAATAAAAAAAAAAACATGTGTAGAATGTAGAAAAAAGATGAAAAACACATTACGTATATGAACCAGCAAGGCGACGGGTGAACTTTATGACGTTGCACTATCACCTGTAAAAAGGAAGTTACGCGGGCACGGTGATAAAATACCTGTGCATAGTGAAAGAGATGTTTCGTGTGTACTATATTGCACCGCGAGAAAGAGATGCAATTCTGTCTAGTCCGGCGGCAAACGACATCGAGAAGAGAAGCCCGCATATATAATAATATATATATATATATATCTTGTTTTTCCAAAAGTTTAACACTTTTTAACCTTCGCAGTCACGTATTTATCGCCTTTGTTACGTCGTAATGTAATTTTTGCCAATATAGGACTATTGACAAAAATGAACTTTCGATTAAATTAAATGAAATTCCTATATTGCGGTTCCTAATAATATATGTCCATTACAGATCGCTTATCATATATGCATATCTCTGACTAATTAAATTTTATCAGTTTAAAATTAAGCTCTGAAATTTATCGCTTTTGTATCGCGCGGTGTCAGCTGTTTTTACTGTTAATTCTTCGTAATTGTAGTTTTACCGCGTTCTTCTGTTGATACTTCAATAGTATCTCTTTAAATATAAAAAAGTATATCCAATCGATATTCCATGGTTTCGATTAAATTCAGAGTTTTCTCCATCTAAAAATGAAGGCTAAAACCAAACTTGAAAACCGGCTAATCTACCCATTTTTTTTTCTATACGCTAACTGACAATTCCACTTTACTTTTAAAAGAAAAAGTTTTCAGCAGTTTATCATTTAACAAGATTTCCAATAAATTATGAGTTTAACATCACACGCGAGCGTGCACTTTTATTTTTATTACATTCACGAGCGTTTTCCCCACGAAGATGAATTCGATGGGCAAAGCAAATACTCGTTCGCGCAGGTATACGAGGGAAGAAAAATGAACGTTGAAAAAGATGGAACGAATATGAGTTAATATTGTAAATCATGAAATGATATAGAAAACTAAAGGGTAATACGGTGGTAATAATAATAATGATAATAATGATGATAATAATAATAATAACAATGTTAAGAGTAGTACAGCTTGGCAGAATAGAGTGCAGTAGATTCGTATAGTGGCTGCATCTGCACCTGCTGCTTCCCCAGTTTTCTATACGGTAGGGGTTCCCGTAATCCGGGCGTGAGCGCCACACACGCACACACACGGAGACACGCACCAAGCATTGGCTCGGATCATACTAAGAGGCAAGTTCCTGGCTTGTGCCAACCGAGAGACAGGAAAAGCATAACCAGAAACCTGATCCCTTAGGATCTTATTTCTCGGGGAAACAACGAACGGTAACTCGGTAACAAACTTGGCTTGTATCATCTAAATCCCTCGGAAGAATTATCGTAACATAAAATTTACTGGATCTGTACTTTTTACACAGAGGTGTATATATATAAGGTTATTCCTTAATTTTGAAGTGCTATATAAATGTGGGTATAGATAATTTGTATGGAAGTAAAGAGCCTTGACCAGTGGTCCATACTATGGTATGCCGCTATTCCTCTCTTGTCTCAACTTTTACATAGTTCCGTCACTCCCTATACTTACACACGCGGGCAACAAAAAGAATTAGGCAAAAGATTAAAATTAACACTGTGAATCGGTTATCGTTGGTTCCTTTTTCAGTCAGTCGATTTGGCCTGAAACGCCCCATATATATGGTACATATATACTTGGTAGAAGGTTGGGTATCAATAGCTTACCTAATCTATTTGTCCGGCTTGCTTGTCGAAGGGGATATAAAGGCTTTTAAATCGACAAAATAAAACAGAGTAGATGGAAAACTCGTGCGGCGCGCTAGATCTACTAGAGCAAACGGATCTCAACGGAGAATAAGTATATCGTGGTACATTCGACTGATCGTAAATATATATATATATATATATATATATATATATATATATATATCGACTGGTTCGTCGAGTGACTAATATCGCGAGCGCGATATCCTTCTGTCTCCCGCTACTTAGTCAGTAATCTCAACCGGGATCGCAATCACCTTCTCTCTCTGTACTGTACGAGTAGGATACAATTTAATTCAATCGTCAAATATCGCCATGTTGTAAGTCAAGTGATAAAATTAACTTTATTTTTTGCATAACCTACTGCGTGTACGTCTCTGGCATAGGTACTGTCCGAATGAAAAATCATTAAAAAACGTTATTTCTGTGACTAAATAATATTTAATTGATTCAATGATTGTGAAAAAATCATAATTATCATTAGTTTAAAAATCATTGAGATAAATTTGAAATTATTATTCTTTCGTATAATGAATATTAATATATTTTTTAGAAAATCGTTGATAATTTCTTTTGCCAAGATATTATTGTTAATTAATTTTAATGCGCATTGTGTGCAAGCTTTTATCCTACATAGCTACATATACGCATTGGTCAATGATTTAGATCGACAGATCTCACCACTACTGTCCTTCGGTGATGTTTTTTTATGCTGTTTCTATTATAACCGGATCTACCTGTCCCTTCCAAAAAATACATAATAATATGTATGATTCTTGTAACACTTGAGTGAATATGCACTTGATTTCCGAAGTAGGAAAATCATTTTTTTTGATCGCTCGTATTTTCCAACCCCCTCAGGGCTCGGTTTTTCTTTTCACCAGACTTTTCATCCTGACGTCATCATTGCTTTTTCTTTTAACCGTTAAAAAACTTATTTCAACCATTTACAAATATTTTTATCACACACATGAGCCCCATACAAAGTCAAATGAAATTCATCAAGGGGCAAAGATCGCATTTAGAAGGCCGAAAATTAGCTGTTTCTTTCAAGTTGATAAATGTGCTGTTCCCCACTTAAATAATTGAGCGTCGCATTTCAACGATAGATGGCGCTGTTTTATTCAAATAGTTTTTTTGTAACTTGGATTGAATTTAATCACCCGATGAATAGTATCCAAGCTCAAAGCGATATGCGTATTAAAAAATTGGCTCGTGATCGTTTGCACTCGGAACTCTGAGTGTCTAGATGAATCAGTGATACACACTTGTAATAGTCCCACCTCATCCGCGTACGAGACATTGAATAATAGGATATGCATAGGCTACTGCTGCTGCTGCTGCTGCTGCTGCTGCTGCTGCTGCTGGTGCTGCTGCTGCTCGTGCTGCTGCTGCTCCTGGTGTGCCACACGTTTTCTGCATATTGTATATCCGACTATCCTCGTCATTCGCTTTTATAACGCTCTTGGCACTTTCCATCCGATCCTTGTCGAGTTGCGGACGCGGAGTGAGCGACAGAACAGACATACAGACCGTTGTAACTCTGTCTCTCTCTCTCTCTCTCTCTCTCTCTCTCGCGCTGTATCTCGTGTCGTTGGTGCATATATGAGAAGGTGTGACGTTGAATACGAAAGTGCTGCTCTTCGAAGGTGAATGCACTTGTCCGCCTAGCACGCCCACACATTACCGATCGCCTGATCGAAATGGATATTCGCCTCTCGACCGCTTACATGGATAGATAATTCGTCCGGCGATACTCAATCGGTCGATGCTGCTCGTATGTGTCTTAACTGTTCCACAGCTCTCTCTCGTTATACAACTTTTGTTCGCAGTAAATTACTAATCGTAAGTTAAAAGTTCACAATTGGCAATTGACGATAAGATTCACGTAAACCGCCAAATGCGCATATCATGTACAATAAAACATGAATAAACATCAAATGGCGTGTTTTTAGGCGAGATTGGAATGCGGTAATGACAAGAAAAATCACAAATAAAAGTCACAATGATGGTTATGTTTGAGACTATATATATTCATGTAGATCGTTAATGTCAGTATTGTCTCTTTTATTGTCCCTTGAGAGGCAAGCAGGGCATCAAAAAGCACACCCGTATAATTATTTCTTCAACTAATGAACGTAAATCACTTTTTCTCGAATTATCCGAATTGTAGGGAAATCTCTCCAACCCCCTATACTAATTCTGACTCTTATACATTTTTCCTCATTAATTTTCACGATTCAGAAGGGAATTTGTTTAGTTTATAGTAGTTGTTTAGATATATTATAAATATGATCGCATCACTGCGGATGTACTCTCTCTCTGCTCACGTTCTTTTCTCCTTGGAAGAATAAATGTCGTACGCTTGTCGCATGTATGCAGGCGGCACACGGGCTTATTTGGTCAGTCCGCCAACGGAATGAAAACAACCGGATGACTACACATATATTTAAACGTACATGTATTCTCGTCTAATATGTATTTTGTTGGCTTTGCGTCTCGTGTTCCC
Source organism: Dyspetes luteomarginatus (assembly GCA_963669185.1). Taxonomy (NCBI): domain Eukaryota; kingdom Metazoa; phylum Arthropoda; class Insecta; order Hymenoptera; family Ichneumonidae; genus Dyspetes; species Dyspetes luteomarginatus. Next base: position 13,888,319 of record OY769903.1, on the reverse strand, counting down.
AAGACCGGACTGGCGGGTGAAGGTTTACTCGGCCGGAAACTCTCAAGAGGTCTTTATATATCTCACCTGCCTTGTAAATCAGTTGGGCATGTAATTGGTGATATTTTGCAATTTTGTTTAAGTAGACCGTCAGGAAAGGGCAGTAATTTTTTTTTTTTTTTTCATACTCATTATTTTTTGTATTGCGGATCAGAGATGTGATGACCTCTCATTACTTTGACCTAGATTGCTTAATATTGTCCTATCCTTAATCAAATATTAATTATTCTACTATAAATATGATATATGAATAATCTGACTGAAATCACAGGAATAAAAATGTAGCGCTTGACATTCTTAAAAAGGTTTTTGTTTTTCTTCGTCTAATTTGAGGTAATGAGAGGTGGGAACGAATGAAAAAAAAAAAAAAAAAAAAAAAAAACAATAAAGGAAGTCCTGGCGCAGACTTTGGGTTCGTTGTCACAAAACATAAGATTGGGAAAGTACGAACTTGCCGAGTGGCCAACGTCCTTTGTACACACACAGACACACGTTTATAACGTCGTGGCGCTAGTGTATCCTCTCGCCTGCCTGCCATGTTCTGCCGCTTCGGCAACTAGCTAGGAAAACTCCTTTGGAGATAAGCCAGACGCGATTGTCGAGAAATTCACGGCGTTCGGGGTCTGGTCCAATGATGAAGGAAGGGTAGAAACCCTGTATAGGACGAATAGTGAAACGTCTCGACGAGGGTTGGGAGAGTTTGGGTGGGCAGCACAAGAGTTGTACCCTGGTCCAACGACTCTCTTTGCTGTTTGTGTGTGGGTGTGTGTGTGTGTTTGTGTGTGTGTGCGCAGAGTTCAAGTTTCTCTTACGTAGCATTGGAGTACGCGGTAGAGACGGTAGCCAAGGGATTCTAAATACACTTTGAGACTTTCGGGTGTTGGTCCATATAACGGAGACATCGAGAAGCAGATGAGTGTTTGGTGTGTACTTGTTCGCGAGAGAGGAAAATACCCCCCGAAACTATGGAGGAATAAAGTGTCCTTGATGTTGATGCGTTATCAAATATATCGCGATATCAGCGAGCTTCTAAAAAGTTTATCGAATCATGCCAAATTGATTGAATATATCCATTGTCGCTGATATCCCAAGCGTAGCGTTGATTTTTTATTCGTCCTGTGATTGATTTTCGTTCGGGGATTCAGACAGATTTCAGTAAGATTTTTCACTTTGAAATATCACATAGGTGATGGTTGAAGGTCTTACACGGCGCTAGGAGATTTTCTATCGAGCTTTTCAGCGTACGTGCTAGTCATACATATATATACGAGTATATCGAAAGGTTTCGAGATTTCTGAGAATGAAAATTTACCGATATTTTCATCTTTTACGTAAATCCTTCTGCTCTTTTCCAACAAAAAATCTCTTGGTTGAATTTCTCTACTCGATCCTATCGTTCTCGTGCTGGTAATGAATTTTTCACTCACGTTTTTCAGGCTTTTCATTTACGAGTATTTTGGCCCATGACGATCGGGGTTAAAAGGGCTTTTTCAATGTCTCTTTTGTTGAATTTTTGTCTATTATCGCAAAAATTTTAAATTCTTATCACGTAATATATGAAACAGATTAGATGGACTGTAATCAATATTTTTATGTTTTTCTCATGATTTAAATTAATATCTAATATTTACGTGGAGAATTATAATTCGTACAACGAGTATTTGATAAATATTATTAATGGCTGTTAATAATATTTATGATAAATAATCGGTTGTTCGCACATACTGTGTGTAGAAAGAAGAAAATGTCAGGGGAAAACTGTAAGTGGCTGTAGGTTAGGCATATAACGTAGAATATACATCATCGAGGGTAGTCGCAAAATTTCGTTTGCAATTTCACGCTGGCGGCTCGAGCCCGGAATCTCATTAAGCTCGTGAGGTTCGAGAGAGAGAGAGAGGAAAAGAGACCGAGAGCACCATCGCGGGGTCAGGGGACAATTTTACCGGGATTGGGGAAAGCGCACCAACTCTCTCTCTCTCTCACCACCGCGGCCGCCTGCCGATATCATCCTGATGCAAGTGCGGTGAATTTATCGTTCACCCGCCCAGCCCCAAACAAGCACTGTATATAGAGTGCATATAGAGTGAGTGTGCAGTTTGCAGCTGCAACCGCGAGAGCAGAAGCGCGACGAAATTTTTCGTTCTGGTCAACGAGACGTCGCATGCATCTTCGTCCGCGGATGTGCGATCCTATCAGTAAAACCGACGAGAGCCAGCTATCCGTATAAATAGATCGCTCAAAAACTGCGGCGGATATTCAACCTTTTTATTGTAAATATATTTGATTTTTTTCAATGAAAATAAAATAATAATTTTATTATAGATTTTTCTACTTGGAAAAAATCCGATAAAAACGTAAAATATTAAGTATAAAATCTCTTGGTTGAAAAATTCCTGATAATTGTTGTTTGATTTGAACACACACTTGGTTGGTTTATTTCCCGCAGTCCTCTCATGTCGATAAAAAAAAAAAAAAACTTTTCAAGCGTTCCCCCATATGTATATATACATTATGTATACGCGTGCGTACAAAACTTTATACCAAAATGTTAGTTTTCCTTTTATTTGACAAATACTTTTGTACCCTAACCGCTATTGATCGGGATTTTTTTATTTTCACTCTATTGGATTTGGAGCCTGTTAGTGTATCGAGTTTGAGTGTGATCCGTTTGCTGGAAAAGCTTTGCATCGTTCACGATGTGTGCATTATATAGGTGAACGGCCGGCAAGCTCGGACTAACCCAAACCCAAACGCTTGTATGAAAAATCGCATTGATATATCGGCATATCATATCATACCGAAATAAGTACGTTATACAAACTCTACTCGCCATTCGAATAAAACAAAAGCATTGAAAATTATTTTTAATTATAAAAATAATTGGTGCCAATAAATGCTAACATTCTTATACATATTTAAATAATCATTTGAAGAATAGTTGAATCATTGATGGATGGTCATTTTTAAGCCTATGGTCTACATCTGGGTCATCATAGTGACCTGACGGCTGCACTGTATATACGTCGCGACAAAAAATTTTGTATACCAGCGGGTTAATAATTTGATTTAATTTATTCTCAATACGCTGATGTGTAGTCGTAAATTTTTAACTTTTACATATGTTTAATAAAGATACTTGTAAGTACAAGTACTTTTTTACTTGTAAAACTATTATCTCAAGTATAATGCTCGCTTGGAAAAAGCACTTGAAGTAGAAAAAGTTCTTTTAACACACACGTCATTGCAAAAATACTTATAAAAGTATTTCGAGTACAAAGAGTACCTTTAAAAGGATATCGAAAAAGCCATGTAAAAAAATACGTACGTTGAGTGGAAAAACCTATAGCTGCCAAAGTATTTTGCTGTACAAGCAAAAAAGCCCTTAACCGCGGGCACCGCCATTCCAACTAATAATGAAAGATCGTTACAAATCATTTCGAGACGAATTTTATTTCCATAATCGTATCTTAATAAAGACATAAAAATTACTCCTTTCTCTTTATATTTGAAAATCACTAAAAAATCGTTTTTTTTTTTCTCGAATATGGTTTTTGTCATATATATACATATATGTATACATTCGTACAACATCCTTGTCGAATTGTTTGTGGAATTTGGTCCTTGTGTCTCAGTATGGGTCTTGCAAGCGTTCTGAAACAACACACGGTCTGATACAAGCACAGAAGAGAGAGAGAGAGATGGTTTGTTGCGATGTCGTGGATATATGCAGTCGTTGCCAAAGCTCGGGAGTAAAAACAAACCATCCCGCTATATGTATACACTCGTACTGTCTTTTGTGCACCTTATACGTGTACATACATACACATATATGTACATACATACACATATATGTATATAGGTATACATAATACAATAAGAGCAACGAAATGAACGTTCACGCTTGCGCGATTCCCTAGCGGTGGAGACGTGTGAGAAAACCAACAGACCAGACTATGTATAACCGTGAAAGAGTGGAATTATTAACGCTTTAACGATACGGAAAAGGGAGGAAGGACAGAGGTAAAACACCAGCACGATCGAAGAATACGAAATTAGTATTTTTTCTAATGCTCTGTAGCCCCCTCAATATCTAACTCGAGGAGGTAACACCGTGACTTTTCTTACACCTTGATCCAACATGCAATTTCTTTTCTTTGCCTCTCAGGTCTTTTCCCACCAAGACCTTTTTTTTTGTTTTAATTTAATATGGAGCTCACGCGGTTGTGAGCAGGTGTGCAGGTGCGGTGCTCTCCTCTCTTCCGCGCAACACACAATGCGATTCTCCGTTGCAACAGAGTACGCAATAGCAGCAGCTTTGTAAGACACTCTGCGGTTCTCTCTCTCTCTCTCTCTCTCTCTCTCACGTTAACGATTATTATTTTTTTTCGTTTTCTCTCTCTCTGGGGTTTTTCGCTCATTAGGATCTTGCGCGTACCGTGCGACTTTTTGTGGTCGTTTTGAACGAGTCTTGACGTTTGGGATTCGAGACGATCGAGACACAACAAGCCAAAGAATAAAAGTAATTGTTTTCTAGTAAAATAAAAAATAATGTATATATATATACATTTTAAAATTTTGAAATGAAATTTGACAAATATTAATCCCCAAACTTTACGCGTAATTTCAAATCTATCAATTGTATATAAAAATTGGCTTTTTTGTTGTTGTAAAAGCCGAGTACCTAACGCGAGTAGTACATTTCCTTTCTACAAAAATTTGTTTTGTTTTTACATTTTATCCTTGTAACATAAATTTCACGATTCTGTACGAAAAATAATTTTTATTACCGTGTTTTGTTGTGATTTTTGTGTATTCGGGATTACGCCTTTACCTTTTACCGGGAAGATTTTCTTTGAATTTTTGCCACAATCACTCATGTATTTTTGCCCATCCCTGCATTCCGTTTTCCATGTACCAGAGTCTTTGCCATTTACGATCGATACACCGCAAGAGAGCTCATCTCTTCTCGTTTTCTGCCTCTTCTTCTACTTTTCCAAGCACTCGTGTGTGTGTGTGTGTGTGTGTGTTGATTGTAAAAATAAACGGCGCATAAGTTCACGCGTCATTCATCTCTGTACTTTTATCGTGTTAAAATATAAATAATAAAACACGATGGACTTTAGGGCGAAAAAAAAAAATTGTTTGGTCAACTCTCTCGACGAGCTAAGATGAAAATATATTTTCTTTGTCTTCTTTGTTTTTTCTCATCTTCCTGTGATAGATCTCGTAAGAAATCCGGTTTGTTTCATTCAGCAAGTTTCACGTGAAAGTTTATCATTACAATATTGACAAATAAAACTAGTTGACGCAAAAGTATTTGTATATCTCAAATTACATTTCGAAGAAATTCCGCCATTTTCCATTTCGGCTACATTTGATTCCAAAAAAATAACCTCAAAAGCTCCTAGTTAAGAAATTTTGTTGAAATTTCAAGTTTTTTTTCTTCATTTTTGGGTGGGTGTTAAGGTGAGAATATTTTGAGCTCTATTTTTTTTAAGTCTCAGAAACTTTGTGACCAAAAAAATATAAAAATATATATATATATATATATATATGAGGTATGCAGATGTTCGCGAGGGAAGGGGGAGGAGAGAAGCAAAAATAGGGGTTGAACTGGGGATGAGTCTGTGGGGTGGTGAAATTCGATTAAAAACACGGTCATTCGGGGAAAGTTGACAATTAACGGTGGGTGAGTGAGACGGGCTTGTCGAAAACGAGAGATGGATGGCGAAGTAGAAGAGGCGAAAAGTAGGAATGAGAAGAGTAACGACGCCAAGTAGAGAACTGGCAGCGAGAGAGAAAGGTCTATCGGTGTGTGTGTGTTTCTGGCGAATTGAGAGTAAAGAAGCGAAAGAGGAACGTTAAAGAGGAAAGAGGAACTGGCCAAAAAAATACTTTTTCACGTGTCAGAGCCATGGAACAAACGTGCCAGAGAAAGACTGGATAGGTCGCGGTGGCTTTATCTCCCTCTTCCACGTTTCACCTACAGTTGCGATCCTACAAAGTCCAGGGATTCGGGACCGAAGTTGCATTTTACACGAGCTCATGCTCATGTATATATATATATATAAAACTTTCACAATCAGCTCAAAGCTTTCTATTGTGAACGTTTGCTACTCCCCGTTCGACGCAACATGTGATAACTGATGTGATTGGCTCGGAAATTCCTCCACCACGTCTCGCGCTAGAGGCAACGCGAGACGACGGGAGCGCCACAAGTTCGCGAGCGGGAAGGTGCAGTAGCTTCAACGGGCAACACTTTGGGAGGTTTAACTGTATCCTACTCTCTTGAGTTACGTTCGTTCCGCAACGAACGTAGAAATCTGGAAGTTTGCCAACGCCAATCTATAACGCTATTAGACGATGTAAGGTAGGTAGGGGGGGGGGGGGGGGTAGCGTTATTAAGGAAGTCGCCAGAGCATTTACTAATTCGTTCCCACATAAATATGAACCGCCTCTTTATTTGACTCTGGCTTCTTCCTGTTCTCCTTTCTCACATTCTCGCGTTAATGCTTGACGTACCAGCAAGAAAGAACCACCGAATGAAAGAACCGACATATATCGCACGTCAAAGTCACACGGGGAGCCAGTTTCAAAAGTAAAAAATCATTTGAAACAAGCTGCGAAGAAATCTTTACGGATTGTCCTTATTGATGAGAAAATAAATACTTTTTTGTACTGTTTTTATTCATACAATAATCAATGATTAACAATAATTATCCTTTTATAACGGCTATAATTATATTTTATTAAATTATTTTGCTTTATTTTTTATTCGAATTATCAGACTCGATAAAATATCTAACGGCAGATTAAAGTCCCGTAATAATTAATAAGTATCAGGAGAATTAATATTAATTAAAAAAAAAAAACGCTTAAGTATTTTGTTGAACATTTGTTATTCGCTTTTAAAATCGAGATGGGAGGAAATTTCATAAACTTAACATTTGAAATTCTCTTTACATCCGGCATGAATGATAACTATATGAGAGGAGGAAGTTTCTCGCGAAGCTTTCAAAGTGTAATAAACGACGGTGTGAGAAACGGTGTCCGAAACGGTATACTACTATATATTTATACAAAAAGAGTATACATTGACTTGCATCATCTCCCGTCAATATTTTGCATTTTTTTTTTCATTTTCTTCCGCGAAAATTAGACGCTTGACTATCTCTCTGTAATTTCCACAATATATATTTCGATTCTTCTTGACACGCGAAATTTGTCAGTTGAAGAGTTTAACGTCATCTCACACACCGTGCATTTAGCAAAAAAAGACTCGAGGCATTTTACGCGAGTCTCTGTTAACAAGTATATTGCGAAGCTCGTTATATAGCCGTGAGAATGAAGCGTTGGGGAATCGTGAATCAGTTAGTTAACACATGTTCGACGAAGAGCCAATTTATTATTATTATTATTATTATTTTTTTTTTTAAACTCTATGCCTGGAGTGAGAATCAAGAGGATTTCCCGACAAACACGCGTACGAGGTTCTCAAGTGAAATTGAGTTAGTGCCTCAGCGGCGTGCACGCCACCACCACGCCGGGCACAATTTAATTCGATATCGATCATCAAGTCCACTCGTATTTCTCAAATTTTATTAAGTGACAGTATGGGCTTTTAAAGAAAAAAAAAAATTAAACTCATACCAGAGCTCTGATGGAGCACTGTAATGTTGAATTGGCACAATGACATATTGCGATACGGTGAAAATTCAAATTTTATAAACTTTGTTATTAAACCAAAATACATGGCAGTGTAAGAGTTTTGAAAAAAAAAAAAACAAGACAAAAAAATCGCCAATGCATTCTTCATGAGCGAATCCAGATGCTTTTTCAATTAAAATATTATTAAGTATTTTTCGTATGCATCTATTTTTGGGTTGGCTGGTTTTTTTAGTACTTTTTCAAGTACTACGAGTAATTGTTATACTTTCCTAAGCATTTTTCTTCAAGTTGTGCAATTGTTTTGAAAATATTTTATCGAGCACTTTTTAACACGTTTAAAGTCACGTAAATCGAGTTCGGGCAGTATGGTATGAGCAATTTTCATATACATATATATAGCATTCGTAAATAATGCACCAAGCAGATTGTTACATAACGCGAATCTCTGCATTTGCTGTATGGAGAAAGAGAGGATATGAACAAAGGATATCAACAGTCAGTTTGTATTATTTCACTGCTGGTTTTGACGGTATATATCATATATATATATATATATATATATGATATCCATTGGTACGAAGCCACACATATGGTTCTGCCACCAGAGAAACTAGCCGCGACACGTTGAAATAGTTTTTGAACACTGTCGAAGCCAGCAGACGATATTCCACTCTGTTGCTTGGCGCATTTTTGTTACGACACAGTCGTACACAGTGCCCACAGCAGGGATGAAAATAATATATATATATATATATAATCCATACGCGTGTATAAAGGATCCGCTTGGTTCTGCATACCATCGCATACCAAAACTTTCGACAACGTTTGGTATTGAGAGTAGTGCGTTTACTCGGTATATATGTATGGCTTTTGCTTTCAACCAAATCACCACCCCCTCCGATTGATTTCAATCAATAAATAATACAAAATATATAGGGGAGATCGGGGTAAAAATTGTGCCAGGGGCATGTTTTGGTTCTAATTGAAACTGACCACAGTAATAAATAATACTATGGATAAATGCTAGGCAGGATCTTCGTTTTATTTGGAGCACCTCAAACAATAATCGTGAACTTTTAAACTCCTGAATTTTAGCCACTAGTAATATGCATTGAAAAGAATTCTGTTGAAAAAAGGCTCTTTGAGATGGAACAGTTGAATGAACGTTGTTATTTTTTGATTCATTTATTTTTGACGACTAACAAGACGACATGGTAAATGTACCAATAGCGGGGCAAAAATGCTAATGGAAAATAATATGTGTGTTCGGTGGTCGACTATATACATATATGGTAGATTATTGTGGTCACATTTTCGCTTGCATCACTTGAGATATGTTGTAATCGATTATCAACGCCTCGATGAATTCAAATAATTCGAGCTTCCAACACAAGCTCATACGTACAAGTTTCTCGTTATTTTCTTTCACCCACGATACGCGAGAGCCTCAAGGGATGAAAAAAAAAAAGAAAAATGGAAAATGATAATGCCTTCGCATTGACTTGGGCGTGCACGACCTATATATGGAGCGAAAAGAAGCTTTCCGCGTGCGTTCTCTATATCGCTGCTTTATCTCTCTTTTTCACCTTCTGAAAACTCATCCCTCGCTGTGCTCTGCTTTTGCAAGAGAGAGAGAGAGAGAGAGAGAGAGAGTTTATGGCACTATGAGCTTTAGCCATTCGTGTGTGGTTTGTACGATGCGCGGCTAACATTTTGCTGAAATAATGCAAACTGTGCGAGTTCACCGATTGTTATTTATCAAAGAGAACCTCGCGGAACGACTCTTGTTCTTTAATGTACATTTATACATTATAGCACTCTTCGTTACTACTCTTTCTGAGATACATGCATATGTATTCTAGCAACACGATTTCTCTCTGTCTGTGGTGGATTGTACGAAACGTATGCGTTATATATGCATTCCATTCGATAAAACCGATTTTCGCAGATTTTAACCATACTCCTATGCTGTACGTATATGATCCACCATGATTCATTTCAAACGTAACATATATTTTTTTTGCCAAAAGTTATTGAGTTCTGAAGGGCATCATAAGTTGATTTCCCTTTTGGTTTTCTCAATGGCTGGTAAAGATAATCTTCAATCTTTTGCATGTAACCCTCATGGTTTTAATAGACCATATAATTGTAGTTGAAGTGGAAATATCTCTTTGAAATTCATAAAAGTTACAAGTAATACAACAGCTCATTGAATGTAATAGAATATTACTCATAAAGTACCAGATCATATGAGAAATCCTTACTCTGAGTTGAACAAAAATATTTTAGAGATGATTGGAGATTGATCAAAGAAAAAAGTTTGACGATTCTAGGTGAGTTTGTTAATTCTACGATAAACTGTAAAATTACAGAACACTATCGAGACGTTATTAAAAGTGATGAGAAGTGCATAGTCCCAAACACCAAAAGCCTTCTTCACAAACAAAAATGTTGGCAGATTCTCGACTTGGTTAGATTTTGTAAGACTCGCGCAGTGTTTGTAGGACTAACTTGGTCCAACTTTGGTGGACATAATATATTTGACTCACATATATTTTATTTTATTAAAGAAAAATTTGATTTGAATATATTTGTCGTCGGGCTTACGTGCCTAAATGGATAAATATTTTCATCTTCATTCCTTACATATACATATGTATATGTCGAACTTGAGTTTTTAGTATAAGATGAAAACGATGTGGGATCCTTCAGCAGCAGCATCAGCAGCAGAGTCTCTGCTCGTTACTTAAATTTCATCGATTTTAGTGTTTTATCGATAGAGCGATTTATCAAACTCAACGTTTGCGAAGGACCCGTCGTATAAACTCGTCTATTATGTACTTGTAAAAGCGGCAACGAGCAGCACACAGTGGCAGAAGTAGGAAAACGATGTGATGGCAAAGATACTTGTCATCTTTCTCGCTCTTCCAACGAAATGAATGGAAAAAGCTTCTCGTCTCTCTGTCTCTCGACCCTTTCTCCTTTTGTGGTGGGCCTTTGGCAAGTATGCGAAGCAACGTTGAGTCGTTGCTCTTGGCTTTTCACAAGTTAAGGTGGAGGGAGAGCAGCACTGTTGGCGTATCGGGCCAGAGTGGCGCCGTCACGAGCGAGTGATTAATCGCCTCTCTTCTCGCTACACCGAGGACAAGAAGGCCACGCGGAACTCGCGCACACGTCTCTAAAATATACATATATATATATATATATATATATATATATATATATGTATCCATACACTCGAGCTGATTGTGAGATGCGAGAGCATCTCTCTGCGTCTAACTCGTACACGTTGGCGGGTCTTGACTGTGCGGAAGTGGAGTTGGGGCGACTTGTCTCGAGACTCGGTGAACGAAAATGGGGGATGCGATAAAGGCTTTTTCGCTTCGATATTGTTAATACATCGGTGAATGGAGCGTTTTACGATTATCTTGTATATGAATTAAAAAAAAATATATAATAATAATAATAAACTACGTATATTATATGAGAGTAATCTAAAGGCCCAAATGGATCTGGAGATTCTACTCAAGTTTCTTTGGCAATGCAGAGAACTTGAACTCCGATTGATAAGTCACAAACTCGAGGCGATTGTATATAGGCAATAAAGGGGCGATGAAAATTGACTGGGTATTATGTCACGGATAGTTGGTGACTCGGAGGCTATGTATGATTACATATATATATACATACCACGGATTCTTATAACAGGGTTACTCAAAGTCGTGTAAAAAAACATCTGAGGATTTGTGTGAGCCGAGTTGTCCGCTATTGTCCGTCTACGACGATGCATATGACAGTGTCGATGAATCTCTATGGCAGATGAGGTGTCAGTGGTTGTTGTCGTGGTAAACGTCATGGCTGCGCAGCGAGTCTTTGTGTTAGAGTGCACCGGTGAATCTTTGAGCGAGATGTCTGCGGTTGCCTTTGCGAGGACAAACAAACTGTGTACCTCCTATGAGTATTTGAGTGTGTCTGTGAGAATGTGCGACTCTCTCTGTGCGATTTCCTAGTTTTGATGCATTTTCTCCAAATGACAAAAAAACGTTCATTTATTCATCTTTAAGTGAATAATGGAAAATCATTTGGACACTGACATAATTAATTAAGGACTGCATGGGATTTGAAGTACGATTAAGTGCTCGTAAATTTATACGATGGGAGGCTGACCGAGTCGCAAGTACATGCAACTATTGCAACAAACACACATATATATGTATATATACAGATATACAATGCAACTATTTTGCCGTGTTCTGTGTCCGTGCGAGAAACGTACGACAACAAGGAATTTCATCTCGAATGCATGTACGTATTAACATGTATACATAATATACATAATATTTGTATTTTGCGCAAAGTGCGCTCTTCAACTCCCCATTGCGCTATCGTGTGTCTGCGTCGACATACGCGCGTATGTTTCGCATATTACGTCTATTACTGTTTGGATCCCATCTCAGCGAGGTCAGCCAAGTTTTGTTTCAGCATGTGGGACATTGTGTGTGTGTGTGTGTGTGTGTGTGTGTGTGTGTGTGTGTGTGTGTGTGTGTGTGTGTGTGTGTGTGTGTGTGTGTGTGTGTGTGTGTGTGTGTGTGTGTGTGTGTGTGTGTGTGTGTGTGTGTGTGTGTGTGTGTGTGTGTGTGTGTGTGTGTGTGTGTGTGTGTGTGTGTGTGTGTGTGTGTGTGTGTGCATGAGACAGTGGTGACCAGTGTGTTTCGTGGTGGCACTCCTGCGGAAAACGTGAACCGCATTAACATTCCATTTCGCTGGGGCGCGAAATTATTTCCGTCTCTCATTGCCCCCTTCTATGCAGTCCATCTCTTCTACATCCTCTTTTCACCACTTTCTCTGCATATATATGGATCCACGTGTGTGTGTGTGTGTGTTTGTGCGAGTGGGAGCTACCCTTTTGCGGAAACTCTTCTATTATTGTAGGTAGGTGAGATGTACATGCATGTCTTTTCCTTCTATATACCGTCCTCCTTATTCCCTCCATCGTCAACCTCGAATATACGTCCTCTCTTATTATTATTATTATTATTATTATTATTACTATCATGTATACCGCATATATATATATATATATTTACGTATGCCTTCAAGCGGTTTGCTCCCGTAAAGTTGAACAATTCACTGGGCTCAACTCAATTCACTGGTGCAGTGACAAGGTGAAACACCTTTTGTCATATGAATATTCACAACATGCCGTAATGATTTCGCTACTATGACGATATTTAGCTCGTCATGTTTGATATGCCGTGCGACGACAATAAGTGGCAGGCCTCTCATTAACAAACGAACAAAAGACCGACAATACAAGTGTCCCTGCCTTTTTTTTTTGTTACATTTATCCTGTGTTCTTTTAATAATTACAGAATTGTCTGGTTGTCGAATAAAACCTGCTCGCACTGTCGAATATTGCACGATGATAAAAATATAAAATTATTTGGTCTTAATGGAATTCAATTCAAATTATGATTGAAGGAAAATTTATTTTACGCATAGACAAAATTTGAATAAAATATATTTGACCTACTTGGGAAATTATGTGGGTTCATAAATTTAGCTCAATTCAAATAATATTTTGCCCCTGCAGATAATAATAATTTTTTTCAATTAAAAAAGAAAAAAAAAATCTTTTTTTCTGCGGACTAGATAAATCCATTTTTCTCGCTGTACTCGCGGAAGAACGGATATATATTTTATCAACGCGACAATCGGGATGGTTGGGATTTTTCCCACCATTCATAACTTCCACCATGTGAGTTGGAATTTTATATATTATTTTGATGATTTGTCACAGGGTTGTCAGACCAGTAGAATCCTGTCAGCTTTCATTCTCTCTCTTCTTCTCCTCGTGAAATGAAAAAAAAAAAAAAAAAAAAAAAACGGAAGATAATATATATATATATATATATATATTTGACAGATGTCCTGATTTTTTTTTGAATTCATGTATTTATGTTTGTTTTTTTATATATACGAATTTATCTTCCACCCTCGTAATAAAAAAGTTTGTTTTTATTGTTGACATTTGGTAATTCCTTTACATTGTATTTAGAGTCTTATAACCGGAAGTCGGGGAAGGTTGTATTAATGGGAAAATAAAGAAAAGTTGACCCCTGTGACCAGATGCCATAGATTCGAGTCTCGAAAGCAATTTAGCGAAAACGATCGGTCGGCGAGAGAAGCGAGAAAGAGGGAGAAAGAGAAAAGAGAAAAGAGCGAGAGGGGAGAAGATGAACGGAGCAGAGCAGCACCACCAGGTCCAACAAAACGAGTAACTGCGAGTTCTTTGTCGCTTGGGTTTGCCTCGCTTTTATAGTATATATTTTCAGTAGAGCTCTACCGCCGAGCGGTAGGTAGACTGGCGGAGCTTTATGTGCGTCCGTGTATCGCAAGCTCGCAAGCTTTTCTCCAATGAAAACAGCGGTTTAATGAAAAAATTTCGCTCCACTCGCGTTCGGACGGCCGGTAATAGGAGAGCTTTCGTAATGTGACGGAGCAAAGCAGATATCCCGGGGGTTGGAAAAGAGCAACAGCCGGGGGGAGTAGCGGGGTAACAACACATTTTCCTGGACGATGACACAATTACCCCGGTAACGTTTTATTCCCCGTTCTTGCTGAGCGTGACAATGACCAGTTTAATATAAAACGTAGCAGACATCAGAGGGAGAGAGCAAATGGGCAACTTTGTGCAGAGTGACGACATTTTCTAAGATAAACAATCATGAAAATCCCTTTTGCGAGCTTATGTAATAATAGAAGGATCGCTGTAATTTGAATAATTCATATGGGACAATTTAAAAAACGTTGCCCGAGTACCGTTCAGGATGACCGATGTGACTACTGGATTTGAAACTTTTATCTTCGTTCTTGGCTCGTTCGATTATCTCAAAGGGGTTAAAAGTTTGAAAATTATTTGCCATCCCGCTTGCGAAATAGACGCGGTGGAAATAATGTAAATTATTCATTCTATAAACAGAATTTGACGTCGTATATCTTGGCTTCTGGATGGTAAAAAAAAAATGGTTATTAATTTTATGAGACACTTGACTGAAAATTAAAAATTACCGTTACAGATTTTCAATATATGATTTGAGATTTTCGATATGCGTGGTAGAATTTTTTTTTAATGAGTATCATATCTATTTATATGAGTGAGATGGAACAAATGTATATAGAAGAGTGTTTTTTTTTCTAATCCCTTCATACATATTTGAAATATCAGGCGTGTTTCCATTATGGTAATATTCCTTTGTGGGTTTTGGGATAAATGAATATACCACCAATTCTTTTTAAAATATAAAAATAGATAGAATACGATCAATATTAGAGCAATTAAATTTTTCAAATAATAAAGCTGATTAAGAATAATGATTATCAATCCAATGATTATTCGATTGGATATATTGAAAAGAATTATTGTGTCATATAGATGCACGCAGGGATTAGAATAAATGAATAATAATCAATTATTGAATAAAAGTGATAAAACAGTGATAAAATAGAGAACGATGATAAGAATTTTATTGGACATTACGAATAAAAATATTACTATTTCGAAATAATAATGAAAAAAAATTGGAAAGCAAATACTTGAAGACTATATATATGTATAAGCACGAGTATACATTTCGTAAAAAGGTATCTCAAACGGATCTCCGGATGAAAAAAAAAAAACAAAAAAAAAATCATCTATATATTCGAGAATGCGCTCATATTCGTGCAAGGCAAAAGCATCGCAGCGGCAGGGATGCGAAATATTAGTTCTTTTGGGAATACGAGAAGACTAGGACGAAGAAAAAAAGGTGGATGAGAGCTTGCGGGAGTATGCGAATAGGAGAGAAAAGATGGAGGGTGTGAGAAGGACCGAGAAAACGAGGACCCTGTAGTAGAGCTTGCTCTTACTGCCATTCCGTATGTCATAACGTAATGGAAGAGGAGCCTCGGGGGTTGCTTCTGCAGGTTTGATACACACGCTGTACACTCCTGGAGAAAAGACGAGAGACAAGTCCCTGTGCGACATGCGCGGCAAAAGTCGAGAATATTATACGCGCGTTTACGGATGCTTGGAGGGGCCTCATCTCTTTCGAACAAGTCATTCCCCTTTTACAGAATTGCACCTAGTATCGCGCGTACCGGTGAGCTCACATTTTTACCCATATATATATATATATATATATATATTATAAAATAACTCCTTATTAAGCGGATGTAAAATTGAGAAGCATTTATTTGATTTAAATAAAGTTTATTTAAACATTGATTATCAAAGCAAAGAATAATAACATCCGCGTTATTAATAAATAACAATAAAGATAATAATATACCAATAGCCTGACGAATAATTAATCATCGTTTCAATTATATAGTGAGCAGAAAACAAAAAATCACCGTCACTTTAAGCAGCAGAGATCGATTGAAATTTTCAATGTTTTATATAATGGCGACAATTAATGATAAACAGAGCGACATGTAGATTATTGAAACGAAATAACAAATGTAAATAAATAAATATTTACGACGATCTTATAAATGGACGGAAAGCGAGGAGGTTGAGCGGAGGAAAAGCGTCAGTGTTCAGGGGCTACGAGAGGCAGAGGGGAAGAGTGGCAGAGTCGGGTCGTGACGTCATGGCCCCGCGAGAGATCGATCCGGCATCCGAGAGGTCTGGAAGCTGGGCGGCGCTGGCAGCGCTGGTGTTACTGCTGGCACTGCTACTCGTCAGGTTCAAGCACACAGTATAACCCTCCCAGCTCCTCTTTCCTTCCTCGTACACGTCCTTCGTCTCACCCTAATATTTTCTCTTCTCTTTTTTCCTCTCGTCAGTTGTCCTGTATCGCACAGTCGCCGGCGGCGTCATCCTCGTCGTCATATATACGTATATGTACGTTACTACATTATAGTATATATAGTACACGTTATATCGGTAGCGAATAAAACATATGTATATGTAGGAGGTAGACTTGGGGGAGGAAGGATAATGCGCAAGACCGCAAAGACGTTCACGGTCTTTTGGTCCATCGTAAACATTTCATTCTGTCTCTATTCACTCTATAATTTATTCATTATTACTTGTTAATTATCAGCTCTACCCAGATCAGCACATCATTGCATAATTAACACTTATATACACATAGTTCATGAAAGAGCGAAAAAATAAATAGGCACATGAAAGTATTGTGAAAAAAAAATTATATAAGATTGATTGATTACGCGAGTAACGGCGGAGAAGGGCATTTCTTTGGTCCATTCGATCTTTTGGATTTTTCAATCATCGTATTATGAGAACAAAAAAAAACCAAGTTCGTCGGGGCGTATGAGGGTGGTAAGCGCGCGGTATGCATTCATGTGACAGTATCGATGAGCGTTATAACGAGGAGAGGTCATGGAGACTAGACAGAGTCTCTGTACTGCTTTCTCCATGGAGGAGGTACAAGAGCAGCAGTATCGATGAGTCCCAGGGATGAGGCATCCGCAATCTCTGTGAGCGGGGATGTCGATGACTGTCGGTGAGAGCAGGATGTCCGCTTGTGTCCGTTCGAGGGTGTCTGTGTGCGAGCGGGGTCGTGTGTCGATGTCTGCGACGCTACGGTGTCCTTAAGGCTCGCCACGAGACTGTCAGTGAGAATTATGTCAATGTGTGTGTGTGTGTGTGTGTGTGTGTGTGTGTGTGTAAGGATCTAATTGTAAGTGTGTGTCCGTTGATAATGAATTCCATGAATTTACTGTCACTAATTAAATTTTTTCTATGTATGTCTGAGAACGTCTGTAGTGAGCCTGCACTGTATGTATGTACCTTCGGACATTGTGTATTAAAGGATTCAATCATCACAATCACATAAATTCTACATTTTTATTCATCGTTTCATCGTTATTCATCGTTTTTCCATGTGTATGTATAATATGGGATGGAATATCTTGAAGGTGAAGAATCCCCTGGCGAAGAGAATAAACATTTCAAAAGAGACTTGAGAGAGAGAGAGAGAGAGAGATATCGCTATTGGCAGATTGAAACGCATACGGCGAGAGAATTATTAGCTGTCAACTGGTGTAGGACGAGCATTGATGGCCTATAGAGTTCAAAGAATGAATGAAGCATCATGGATTGACCAAATGATGATTGGAGGTTCGCCACTGCCCCCGGTCGTTTTCGCGCGAGAGGGTGCAAAGGGGTTGAACCGCTCACCGAGTACAGGCTCTGTCACACATTGCGGTAAACGACAGCCCGACGTAATCTGTCGCCAACGGGTCGATGAACTTTCCGTCTCTCGGTTCGTTTTTCGTTTTTTACCTCTATTACATTTTTTCATTATCGGTTAAAACATTTTTTTTCTTTTTTTTTCTTTTATCGTGTTCGCTTCCACTTTTTCTACCCTTGTAACGTTAATACGGCAAAACATGGTTTTCATGTTTTTAACCGTTTCATGGATATGGAGAAAGATTTGTTTTGATGAAAAACAAAATGTTGCCCAAATTTTATAATAATGCCAAAGTTTTTAAATTTGTCGTAAAAATTCAAATGGATATATATAAACTCGAGAACGATTTGTACCATCTTGGTAAACAAAACTTTGCACACAAGTCGGGCCGAAAACCGAATTTTCAGCTATCGAGTTAAAATTGCTCTGAGAATTTCTTGTACAACGAAAATGAATAAGCGCTTAAAAATTATGATGAAGAAATATTCTTTTCGCATTCACATTCATCAATTTAACATTATTTTTCTTCATCTGGCACACGCTTCTTTGCGCAACACAATACACTCGCAATTCCGGATAATTCCGTTTGAATTTTAATCGAGGACACTCCTTTTACACCAGCTATATATGGAATAATAAAGGCGCCAGGGAGAAACGAGAGAGTAGCCAGAAACTGAAAGGAAATATTTTATAGAGCCGATCCTTTCGTCAGAGTCAAAGTACTTATAGAGAGCACTCTTTATAAATAAATACTTATAAAATTCCAGTGACTTGACGATGAGTTCTTCATATATATTCTTTTGGTACGTTCAAGCGATATTTCTCGAATAGTCAATACATTTTTCTTTCCATTCACTATCGATATTCATTAAATTTCTTTACTTTCGCGCCCTCCAATAATACATTTTTTAAATAATTTTTCATTGTAAAATGTTTTTTTTTTTGACAGCTTCAAATATGTAAAAATTCAAATGAATTTTTATTTGCATTAAACAATTTTCTTTTCATACAATGACCATTTGTCCTTTTTTCGAGTTCTCGGTAAGGCTAGCAATTTATTCGTAAAGTTTATCGCACAGTTTTATCATCCTGTTGGTCCAGCCTCAATGAGACTGTTGTTATAGGTTCACGTAATACAAACTATATAGCAAAAGCTATCATCAACGATGAGTGTAGCACGTGGAAGTAGATAGAGCTGCAACAGCTTCCTGAACTACGGAATGATACCAGGATAAGTATAATAAGTAATACCTCTTCTGGACGAATATCCGCTAACTAAACTGCGCCTTTGCCACTACCATACTATCGTACCGATCCGCGAGTCAGTTATACCATACTGTGCCCTAACCATAACCCTAACCAGCAACAACTTCGATTAAAGCAGAATCTCCAGTCGGAAATAGCACTTTGGAAAACTTTGATGGCCAAAGTTACAAAGGAGCCGCCACCCCCTATACTCCATTCGATATACACAGACACATGTACGCATATATGTATATATCCCAGTACTCTGATCTTTGGAAAAGGTTAGACCTCGTAGTTACCTCATACACTCGCATATGAGCTGTACAACTCGTGGTAAAATTCTCCAAATTGCAAAATAATATTTATTCATGACTTTGCAAAGTTATCGCGTCCGCACAGGGAAATAAAATGATTGTACGATGAGTTACGATGATATTCGAGTTACAATGGCCACTGTTCGAATGAAAAATAATAAAAAAACCCTGAGATAATTTTCTCATTAAATAATAATAAGTAATGATATTTTGAAAAATTTATAGTTTTGTTGATTTCGCACAAATTGGCTCTTTCGTATTGTGAAATAAAAATCGTAGCCCTTCTGCGCGTTGATTCTCAAACATTCAAAAGCCAAAGATTTTTCTATCAGGAGATTATAATTGGGAGAGAGGTGCCTCTCGAATGCAAAGGGCTAATTATTCTTAATTATTCAAAACAGCTTATATCATTCTTATTTCTTGTAGGACGATAATTATTCATTGAGTAATATATCATAAAAATAATTTTGAATGGATTTTTATTGAAACGTTAATGACCATTTGACCTATCTTGGACCTCAATTATAATAGCTATATTTAATACATTTCGACTTAATAGTCAAATAATTGTTGTATCATCCCCTACGTTTTTGTAGTCAAGCCCTACCATCACGAACCACCACTCTCATTCCCGGAAGGGTAAAAAAGTCAACGAGGTCACGCTTCGTATAGCCGCGCGTATTCCGGGGTTCCCGGCAGGAACGGTAAGGGGCGGGTGGGGGGTGATGGTGGTTGTAAAGAGACGAGGGTATCGCGACAGGTGCAGCAGATGGGTTTACCACGTCACGTTCGTTGCGGAAAACACTGTAGTACTTCAAATTAAGAATGCGACCCATTTGTACCCAAACGTATATATAATATATACATATATATATATATGTTGAAGGGACGAAATAAACCCCAACGCAAGCTACGACGGAAATTGTTTTTCCTCCATGTTTTTATACCAACATAAATTAATTACTATCAACGTTAAAGCTCATCCGCTTTAGCTTATCTGTCATGCAATATCAAGTTCGGCGCTTGCGCAGCAGATGTCAATTTTTTTTTTTTTTTTTTTTTACAACACATCTGCCATAATTTTTTAATTTCTTGAGATATTTACTGTTTCTATGAAAGTGAAGTTTGCAATTACTTTTATTACTTTTAGGACGATTATTTATTTATTGAAACAATTTTTTTTTTCATACATTTTTCAAGCTACAGGGCCTGGGTGCATTAAACAATGCATTAAAAATGAAATAATTAATATCACTAATTGACCAGTTTTAACTCGAATAAACTTTAAAATTTGGTTTTGTTTTGTCAGGATAAAGTAATTTTATATGGACGTGGAGTTTTACGAGGCTTAGCTGCCACGTAAAACTCCATACGTTCAAGTCAACCCAACATTGACTTGCAATGATTGCAACAAAATGCAATGATGTGCGTAATAATTTCGCGTGTACTTAATAAAATTAATAAATATACATATATATTGATGAAAATATAATAATAACGAAAAAAACAGATAAAGATATAGAGACTCGATACAATGAAAAGTGGAAAGCATGTGTTTCTCTGGTATATAACCGCGTAGCAGGGATGACGGCGATAGTCGAGTTCGATGCCTTTATTAAGAAGTAATCAGGAACTGTATATATAATTATTGATTAGGGAAATGATTAATTTTCTTAATCACTATTATTTAACTCACGACTGTTGCTATATTTGAAAAAAACATTATATACGAAAATCTTCATTTTTGCATTTGTCTCGACAAGCCCGTACAAACGGCTGTAAAATTAAAAAATAATCCCATAAAATGAACCATTTTTTTTTAAATCACTTGTCAACGACATTAATATCTCGAAAAAATTCTCATAAAATGGCATTCTCATTAACATCATGAAAATTATTTCAATGTATATCCACTATTTTTTTGTTACATCAACAAACATTTAAAGAATATTTTTGCAGTAATAACAAAAAGAAAAGTATTCTATTTGAGATTTGATCGAATATTTATTAATTTGTTCTGAAATTATAGAAGAGGTAATAATAGCCGGCAGCGATATTACTTTTACTAAACGAATTTCGATTCAAAGTGCTCGAGAGAATGAGAAGGAGAAAAAAAGGGATTCAAAGTGCTCGAAAGGAGGGGGCAAAGGGAAAATGCCGGGTGGGTACGAGTAAATTGCGATTTGGCTGAGGGTCAGGAGGGGCGGGAGGGCAATTTGTCGTTCTCAAGAGAGAGGAAAGTCTCACGGGTCCGAAAATCCTCCCCTTGTGCACACACACACACACACACACACACACACGCGCGCGCGCGCGCAAATGGAGAGAGAAATTGAGACAGAGACCTTTGCTCTTGGAGGGACACGTGAGAGTAACCGAAAGAAGTAGGAATAAAAATACGAGAGGGATAGAAAATAGGGCTCAGGGCGGAATATAAGGGGCAGGGACAGACAGCGTTTTCCCTACTGTAACGCGTGGGTTGTTATTTATCGGAGCCCGTCACTATACACATATATATATAAGAAAGCTCCAGTTGTATACCGTTGAAACGAGTAGAGAGGGAGAGAGAGCAAAATGGAATTTTGTGTGTCCTTGATGGAGCCGTGTCGCGCCTCGCATGTCTGAGATTCGTGTAGAGAGAAAATAAGCAAGCGAGCACGGGGGATGCGATTGGGGTGTCTTTCTGGAGAGGGTGAATAAGCATTTGACAAGATATCTTAGGCCTCGCCACATATCTATTTCGTGTGTATAGAATGTATTATAGAAAGATAAGTATAGGTAAATAAATCGCCATATAGTATACTAGAGTGGGTTAATCGATTCTATGCTCATGAAATCTTTGGGTTTGCATCATGCATCTTTCGAGTTTGACGACTTTCTCCCCTATTCAAAGTTGTTCTAAAGTCCTTTTATTTTTTTCAATATATTTTCAACTTTAATAAAAAAATTAACAAAAAATGATTTGATTTAAAAAAAATCTCATTTGGATGTTAATTGCTCATTGTGAAACTTATACGCAATATATTTAATTAAATGCAAATTAATTTTGTTTAAATTTAAAAAAAGTTAATTTAATTAAAGAGAATGAGCCACGAGTGATGACGAATGAGCAAGGCAGACAGTTAGCCGCTGTTTTTGAGCTTATTCAATAATTCCTCTATTTACATTTTTCTTTTTTTCTCTCGTTTATTTCTCATTTCATTCTATTGGTGGATTTCGACGCTTTTCCTTTTCTTCCATTCGTTCCTTCCTTCAATTATGCGTCACTTTCTCATTTCCATATCGCTCCAAGGCGAAATAAGAGTTAACAAGTTACCGTTGGGAATTTGCCCACTAACTTACAGCAACAGACGACGAAGACAGATCCAGGAGAGTCCTGGTGGATGTCGTTGCGAGTTAACGAACTTGTTCGAAACGGCGCTCAGCTATTACATCGCTATTTCTCTCTCTCCCTCCCCCCTCCCCCGCCCATCATATTGAGCAAGTCTCATTCACAGATGTCCCAATAGCGCTCTGTACGAAAAAGTGAGAAAAAGTGAGAAAACAGACCAGCGGCGATCAATGAGACGTAGGGGGAAGGAGGTCAGACGTGGGTTCAGAATTTTTTGTTTTGGTATTAAAGAAAAAAAAAAAGATTATCCTAATCGTTTCTAGCAAACGGTCGAATCTGATAAAGTGTAATTTTCAAAGAGCAAATGGAGTTGCCAATATATTTTTTGCCAGATTACGCGTGTGCGCAGCGAGTATGGTAAAAAGTTTTTGTCAGTTTGGCAAAAGAGTACAAACGACGCTGTCAGCAGTAGCAATGAAGGGCGATAGCATATTGTCAATAGTAGTAACAGCATCAGCTCTTGGTACAGCGCAAGCAAAATGCGCCGGGGGATCACGCCCCGGTGTGTCGTCCGCTTGAGCGTCATCCCGAGTTAACGAGTTTGTCGAACAACCACTCCGAGTCCCACAGATGCACACACACACAGTAACATGTATACATATATATATCACTATTTCAGCGGGCTTTGCCTCACCTTCTCCTCCTCCTCCTCATCTACCGTCGATATAACACTAACTCGTGGACCATCATGTTACACACGAATACTCGTCGAATGAGAGAAAAGCATCGATCTATATACTGCAATATACTCATGCTGACCGCACTTTTGTTTTTTCTCTTTTTTCCTCTTGCCTGTACGTGCATTTGCCTATCGCAATTTCGATTCGAATCACACTTTTTGTATAAGCTAAATCGTCGGACCCATACAAATGTAAAAAAAAAACCATTTGAAATAATTCCACCGCGATAATCCACAATGATTAATTATTGTCGAAACATACAAACTATATATATTTTTTGTTGTTAAGAATAACTGCAATGGCAGCCGATTCGATTTATCATCATCATTATTTTAATGATCGTTTATCTTTTTTAATTTCCGTTTCTCGCAGTTCATTATCCTAAACTAATTATCCTAATGCAACATTGATTCTCAATTTTCAAAAATAAATACTATCATTGTATTGAAAAATTGAGTAATAAAATACTCATTAGTTACTCAATTGGAAGGAAAATCAACAGACTCACAAATTTTTGTATTCTCAACTTTTGATACTTTTCCGCGTTCATTATAATAATAATGAGTGATTAATACAGTAAATAATTATTATTTTTTCAATATATAAAGAAAAAAAGCAATAAAAAAAATCTTTTTTGCAAATGACATCGTATAATAATACTAGATATTTCTGATTGCTTGCGATACGTGTATAGCGAGAGCTGTACGTGGCAATCTGGTCCTCACCGGGAAAAGAATAGAAGTTGGTGATTTGCGGAAAACAAAGCAGAAGCAACGGTTATATTCTCATAGTAATATGAAGTTTTCTCACGAAACACCCCTTCCGCCGTCTTTATTTCTCTTATTTTCCTGTTCCATTTCCCGTGTTTCTCTATCGCTTGCTGGATCACGTTTCCAACACTGCTATATACAAATGATAATTTCGGGAGATGAGATTTGTAGCGGTTTTGCGATTTCATGCACAAATTCACGAAAATATTTTCACTATTCGGATGAATATGTATTGAAAATAATAATCAAATGAAATAAATACGAATAGTTATTAAAAAGATATAATATGTTATGGCTTGATTGTTCCAAAAAATATTATTAATTATTGGGCAAATTATGGAATATTAAATTTTGCCTACGCAGTCACTATATAATGCTCGGAAATACAAAATAATTCGAAGAAATGTTATATTTTTGTTTAAATTTATTCGCAATTCTTTCATCATGAAACGACTTAAAATACAGATGAGGGGGTGATAGCCCTGAAACTTCTCTCGAGAATGATAAATTATTTCCAAAATATTACTATTCGTTCTTGTGAAAATATAATATTTATTAATATAAACTAATTGTCAAAAGTTTTTTGTTTCATTCTCATGGTGAATATCACTAGCAATGAGGATGCATGGCAGTGATTAAAAAAAAAAAAAAAAAATTCACGCGGAATTCACAAAAATAAAAGTAAAAATCAACGCACGTAAGTGAGTAATTCAATTCGTTGAAATGGCTCGCTTTGAATTTGCAGCATACGACGATATTCGAATATGTATAACTATCGCATCATTTATTTGGTGGTGGGAGATTCGAGGATGGCCCAGAGGGCCAAAGGGAACGAAAAAAATGAAAAAAAAAAAAAAAAAAAAACGTCTAGTGCAAATCGAACTGGAACACACGGGGAACGAACGTATAGTTTGGCCTTTTCTCTCTCTCTCTGTCTCTCTCTGAAACTTTGCGTCGCTTCTCAGAGACCTCATGAAAATTCAGTTCCACCCGGCGCACCCGTTTTCCTCTCTCTTTGCCCCTTTCACTCTACCGACAAGCCCTCCGTGCGACTCTGCTCGAATTTTCCGCGATAAGAGTCTCCGCTCTCCCGTCTCACGTTGGTATACCAGACAAGCTCGTAGCATCCACCAATTCCGTTATATTGGCGCGAATAGAGCACACCGCGGCATGCGGTAATCTGCATATTGATCTAGGAAGGACTCTCTCCATTCCCCCTCCCCATCTACCGATACTTCAGCATCGTCTTCGCTCTATATATATATATATATATATATATATATATATATATATATATATATATATATAATACGGTACGGTAAACTCACCGTCACAGTATTATTGGCACACACGAGACTCGACGATGAAATGCGTCGTCATCTTCGTTGGTCTCGTCGCGTTTTGCTCAGTCTGGCAACTCGCCCGACTCCTTTTCCTCCGAGAACGTCCTTTCTTTATATTCGATTTCACAAAATCAAACTCCACTTCCCCGATTGCCAAATAGAGATTATACCATACAGTTCACAGGTTTTATGTGCAGACACATGTATATATATATATATATATATAATGTTCGCTACATTTGACACTTGAAAGGTGCTGGCACTAAGGAAGGTGCATACAGCTATAATGCATCCAGCAAAATAAATAATCAAGTGTTCAAAAATAATCATCAAAATGAATAAAAATTTGATAGAATTCATAGGAAAATTAATGAAGCTTAGTTAGGAATTGTCGCTAGGATAATTTCAAATATTTGACTTTGATGAAGAAACTTGCTCTAAGGACTTATCGAAATATCGAGAAAATAATACTAATTCAGCATATATCTTAATTTATTAATTAATTATGCACGTTTGAGAAAATTGCTTTTTCTTCATTCAAATACGAAATATATACTGTTAAGAATTAATTCCTTCTATTGAAATAATTTTTTCACTATAGAACTAGAGACAAACGGTAATTATGTAAATGTTGAAAAAAAAAAGAAAGTAAAAAATTGATAATCGTAAATGTACATATTATGGGGCTGTAAAACGACAGTATTGTGGATAATATTAATCGGTTCAGGGTTTTATGGACATGAAAAATGTAAGCTATGATCGTTTTTGGACATGTATTTCTGTCGTACATAATGTGAAGGAATATGGCGCATTGGACATCAAGTAACATACTAGTATCCAGCTTGTTGAGCCATCATCCAACGTTGTACCAATTAGCGATGGTCAACAGGGCTCTCAACTCTCTCAATCGATATATCGAATCGTTGAGAGAACAATACCAGAGACCCGAGCACGGCCACAAAACAATTGACATGATTTTTCTTTCAGCGTCGTTTATATTAACGTTCCAACATGCATGCACCGAGAAAAATCGCGGTGTATTCCATTTAAATAAAGTTTCTTCGTGTTCAAATCAAATTTTTTTCCATTTCCACATAATTTCATTTCATTTCCAGATAAAAATGTGCAAAAGAAATAAATGAAAAAAGAAAATACATTGACTTTTTTTTTGTTGGCTATCACTGGCATTAGGAGATATTTCGATCCTGTTTATATTATATATTTGGATTCACTATGGTGGTTATTTTTGAAATTTAACTTTTTCTTAAAGTTAGTTCGTTCAACGCTAATTATCAACTAAACATATTAATTAACGCCAACTATTACTATCACCGACTATTATAATTGTACAAAGAAAATTCAACAATATTAATTATTCATTAAATGAGTAGATTAGTTAATCATTGATTCGTATTAATTTTCTGCAATGCAAAAAAATCCAATCATCTTGTTTTGATATTCGGTATACGAATATCAAATAGGAATTTGCTCGCGCTATGATACATATAAATACCCAAAGTTCGCGAGTACAAGTGTGCGAGTCTAATCAATCATTCGTCGTGTGACTATCCGATAGGCAATCCGGGGCAATAGCGATAGAAGGGAAGCGCTATATAGTGCGAAGGAGGAAGGCTAGAGGAAGTACAAATTATACAGGTTCGACGTCTCGCGGTGCGACTGGTGCGCGCTCCTAAGTACTCGTAGGTGTCAATTAACGTTTGCGGTTCGCGCATGGATGTAATCAGCTCGCAATATGTCTCTCTCTCTACCCCCACCTGTTTGTTCTCTCCGTTGCGTAAAGGCCACGAGGAGGAACGGCATGATCAAGTACCGGGAGTGTGCGACGTAGCGCGATCTTGTCGATCGATAAGTCGGATATAGCCCGATTCACACTCACTCTATGCTTCGATTGTAGAACGAGAGGGTTGATAGAAGCATTTTCCGGTAATATCCACGATTGTACGTGCAGTCTGCTCTCTCCCTCAATCTCGCTCGCTATCGCTCTCGCTCTCCCCCTCTCTCATTTCCTCATCCTCATTACCATTTGCTGTTGGATGTACGAAGCCTCATCAGATATGCCCCACTGCTATACTGTTTGCTGCCAAGCTCAGGTTGAATTGGCCTCGTCATCGAGAATGCGAAAATCCCTATTGAGCTTTTCTCACCAAAACTCTTCCATCATAATATTTTCATCTAATTTACATTTTTTTTTGTTTTAACCCTACTAATGAGAATGAACGGTCTCGAGATTTTCATACAATTAGCGCAGCCCCATGAATCAATTGACAATTAGTTTTTTTGGGTGAGATGTACCAGCGCTATTCCAGTGGTCTGGAAACGTATAACGACAAATGACAACGCTCCTCCAGTCTCTCTATCTGTCTCCATCCCTTATTTGTCTGTATTGTAAAATCTCCGATTGATCAAATTCCACCATGCTCAGCCAATTATTCACAAAAATCTAATCTCTTGATCATGCCAATGCTCACCGCTGAGTTCCAATATGAGTTACTGAATTCACGAATTTTCACACAGAGGATTTTGTCAAAATCCCCAAAATTCACTATTTTAGTATTCTTCCTTCCTACTTGAACCCTTCGTGGTCACCCTGGGTGGACTTCACCCATCGTTTTTTTGGGTAAGAAAGTGTATTTTTGTTCTCATTTAATTTCTTATATATCAACTTTTGCTACATATTGTATTCGAATACATTCGAAGTATGTTCGTATAATTTTTTCATCCCGATCGCGGACGGATAGTTTTCACCCAGTCAACGATTGAAAATCAGCTGGGTAAATTTCACCCGGCGTGGCCACCGTGAAATTCTATGGAATTCTACAGGAAGAGCCCACCACTAAGGGTTAAATTTCCAAAAATTTATCTAAATTTCGTTTCTTAGATAATTGAAAAGATAATTGTTTGTTCATATCAATGAATAATATTTCATTATACCGGATTTTATACGGAAGTGAAGATTGCTCGATGCGTAGCTCAAACGATTGAATAACTTGCAAGCTAAAATTAAAGCTTCCTGTGGGCGATTCTAAGATTACAATAAAAATGATTGATAGACAGAAAATTGGGTAAAATGTATAAAAAAAAAAAAAAAAAAAATCATAACATGGAAAATTACTAAACTGATCGATTATCATCACACATTTCGTTAATTTATTTCCACCAGGTAGATAGTGCAGGATTTCTCACTCAAATATTCATAGTTAATGCCTTTCAATACAACTGCTGAAAAAACACTGACCGTGTAAAAGGCAGAAAGAAAACGGGGCGGGAGGGAGGGAGAGAGAGGAACAGGAACATAAGGAACATGAGGTAGAAAAAGGTCACGGGGTAACCGCACACGGTTCGCCTGCCAACGCACAAACTCATAGGGTGGTTACCATGCCAGCGTGAAATATATAGCTTTGGCTAATGGGCTCTTTGC
Source organism: Dyspetes luteomarginatus (assembly GCA_963669185.1). Taxonomy (NCBI): domain Eukaryota; kingdom Metazoa; phylum Arthropoda; class Insecta; order Hymenoptera; family Ichneumonidae; genus Dyspetes; species Dyspetes luteomarginatus. The sequence goes on along the minus strand of OY769903.1, from coordinate 13,859,231 downwards.
TCGTTTGCCGGGCGCGACTCTCAACGTTGCGCAGTCGAGTCGTCGCGACATTGTCGTCGTCTTTGGTGCTTTCATAAAGTCATCCAATAACACATACAGCCTGTTTTTTATATTGCACAGTAGAGTTGACTTGTGCAGGACAACAGCAGCGCCACCGAACTTTACCCTAAAGTGGCTAGCCAACACCCACCTACCCTTATTGTTGGTCAAATATCAAACGGGAGAGCTTGAGTTTGTTGTGTTTTTTTTTTTTTTTTTTAATACTTTGTCTGGATTTTGATATTTCTGGTGTGGCGTTTATTGCAAATTTGGAGTAAAAGAGACAATCATTTCGATTAATAGAAATATTGACGATTCGTATTATACTACCAATTGGCAAACCGCATTAATGAATCCTAGAATAATATCACAAGATTTTTTTCCTTTTTGATGATTCACTAGGATTTTCCATCAAGTCTCTATGGAAAAAGTTGCAAAAGTTTTTCGTTCGGGTCCACACAATTGACATAAAAATTCTGTATGTTAAAGAAACATTCACATCGTCGGCCATTGAGGTATTTGGTCCACCTTGATATCCTTCCCAGTCTAAACCGAAACTTTGAACGTTCATGTGCTCTCCTCAAGATTAATAAAATAAAGAAAATCGGGGGTTTTAGTCGGAGGATTTGGTAGAGACTAACGAGTCTTCTCACTTCTCATATAACCCTTTCAGCAAGGGCTCTTGGACTATATTCTCATGAAATTTAATTTCCAATATCTCTCTACACCCTTCCTAGGGCAGTCTTCAAAAGCCAAACGTCCCGATCATTGTGTATTCTTGTTGATTGATTTTCCAAAATCGTCACTAACACCGATATTTCTCGCTTCTGATTAACTATAAACAGGGTCAATGTTTGGCTAATGAGCCAATTGGTAAACAGTAAACATATATTATATGATAAAAAAAGGAAAATGGTACCCAAACGAGCTATACTCATGCGCACCAGGTACATGGTTAGGGGTTAGGGTAGTTTTACCATTGTAAGAGCGAATGCGCGAGAGTAACTCAATGCCCCGGGCAAAGTAACCGCGCGTGTGCTATGTGCTGTGGCGCTGGTGTTAGTCACTTGGTAGCTTTTCCTCTGTTCGCGTTGCATAACAAGGGTGAGAAATTAATTTACGAAGCCAGCAGGGGAATATAGGACATGGCTTCTAACTCGCAGTAACATCAGCATCACATCACTCTGCCTTTATACTCCAGTATATACATATATATATATATATATATATATATATATATATATATATTACACACGCCTCTGGTACATTCTCCATTCAGTCGTAACTTTTTATTCATCTGATATAGCCAAGTTTCCATAAGCAGCGGATCAAAACTTTGTAACCATTTTCTGCACAGCGAAAAAGAACAATATACTAAATTTATATAGAACTGCATATTATCTTTTATAGCGTGGATTTATTTATATATCAGACTTTAAGACTTATTTGTATGAATTTATCTTGGAGATTTTTATGACAAATGTTAGAGAATGGCAGAAGAATAAAGAAACTAACATTTATTCGATGTGAATTTATTTTATGGCAAAATTTTGTCATTAATTAATTTGAAATTTCTTAGCGTCAAATTCACTCGCTCTGCGTAGATTTCTTTTATTTTTTTATGATTCCCCTATCTAATTTCCTTTTCGTTTTTTCCATCGCGCGTTTCCGATTACACTCTTCTCCATTTCATTATGTTTACATTTTTTGAATATTTTTCTTGTTTTCGAGAACGAGATAGTTGTAGTATATTTATAGAAACAAAAGTACTATTTTTGAATAAGGCATAATTCGAACAAAAACGACTGAAAATTATTTTACGATAAAGTAGTTATGAACTATATATAGTATTGTTAAAAATCAGTGCAAAGTAATGGGGGCTATAAGTCGGGTGGAAACGCAATAAATGAAAATGAAAGGAGTTGGTGGGCCTCGAAACAAGGCAAATGAAGGACATACGGATGAAAAAAATATGAATATCCAGCCTTTAGGGCTGTTAGAGCTAAAGCTTGTTAGAGGCGGAGACCGGATCTCTGGATTGATTTAACATCGATACGACGGATCGTGTATGATACACGTATATCGAATCTCTAAATGTCGAATAAAAAATTTATTCCGATGATTCGCTTTGCCGGGACTGGCCATCTTACCATTAATATATTTTTACTATGATAAATCGAAATTGTTTGAAGGATAAATGATGAAAAAAATATTCATTGATAAATAAAAAATGTTTAATAGTCCATTTATTATAATAGAAAAATATTCTTATTTTTTTATAATAATAATAATAATAATAATAATAACTAACTAGTATTAAGGAACAAATGATTACGAATAATCGTTCTAAATAATAATAAATAACAAATATTTCATACATACCGTGTCTATTGTTATGTGCCAAAGGAGATTCAACATTTATTTATTCGCAACAGATATTAATTTCGTGGTGAAATAATTTTAGCTGTGAGTTTCTTCTCTCTTATTCGAAATGATAGAGTAATCCCTGAAATTCATTGATATAGAATAATGGATTTCGTGCCAACAGTGGCACGAGCGGATTATTTGAACTGACACGACCTTTTTGTGAGAAACCTCGAAGCTTTATATACCCATCGAGTGAGCTGATGCTGTGGTGGGTGGCTCTCTCTCTCTCTCTCTCTCTCTCTCTCTGTCTCTCTCTCTCTCTATTATCATTATCAGTGGGTCGATTTCGCAGAGAGTTCGGCAAGAAAATCCTCTCACTGCGTGGGTTTATCTCGATCCAGATGGCGAATTGGGCACGGGCCGAGGATGGCCAAGGGGAGGGTGTCGTCTGGGGGAGAAAAAAGATGAGCATAAAAAGGGGATAAGAGATAAAAGACAGTAGGACCTCGGGGCAGCTTGCAGGCAGGTGAATCTTCACCTGTCTCGCACCTGGCCTTTCTTGCGCGCCCACAGACTTAGCCTCTCTGTGATCGCTCGTTCTTTTTATCCCTCGTTTTTGGTCTCTTCCGCGACCCGTGGCTGACCAAATGCCCAAGGTCAGACACTCAATTAAATATATTATCGCTATACACATGATGTATTCGCATGAAATTTTTTTATCTCACCGCATTATGTCCGTTTGATTGGGCATGAGGATGAAAATAGTTGGAAAACAAATAATTAAAAACTATTTTTTCAAGTGCGATAACATTTTTAGTTTTTTTTTTTCAAATAAACTCCCATCTTAAAAATAGAAAAAAATCTATTTTATTGAAAATGAAGGGGGGCAAAAGGGTACGTTTTGACACTTGCAGATTTGTTTCCTCGTGATTTTCCTTCATTCATAAAGTTTGCTCTATAAAAAAAAAAAAATATTATTATATTTCGAGGTGAAAAAGACGGTGCTGCGAATGGTACTGGTTCCTGGTACTTGTCCTCATTTCTTGCATTATAATAAACCTCCGTTGATTCAATTCACTAATATTTATTTATTATTGTGTATTTTTCAGGTGAGTCAATCAACAACACTTGAGTTTATAAACGAGAAAACATCTTTGCAGATCGGTGTGAGTGTTTTACAAACTTTTAATTAATGCCTGTGTTTATAATCGAGAATATGAAATTAGTTTAACGTGAATTCAATTTATTGGAATCATTTAATATTTATTTGATCCGAATAAAGTCCATTCAACGCAATTACTATCCAATTAAATTATTATATTAATGAACAAATATTTTACATCCAGTTACGTTCGAATAAAATTTCATTCAATCGAATAGATTTATTTATCCTTGGTGATGGGTATGCGACGATGATTTTCGAATTGTCATATCGTTATTTTGCGAAATGCGGTATCGCGCATCGGCTAATTATTATGTATACGCAATCCGAGATTGGATACGACGACTCAGATCAACCTAGAGTTAAGGGAAGAGTGTAAATTAATTGATTCCAATTATAGGAAGACGGAGCGCAATCAGTTAGGAATGAATTGACGTGGCCTGCGGGCCTAGATTATCTCTCATATATAGGGCCCTCTCTCCTCTTTCTCTCCTACGTATCCGTCTCAAGTTCCAAAAAGACCTATCGACAGATTAATATTACACGTAACCATTTATAACGAAGGATGTCTCGCGTAAATTTCTGTATTTCTTTTTTCTTTACACAGAAAAGAATGACGACCATTCTAATGTGGTAGTTTTTGTTTTTTTTTAATTACTTTGTTTTATTTGTGTGATAAAATATTTATCAGACGTTCGTCAAAACGTAATAAGAACCCAAAATCGGCACGTACTTTTATTGTGCCATATAATAAGGAAGGTAGGCCAACTCTTAATACTTGAACGTTAAAAAAAATTATCCATCTCAAAACGCTTTCAATATGATGAATATAATCATCCACACATAACCATCACAACATTTTTCACAATACCTTCAATTGTTTAAGGGGAAAAAAAATGAAGTCTTAGGAACAACTATAATTTTTATACAAAGGCTATCACGTTTTTTATTTGTTTTGAGGGTTTTTTTTTTTTTTTTTTTTTGCGGAAATACAGAAAGTATTCTACCGTTTTTCGCGAGGAAATTTGCGTTTCTTTCTATGATTTTTGCCGAGCATTATTCGCAAAACGACAAGATAGTTTCTTCGCCCTCGTTTCCTCCTCTATACAGCTATACAGTTATAAAGCATCCCAAGTATAATACCATGAGCTTTGCGTTACCGTAGACTCTCCGAGACTCCGCGAGACCTCGGAAACAAACTTTCTCGAGGAAAGTCCCCGACGACAGGATATAGGTGTAGGTACACCGGAGCTGCTCCACCTCGCTCCTCTCCGCGCTCGTTTGCTCGCATTTCACGCCGACGATTACTCTTACGTCCGTACAGCTATTTGTAACTCTGTTTTGTACGGGTTACTCTACATACTATATGTGTATATATATATATATATATATATATATATATATATATATGTAGACAAATATAAATGTATATTTATTCGGTGACATACACGATGTATAACCCAAGTCCATGGATGATGCACCCTTTTTGGCACATCCATTTTTATAATTTTGGAAAAGTTTTTCCTTTTTTATTAAAAAAAAATTATTTCCACGCAAATTAGCTTGAATCATTGTAATGCGACACTGACGTTTTTAGTATTGAAAAAATGAAAATAATGACTTTTACAATTGAGCTGAAAAAAAACGTAAAAAGATGCAAGTAATTTTAAAGATTGGACCTTTTTTTAGAGATTGTTATTAAAAGAAAAGGAATTATGAGTTACAGAAAAAATGTAAGTTTCTCAGTTACTTGTAACGATTTGCTTAATTTATCAATCGTTCATGGCACAAATTATCACGCCAAGATCGTTAAATTTTTTCTTGTTTTTTCTCACAGACATATTGCCAAGATGGAATCGTATGGAGATTTATTTTTTCGACTAATTTGTAATTCTGCCTTATTCGAATTATTTTAATTTGTTCGTTCATTTGTACAAGAGCTCGATAAAGTCATTATTTTTCTCGACTAATTTGTACGACTTGGGGCTTGAGTTGTTGGCACAGAACCAGAGCCAAGCAATGCTCGGATTTCGAGACGTTTTCAAGAGTCATTTGTACATTGCTCAGTACAAATGACTCGCTACACGAACGATCAGCTCAGCCAGGATGCGTCGACTCGTATGCAATTAATCTCAACTTCAAGCGAGGCTATTAATATTGAATAATTGATTATTTTTAGCTCCTTAACCGGATATTATAATATTTCGCAAAGAGGGTGCGATTCATTCATGTCCAGCAAACTCGAAGTAACGAACTTTTTCCTTTTTTTCTATAATAAACGAAATTGATTTTAAATTACCAGAATGTATTTAAAGTTGAAGAAAAAAAAAATATTCAATTTAGCAAAATTCATGTAGATGTAAGTGGAAGCATCATTTGATAAAATATTTTTTTTATCTTCCTGCTTTTCATAATGGAATTAAATACAAATGTGAAAATTAAATACCGTTTATTTTAATTAATAAAATAAAGGAATAAATAGATTAAGTCTCTATCTGAAATTAGACAACATGATAAAAATACTTAAAAATAAAAAGAAAACAAAATTAAAAAAAAACTAATATGTTTTTCTAAATGTGCGGATTTGAAAGGTGAAAATAATATTTGCGCATCCTCTTTGATATTTCCTATAATCTGCTTTTTTCCCCTCAAACCCTTTTCTCCCTGGAGATATATGATATTTCGTTAAAGTCTACATGGCCAAAGTATATCATACATATATATATATATATATATATATATATATATATATATATATATATATGTATGTATGATAAACTTAACGTACAGGATAATCCTTTTCTCATCGTAGTCGCGAGGCAAACGTTGCTATGAGAGACCTTTGCGTTTGTGTTGCTAGCAAAAGGGATCTCTGCTGTTAAGCTTTCCAACCATGCACACAATACACACACACATATATATATATATAAATATGAATATCCACATGCATGTATATAAATGGTGCAAGTATCACCCCTCCCTTTAACGAGTTATAGGAATGGAAATGTGAAAATTTCGTATATCGATATCAAAGTGAAAATTCACGTTCGTCACTTGTGAGAGGCAAATATTATACTCGAGAGAAAGAGAAAGAGAAAGAGAAAGAGAGAGCGAGAGAGGAGAGAGAAATAGTTTGTGGTTGCAATTTCACTCGGTGTTAAGTCCACGTTGAATTCGCTACAGATCGCGAGTGTATGCTGGAGAGTACGGGTGTGTGTGCGATCGTTGAAACAGCGGTGAGAATCCATACCCTTCAGCTGTACGAGAAAGGTCATGAATAGAGAGAGGGGGTGGGTTATATCTAGCCTGCTCGGCGAAACTTTGTCCCAATTGCAAGTTTAGCCAATGCTGTTTCTCGAGCTTGTGCCAGTACAGAGCGAGATGAATAGCCGAACGGACTCCGCGCGAACGCCGTGAGACTAAACTCTCACCAGGCTTTTGACTGTGCCCCATGAACACACAGGTCGTAACAGCCTTCCCTGCATACCATACATATGTATATATCCAACCACCTTTATACGTAACGTTGAACAAGTTGAAATCTCCTAGGCGAACGGACAAGCTTTCCCTCAGTTTCCTCGGGGCGTAGACACTGCAACCTTCCTCCTTCCTTAACATATATATGGGAATTTTCGTGGCAACTCGGCAAAACAAAAATCTCATTAATTTAATGAACGGTATATGTTTTTTCTTCGAAAGCTGATGCTGACAACTAGAGAAATTGGCTTTGAGGAGAGACACGAACGGGGTAAACGAGAAAATTAGTTGCTCTGACTTATAATCCGGGGCTTCGTTTGCGCTTCGTTTGCGCTTCGTTTGCGCTTCGTTTGCGCTTCGTTTGGCTTCTATTATATACAATGTTGGCTCTCATATTCCTCAATGGCAAATTTCTCCAATCATAATCCAAGCATTTATTAAAATTAACGATAGTTTATTTTTCGTTCTTCGATCAAACTTCCTACGCGCTGAGCATATATTTATTCACAAAATCACTCCGCGCGAACGCCTTATTATTTTTCTCTATTATCAATCGATGAAATGAGTAAAGAATGTAATTCTGATAACGCTATTTCCTTAACCATTTATTCATTGGTGTAGCCATTTTACAATTCTATGCTAAATGCTAAATTCGTTCAATGTTGAGGTCTGAAAGTTAAACGTGTCTGCTGTTGGCAGTCTTATACATTTTAACATGAATTTCCATCATGCTTGAGTCAAACGGAGAATCCTTTTTTCCTTTGAAATCGCGGGGGTCGAAAAATTTATATGGATCCATCATGGTCGGACTCAACTTCAGCTTGGCATAAAATAGCCCATGCACATAGCTAACTCGAGGAGAGAGCAGCTTTTCATGTCTTTCTCGTGCTGCGTATCCTCCCATTCTACCACCAGAGGGCAGAGTCCTGGGGCGACAAGCTATATATCGTTTTGTTCTTCCTTCTTTGGCGGTTAACGGAGCCTCCGGCGAAAAGAATCTCACCCTCTCTATATCCTTTTCCGAGTATTCCTTCCTTCCCTAGTAGAGCTGCCAAGTATCTCCTCGCGAAGGCGGGAGGGTGGCAGCGACGGTGGCGGTGGCGGCGGCGGCGGTGCGCGGCACATACTGCAAACACTTCTCACTCGCGCACCACCCCTCAAACTCCTCATAGACTTCAAGGCTCCCAGGCTCGTTCTCTTTTTCGCACTTACGCTATTTCCATACTTCTTTACCCGATTCACCTCAAGCACTCGGTGGACGCTGCGAGCAAGTTGAGGATTGGGAAGAACGCCTCGCGGTATACACGGGAAAATACGAAAGGACAAAACGCGTCCCGCTATTAAATTGAAAAAGTTACTCCCCGTCGAGTTTTTTTCCCGCAGATGGGGAAAATGGGAGAAAATGGCGAAGAGGCTGGAGAGGAAAAGGGTGGGGTGGAAAAAGGCACCGAGATGAGAGAAACACCAGCTCGGCTTGTTCGCTCTCTGTAACTTATCGCAGTACCGGGCATTAAAATCCTGCTCGCACGCGCTCGCTTCTCTCTCTCTCTCCTCTCCCGTTATTCGCCGAGAGCAAATTGACAATGATTTATACATTACCACAGAATCCCCCCCCCCCCCCCCCCCCCGCCGCCGTCGGTTTTCTTCCTCGTCATGTTTTTTTCTTTTTCTCTTTTTCTTTCTCTCGTTATGTCTGATATCCACGCTCGGATAGGAAACAGTGAAAAAGTAAAAAACGAGGAAAAGGATCGGGCAATTGGCACCAGAACGTACGAATGAAAAAAAAAAAAACATTAAGAGCGATTTTCTGGTGAAATTATTTATAATTGTGAAAAATACGGAATTATTGCATTTATTTAATTTAGTAATCACGATTTAATATTTTTATTCTATATATGTATTCGTGATTACTTGTTATATTGGAAAATATAATTATGGATAATTTTTCATTTTAATTAAAAAATGGTGGCCGAAAACTATACGACGAATAACGATAAACGATTAATGTAAAATGAAAAAAACCGATACATTTATATTTATTTTGCGAGAAATCGATTTTAAGTGGTTTTTCATTAAAATTGGAATGCAGCTTCGGATCTGTGCTATTTTGTCAATGATACATTTTCTCCGCCTTTGGCAATGTAATATTTCCTGTCTTCTTCGTTGAGTTGATATTTATTTATTACAGTTTTCGTAGCTGGATCTGTAAGTAGTTATATATATATATATATATATATATATATATATATATATATATATATATATATATATAGTAAAGTACAGGATCGAACGGAATTGTGCTCGTGAGATTGCGGTTTCCGAGAAACTTGCGGAAAAATTATTTATGCCCATGCATGTATGTGTGTATGTATAGAAAGCGTACTAGGAAATTCGAGCAACAGACGCGCGATCTCATGCGTACGTGGATCATCACGCACTAAACCGGTTGGTCGTTTAATTGGGCTGAAAGGGCGGATGAGTTTTCTTCAGAAGTTAAATACCTCATGGGCTAAGATTTCCAGTGTCGCTGGCAAACTAACCCGTCTTTATATCTCGATCAACTCGTTTTCTAGCGTCTCTTACTCCCGTCAAGTTTAACCGTTAGATTAACTTAACGATTTATAAGGATGTAGAGCATACGACTAGATAATATTCCAAATAAATCATTTCCGAGTGATAAAAAAAAAAATATATATAAAGATCGATCTGATATAATTAAAAAATAAATTGAAGATAATGTATTATTAATTTTATTGAGAGTTTTACTGATGTCCATATTATTCTCGATCTGTCAAATGACAGATCGAGGCTACGAATTGACGAATTCATTTCTTTTTTTGCCGAGATCGTAATGATTAATGAAATTTTTAACATTCTTGGGCAAGACCGATTTTTTCGATTCATGAAAATAAGGAGAATAATAATTTTGTTGTAAAGTAATTTTTCTCAAATTTAATATCTACCGTTAAAATCCAAGCATATGACAAAAGCGACGCCCCAGCGAATTTAAAATTCAGTCACGAATTACATCACGCTGAATGATCAAAGGGCCAGAGTTGAGGAGGCGAGGTGAATATTTAGATGGCGTGGGGAAAGGTTTGAATTGGAAAAGCGATCAATCGAGGTTAATTGTGCTCCTTGCACGAGTTATTAGCTTGACCTAAAATTATTATTCGCGAACAAGAGGTCAATCCATTCATGAGTGCACAAGTGCCAAGTTAACTTGTATGCGAAAGATGTAAAACTTATTGAATAATGCTTCTGATTAGAATGAAAATTTCATCTCAAGATATTTTTCTATCAAACGAAAATATTTATACGCATTCCCTGTGCCCCTGGCCAACGAATTAAGTCTGAATTCGTTGCCCTGGCGAATGCCATGGCAAATCCGGTGTGGAGGGAAAGTCGGCTGCAGTCGACATGGCGAGTCTTGAATATTGGGCGAGCGGCGGCCTGCGAGCGAGGGTTAATTAATAAAAAAAAGGCAAATAATAATAATAATAATATTTGTTTCTCTCACAATAAGTTTGTATTAGGGTCATGACTTCTATATTAATATATATCGCATGTATAGTATTTATCCATTCGTACAAATGCATACTGCGATTTTGAGTGCCTGGTGAATCGTTGTGCGTATATTATGCTCGGTAGAACACCGTGGAAATTAACGAGAAGGGAAATAACGAGTAGTCGTGCACGCGTGTAATTTGAAAGCAGAAGCTACATATATATATGTATATATAAATGGTAACAGACTTGCGTAACGTGAAACGCGATCCGAGGCCATTCGTCAAGTACGCACATATCGGTATACGCCCCTCTTTGTACGCCCCCCCGTTTGGAGTTTGTTGGGTCCACAGCATCAGCAACACTCTATAAAACCAACTGAGACAACGCAGCAGCATTTGCCCAGAATTCAGTTCTATGAGGCATTCCATACCAACTTGACCTGACACGAGAAAAAATTGTACGAAAAAATATATGTACATGTATATACACTGAGAAAAAAATATTGTTGAATCTATTAAATAGCGGCGTTCACGGGCAAAGTGGAGGTGGAGGGTGGAGGAGGCCAAACCCGACTGCCATAAAATAGATTTATGGCAATCTCCAAGCTCCAACTTCTCTGTGATTCGATTAAATTGAGACACCCGGTATATAAATTCCCCATCAATTCTTGTATACGGTGGGGGAGAATAATTTTTTTCAATATAAGTACTGATATCATCGTGATGAATTATCATGAAGATACTAAGAACAGAGTTTGTACAGCTTTAGGATTGATTGGCTATTTGACGTTGAAAGCCCCGCATATATACATATATAAAGCTCTTATTAAAAGTAGTATGAAAAGTCCAAGAGAGCGCGTAACATGCGCAGCAATATTGTACGGTCGCCGAACTCCGGTATAAACCACGAGGCGATCTCTCTTTACTCTGTGTCTGCGTGTGTGTGCGTGTGCAAGCTCTCGTGGCACTCGACGCGTCTCTCTACGATATTGCGTGCTTGGTGCGTTACGGGACGCAGCGAGCTAAGCTCTCTCTCTCTCTCTCTGTTCTATCTGGCTTTTTACTCCCCGTGGTGGATTGTGGGAAAGGCGGGTAGGAAGAAGAGAAGCGGGTAGGAAGGGGAGTGAAAAGAGCTTTATTTTCTCTCCACTTTTTCCTTCCCTCTCTGCTTCCATTGTTTCCGGATTCGTTCTCTCAACCGCGTAGCAATATATCTCTTCATTTTATAAAAATATATATTCTGTGTACCGAGTGCCTCATTTGAGCCCAATTTCAAACCCAAGCCTGTCTATATAGCAGCCGCGATAGATCGTCTTTTCTCAAACGACCCTAATATACACATTAGGTTATCTGATTAAAATTTTTGAGCGCATTATTGCGCTTTTTGTACCGTGCAGGGGTGTTTCAGGGGGTGAGCAAATTAAACGAGAGAGATAGCGAGTTGTTCTTGATAAGCAAGAACAGCACGTCGATGTGTCATAAAATGTTTATGTACAGTTACGATAAGGAATGAATTTTTGGGAACGCAAGTTTCAATGAGAGATTACCCAATATATACTGTTATGATTATGTAAAGCTTTAATATTTGACGGATGACGTTCACGTGACGAATTTAATGATTGGGATAAATGAGATTATTGATCGACCAAGTTCACTACGACTGACGACTCGCAACAGATGAAAGACGGATAAACGATGAATGTGACGAGGAGCGTTGGTTGTTATTTCAGTCTTTTTTAAGAGCTTCAAGTTTGCACATGTGCGACGGGAATAAAAATCGTATAATAACTTCGTATACTCTCTTTCGTTGATTACAACAATACATATAAATGCAGCCTTGATTAAAAGTTAAAGATTAAAGTTACTCTGATCGACGAATATATTGACTCGCTATGGAGGGGGAGACTCGAAACGTAGGTATTGGTTGTTTGTCAAAATACGCGGAAGAGTCTCCTGCAGCGTCGAAGAGGAAGGGAGCGAGATTTTGATTTCAGAACGATCGATTTCCCATCAGGATGTAATATTTTATGGGGAATTCAAAGAATCCCCAATAATTCATTAAATCATTTTATCTATCTCTATTAGATCTTTTTCTTTAAACTTTTTTTTAAATGCTAAAAGTGTTGATTATTCATTACAAATGAAAAACGTCTCGAAATAATTATTTTTATCACAATATGTAAAATGGTTTGTAATCGTTTTGCAAGGTAAAGTTAAGTATCACGTTTGTGTTGAAAATTCATTACACGAAGCGAATAGCATCGCGATGAACACACTGACAGAGCATTTGCGCTCTCGTCCACTCTTATGTTGCTCTTATTTTTGATGCTTCTCAAACCGGTACACGCAGAGCTGCAGAGTATTTCACCGGTTCATTGAGAAATTCCTATCGGCATGTGAGCGATGGTTTGCGCTTGTCATCGTTCTCACATACCCTCTGTAATTTTCAAAATTTTTCATGAACTTGCAAAAAATTTTAATTAATTTAAAAATCCATCATTAAATTTTTTTAATATTCAATATTTTTCGTATTTACTTTTTTATGGCTTTTTTCATTTTTTATGGTAATATGCGCACACCCTGCCTCTTGGTTTAATACTATGAAATTATAGATAATCCAAACCGATGACTTGAAAAAAGTTTCAGCTAAACAAAAAAAGATTCATTTGATTGATCATTTATTTTGTGTGATAGACTAAAAAAACATATTTTTTGGATTTTATACAAAAATATTGAAAAAAAAAAGCTGCCAACGATGGGAAAAAATAGTGGGTCGCCAATATTACAAAACATATTGGCGCAATATTCGCATAGATTCAACAGAATGTGATCTAATCTAATGAAATACTTGCTTTGTATCGCTCTCGTGTTAATTATTCGTTACATCCCCAAAATGGCACCATGTGTACAGAGAATTGACGATGAGCCGCGTACACACATTATATTTCTTGTCGTGCGAAAATAAAACAGTCCGATTAGCGAACAAACGTAAAATAAGTATATAGCTATGTACCATGTCGCGATGTCACTGTGAATGCGAACAACCTGTCGCGGGGATATAAATAATGTTGGCCCATAAAAATACAAAATTACGCGATTACACGTCTACGAGAGCGTAAAATGCCCCGAGAGTCATAGCAGTACACAGAGTACAATGCGCGGGCGACGCCCCGTTCATATTACGCTTGCTCCGTTGCTCCGTTTTACCAGCGTGAAAATACGCACAAATTAATTTCACTGTATTTCGTTAAATCCATTGGCCTTTGCAAGGAGCTTTCTAGCTTTTTCGCTCGCTTCTCCACACTTTGTGCGATCGGACATTCTTTTCTCCGATTACAATAGATATTAGAGATTGTATTCCATATACATGCCACCAAGAATCTATGTATTCGAGCTGTTACAAACAAATAGAATTGGAAAAAGTATCAAGGAAATTATACATTTTTTCCTCACAATCAGTCCTGTTCAACACTATTTCGAGCCTCAACCATCAATATATAGTTATTGAATATAGTTCTAACAGAATAATCGTGGCCAATTATTTCAAATGATTAAAATCGTACTACTTCTCTACTTATCGTTAGTATTACGACTATCTTTAATCATGAAAGTTAGAAGAGCTCTACTTTACTATTAAATATCACGAGTTTTAAAAAATCGATCTAAAAAAATCAAAAATATAATTTTGTTTACATGAAAATAACGCAAACGTATGCAAAAACAGACTTGTTCGGTTTTCTTCAAATATTTCAGTCGAATTTTCAAGATTAAGTAATATGTCAAGTCCCAAAGATTTACAGAAACGCCAAGCCATTTGATGTGCAGTCCACCAGTCCACCAGTTTTCCGCAGTGAGTGCAAAATAGTGCTTCGGTCACGTGATGCTAACGCAATCATTCTCTGGATGCCACAGGAGTGTTTCTCCCTCGGCTACCTCAGTCGGTTGCGGCCACTGCCGTGTGAGCTGACTGTGGCCATTGGCGTTTCCTATCAAGCTGAAAAACTGGGTTGTTCGTACCAGCTTCAGCAGTCCTATGGAAGTGAGTGAGGAGCACTGCGGTCATTACGCTCGCAGTGTCTCTATGTACTGCGGCTCGTGGCCAAACAGAGACAGACTGACAATGAGAGAGAGAGAGAGAGAGAAATTGTGCCTTTATCCTCACAATCAGAGCCGGTCGATGCTTGGGCCCTGCCGCGCATCACATGCGGCGAAATAGATGCTCTGTTGCTGCTGTTCCTGCTGCTGCTGCTGCTCTACCGCTTTTGCATCGCAGCTGCGCCATGAGAGCAGGTAGACCATCACATCGTGGGCCAGGTCTACAAAACCATCAGGTCCGGAGTGACTCTCACTCAATACAGAGAGAGAGAGAGAGAGAGAGGAAGGCAGGGAAGGAGAGGGACCTGCGCAACCAGCTCGAAGAACAGGTCTGACTGGTTCTCTCCACGGAAGAGACGACGGTGAAATGAGAGAGAAAGATGAGAGATGAAACAAAAAATCGGAGGAAGACGAAGGAGAAAAGACGAAGGAGAAAAGAAGAAGAAGAAGAAGAAGAAGAAGAAGATGAAGCAGAAAAACAGAGTCAAAATCCAGGAGAGATAGAGTGAGAAGGAAGAGAAACGGACAGCTAGGGACGTGAACGCTTTGCACGGTTAAACAAGACGAAGGAGAGAAAATAAGATTAAATAGTTTGACGAATAAGAGGAGGAGGAGGAGGAGAGAGGTAAGAGCTGTGCTGCCGGTGCCGCTGTTACTGCTGCCGCTGGGAGCTGCTGCTCCCAGGGAGATCGAGGCAGGATGAGGCAGAAAGGAAAGAGTAGAGGACGGCGTACAACGAATGAGTGGAAAGAGGTTAGATCCTGGCTAAGGAGCCGCGGAGCCAAGCGGAGCGGGAGGAGGAAGGATAAGCGTGGCGGCGAAAGAGAGTGAGAGGAGCAGATATCCCGAGAGGAGCAGTGGGGGAGAGCATACGCGCTGGTTCTTCTCTTTTCTCACAGCCCTCCCCCCTCTCGCAGTTCTCTTCCATTCCCTTCTCCCATAGTTCCCTTCTCATGGCGGCCGTCCGGCGCTGCCGGGTTTCCGGTGAATGGCGAACGCCGGCCACGAGCCGGCGTCCAATCAGGGCAGGAAACGACTGAGAAGCCACGCGTGATGCTTCTCGCGCGCGCTCTTTCCTTGGCTCCCTCTCCCTCGCTCTTTCTTTCTCTCCCATATTTGCCGTACCAGAGAGAAACCTGCTGGAACAGTAACAGCAGCAGGTAGACTGCTGATGTGGCAAGCAGCAGGCAGCGCTGTATGTCGGCTATGCCCCTGACTCGATCTCTTCGCGTAACCCTCTATGAGATAGAGAGAGAGAGAGAAGCAGATTAAAAGACGAGTCACGTCTCTTTCTCTTTATTGCTCCCGCTGCTTTTGACACCGGAGAAAGAGAGATAGAGAGAGGTTGAGTCGCTTTACGAGATATGCTAAGGTCCTTTGTTTCTCAGCAACAGGAAGCCTCTACCAGCCCATGTTGCCTTAATGGATATCGTGCTTCTTCATCCTCACATTGATTATGCGATCTTATACTCACTTTCATTCTCAATAAAGTTGAGTTTAATTGTCTATCGATGAGATTAATCATGGCTCGATCAGATCTTGGGTTTGGGTTTCTATCAATATAATCAATGATGATTATTAAGCATCATTTATTTTCGTATGAGCCAGGTATTAACATCCAGATTCATATATTCTAAAGACCTCAAATATGAATTGAGGAAAATTTTTGGATCTCCAGTTCTCATCTTGCAAAGCATGTTCGATTAGGCCCTTCGATTAGGAAACATATAGTGTTATCATTATAGTGTTATACGAAAATCTCTCGTTTCTCTTTCTTTTTTCTTCATTAAGCTCTATTGATCAACACGTTTTTGTTGCTCATAGTTTTTGCTCTGGCTCACGAGGAGATAATCACCGGTTAGTGGTTTTGATTCTGTATAGCGATTTTGCGTAGAATCCTGCTAGGTGCCTGCACTGGCATAGCGGAATAATATAATATGAAAATAACACGTCAAACGAAAACAAATTAAAATAAAACATGGCAAAAATCCATGATGAGCAAATTATGAAAATTATTTTTGAAAAATGAAGTCTGATGAAATTGGCTTCTTTTGCCTTATAAATATATATATATCGATTAATAACAGGCAGAACCAATGAATACCAAAGCGTCCTTCCGCTAACAGAAATTGCAAAAAATCCTTCAGTAAAAATCTGTCAGAGTTTTGTCAGAGAAATACGATTTGTTTGTCCTACCATAATATGTTAGTTTCAGATAAAATAATAATAATAGTAATTGAGTTTTCCACAGTATTCGCTGAACAGAGCTTGAATAATTGCGCTCATCCAACTACGAAATTCATAGTAACTTAAACTTTGAAACATGCGTTGAGCCCATTTATGCATATGCATATAACTATGTTTTTATTGTTATGCGACAACTATTTAAAGGATACTACCATTTTTTTCGTACAAATGACACTTCTATATGTATAGTTGAGATTAATTGGCCAAAATATGGAAAGTTCGTTGAAAATGGTTCTCCATTGCGATCGATTCAACGTGTTATAATTTATAATGGAAGTACGTGAAAAAATGTGTCCCTTAAAAATCCGCGAATCTTTTAGATTGACTAAAAGTACTCATCTGCTCTGTGGTATATATCCATCACTTGCCCATATTACCTACCTCATCGCCACTGCGTAATGGCATGAAAAAATGTTATTTGCACGAGTCAGACTGTCGACAGCTGCAACACAACTGACGAAAAGTAGGGAGCTTGTGAGTTTAAGATACATATATGGGGCATCTCATGTCAACTCCACCAACTTTCTTTCTTTCTCACATTTGTTTCATGATTTTTTTTGTTTTTAATTATACTCGGACAATTTCTATCTGGAGATAAATCGACAACCTCCTCAATTCTCATGCAATTACAATGAATCATTTGTAAAATCATGCTTTTTTTCCCTATTTTGTTGTAATTTTTCTAAAGTCGTAATATCGAAAAAGTGCGCAATCAAAGGAAAACAATAATCGACCACCTCAGGGTAAATTTTTTTCAAAGGTGTTTATATATAATTTACATTTGAAAAATAATAACAAAATAAGAGTTGGTAAGAAGAATTTAAAACAATTTGCGACTGCCTTTTAGCGTTAGTACAATCATAGAAAAAAATCATGAAGCAAATCCAACAAAGTGAGGATTGAACTTTGACGGAGTTGGTATGGAATGCACCATATACGTGATTAAACTTTGTAGTAAAATGTAAGGTTGGATATCCACACCTGCTGACATTTTGAACGTTTCCCTTCATCACTCTCTCTCTCTCTCTCTCTCTCTCAGACAGATCTCTACATTTCTTGTCGTACCTTCTGACCTCTCACTGTATCTGCCACCGTATAATCGTAAGAGGACCAAGAACAGGGACAAGAGTTGGCATCTATCATCCCGTATGCTTGTCACGACCGTCCCACACAGACACCTGTGCTCAAAGTTCGTATATCCTCGAGGTCTGTCTCTGTTGGATATTATATACGCACGGGAAGAATCTTGAAGAGGAAGATTACAAAGCTACATATATATATATCTATGTTCACCCCTCGTAGCTCGTGCCACACACTCTCGACACATCTTCAATTTTTCTCCCTCTCTCTCTCTCTCGCTCGCTCAAGCACATCCTGAACATATATAGAGTACATGTCGTTTCTATACTTCTCAGCTTCCCAATTTTGCCGCCCTAAGAAGCTCGCCTAACATTTTGTACTATGGATAAGATGGTTCTAAAAGATTCCCCCTAAAACTCTGTCGTCTCTCGTTTGGCCATAATCTAATCGTGCTGAAATGGAGAAAACCCAGAGCCATCCATATAGCCACTTGAAAAGTAAAAGTCGTGTGAGTTTATCGGATTACATGCCACCATAGTTTCTCGCCCCTGAACACGAGATAACAGAGATCATCTGTACAGTGTCATGTGTATAAGAAAAGTTACAAAAATCTTCTCACATAAAGAGTTGGAAGATTTGTGATGGAATTTGTTTTTTGGCTAATTTAACCTACGAGTTTGTCACATTACCATTTATTATAATAATCTGCACAGTCGCCATTTTCACGAATTCTATTTCATTCAAGATTCTATAGTTTGGGTCGGCATATTGTGAGAGTATCCAAAGCCAATCGAAATAAAGTTTATGCCGAGGGTCACTTCTGTTACTCATCACTTTTTAAGTACTGCTGCATTCATTGTCATTGGCAAAAGTAAATAAATAATAATAACGAGAGGAAAAATTAGTCGCACAAATCAATTTGAAAATAAATTTTTATAAATGAACCTGGAATTGATATAATTTCCCGAAACAAATATGATTTTTTTTTCTTTCCGCTAGACACGCGATATTTCTCGAGGCCATGAATGCCTCGCGTAGACTCTTCTCTCTCTCTCTCACTGACTGTGTATCGCTACTATACGAGTACATCGTTCTGCAGATAGCTTTGTGTCTCCTGGTGTTCTAGAACAGAAACTCTTGTAGTACACGACAACCCCCTGCTGGAGCTCTCACCCTCTCACTCTGTTGCACCACAGCAGACCTTTATGTCCCACCACACAGTATATTATACTGCCCCAGCATGTATACCATAGTCAGTGGTATTACTCCGGCTGCTATAGTACTGACTTGATACAAGCTCTCATGTGATCCCGATGCTGATGCTCTTTTACTAATACTAGCCCGGTATACGGAGTACCGAGAGACAAAGACAAGCACACGCAGACAGCATTCACACAAACGGACAAACAGAGACTCCCAGAGAGTTACAAGCCCTTATTCCTTCCACCACTGAAGGCAGCAATGCTGCTCGGTTAGTACTTATACTCTCTCTCTGATACTCTCCCCAGATACTTCATATATCTTCTTTTAGCTAGCTTTCCTATATACCCCTACACTTGACTCTCTCTCTCTCTCTCTTTCTCTAACTCATTTTGCCTATTTCAACAGGACTCTATACTTAACAGAGAAAGCTGCTTTTCTATTTTCCATTTTTTATCTATCCATCTGTTTCCTGGTAAGCCTTTTTACTTCCTATTTTCATATTTTTATACTTAAATGTATTTCTTTCGCAAGGATATTTCACGGGCGCTCAGCTACTGCACAGTCTGCGATGTGTGGCTCAAGGACTGACTCACCAGCCGGCAAAAGGGACTTTGAGCCAGCTAGGCGCCGGATCTGAGTCCCTTGCGAATTACCACGGTCTCACTTTAATTCCTGATAACTTCCTCAAACACATATGCTGGCCCTAAATTTTTCTTGTGTCCAATAGAGCCAATAAATGCATCAGAAATTATGTTGTAAATTTCATGAGATAACGATTGTTTAAATTCTTGAGTTGAAGATAGAATCTTGACTTCTCCCATATATGCGCCATGTGTGCATACTCGATTTCCATTATTTAAATTTTATTCCTATTAGTCCACCAAAATGAAAAAAAGTACTCAAAGTCCAATGTATGAGAAAATTTATTATTTCCCAAGACTATGAGATGACGAAAATGTACAATGATTCCAGGCATCGTTTTTTTCTTTTTAATATAAATTATTCGGCCTCGTTAAACTGATAGCGAGTGTTTTATCAGTGAACTTTTTTCTTCTCATTAATGAATATTATATTAATGACATATATGAGAGTAAATTGCATGAACAGTGGCTGCAAAAATGATCAAATTGGTAACTACTACGTCGTCTCGCGGTTACGCGTAGAAGGAGATGCTGCGGAGGAGTTAGACGAGATGACCTGCAGGCTGTTGTGGCTTCAGAATTAAGCGTGTGTACAACAGTAGTAGAGGTGTATAGTCTACAAGGAGTAAAGTGTACCGTGAACCATCCGTTGAAGGTGTTCTCAGGCACCATTATAGTTTCTCTAATTAAGCTTTCTCTCATTCAACACAATTAATCCTTACGCTCGTTCTCCTTTATCAGTCAGTTGACCATGATCTGTTGCGTGAATGGACATTTTGCATCAACACCATTACAGAATGTTTTGTACAAGAATTACACGAAGCTTGTAACCCCTCTATAAGCTTTGAGAGAAAAAGTTTCTAATTACAAAAAACTGCAAAAATTTTACTCACCAAAACTTTATCGAGATAATAAAATTTAACAAGGAAGAAGTTATGGATGACATCCAGTCTCCGACGGCTATGACTTAAGCCCTTGAGCTTACCTACAGGATTATCTCAAACTTGTATAAATCTTTCAACATCCTGCGATTTTTCTGTGAAAATGACTCAACTTGATTCAAAGCTACATGCATATGTAGGCATAACTGTACAGCGGAAGGATTTTCGGCAACTATTTGTCGGCTTGATTCTATTAATTTCTCTTGTCTCTGACGCGCTACGGCTGTTTAATGCTGGTTGCTCTTGCATCCCTCGCGAGATAAATGAGTAATGGCCTAATTGTGAACTGCATTATGTATGATAGGGAGGCGTGTGGACGTGAGGAAGCGCCGCGACACTCCCCTCCCTCTCTCTGTGAGTGTGAGTGTGTGTGTGTGTGTGTCAAAGGGCAAATGTGAATGGCACCCAGCCCCGTATATATAGACATAATATATACACGTTGCAGCGCGCGTGGGGTTAGCACGCTGTTGACTGCTTGGACAGTGGTCACGACACATTGGCCCGGGCAAAAGGGTGTGAGAGGGCAAGAAAGGGGGGGGGGGGATCCTCTTAAGAGTATAATACCACAGCGGTATAGCACGCGGATAGCATCTCGTCGCGCCGCGTGTCCAAACAGCATCAGCATCAGCGGGAGCTGAACGGGCTGGACCGAGCACAAAGCAAGGTCAACTCGCCGTGTCAATTGCCGGTTCTGTTCTGACGCTGGGAAGTCCCCCACCATCTCCTCCGTATGATGCTGCGTCCAGACGAGAATATTAGTATTTCGCCCAATTTACGTTTGTACCCGATCTCTCGACCCCGTTTTATTAATGTGGCGTGTGTTGGAACTTGACGATTATATATATATATATATATATATCTTACATCATATATATATGATGTAAGATGAGTTATAATGTGATTATTAGAACGTCAAGATTAAGAGGACTGGAGAAACGGGGAATCAATTGCTCTCCTCTTTACAATTGCAAGTAATCAGTCGATAATCAGTCAACGATATTGGCAATGAATTGATTTAATTTCCATGACGTTTATATATGATCTCAATAAGATTTATTTGCTGCACGAATTGCCCAATTAATTCGTTTGGTCGACGATGGTGGATTATGCGAAATTGCGGTGACTTTAACAAACTTTTTATCTGGTTTGAATATAATTATTTAATAAATCGAGTAAATAATTTTTATTTCAAAATCGAGAGTCAAGCTTATAATTGTACGAGTGCAGTGTTAAATTACACGATCCGGAGATCATATATATTGTCAAAGGTTTGCTGGTTATGTACTAAACATACCACTGTACCGTGTGTGCATTAAATACCGGTTTACCTTCCGCGACTGTAGCGTATTAAACTCTCATGTTAGGCATTCGAGCTCGCGGCCAGACCGCAAAATTTGCCTGGTATATGCACGCCCTACCGGAATTATGCGTACAATTATCACTGCGATGTACATACAGATGATGTACAGGTGACATACATCAAGGTGTTTGGTATTTCTGGCTGGACGTACGAATAATATCCAAACTGAATTGCCTGTCTCTATAGATTTATGATTAAGGTGGTAAGACAATCTGGAAAAAATTTATCATACTGAAATTAAAAAATATTTTGTGACCATCGTGCGTGAAATGTTTAAAAAAAAATGGCTGTACTGTTTCAAAGAGAAAATTCGATCTACTGTTAGGCATTCGACTACTTGCGGCCAGACCACAAAATTTCTCTGGTACGCGCGCCCTACCGGAATTATGCGTACAATTATGACTGCGATGTACATACAGATGATGTGCAGGTGACATACATCAAGGTGTTTGGTAGTTCTGGCTGGACGTACGAATAATATCCAAACTAAATTGCCTGTCTCTATAGATTTATGATTAAGGTGGTAAGACAATCTGGAAAAAATTTATCATACTGAAATGAAAAAATATTTTGTGACCATCGTGCGTGAAGTGTTTAAAAAAAAAATGGCTGCACTGTTTCAAACAGAAAATTCAATCTATTGCCTGAGAGTACAAATGTAAGAGACTTGATGAGACTGTTTGGTATATGTGCTAATTATAATTCTCTTCTCGCCTTTTCCTAATGATTCCCAATAATTGAACCATTTAAAATGTCCGAGGTAACCTTCGAGACTCCCTCGAGTGCACCGAGACGATAGTCCTGGTACACACTGCCGAGAGTGTGTAGCAAGCAGCGGACTGAGAGAAAAAGTGATGAGAAAAAAAGAAAAAAAAAAACGATCCCCGAATTAACCGATGAACGCTCAATGGTTACCCGTTGAAGTGTCCCAGACGATGTGTCTGGAGTGGTAAAATCAATCCCATTGTCGTGTTCTCGAAGGCTCAATGAAAGGGACGTGAAACGGAGGGCATTTAGAAATACGGCAATGTGCAAACACAATCACGAGTTACACATAGAACGGATAAAAGCTTCTCGTTATACTTATATTCTCGCACTAACAGTTCCATCGCTTATTCCGATCACGATTCACGATTCCTTTCGAGAGTGGCATCGATCAAGTTGCCTAGAATTCGCGTAATTTTTTTATTTAATTTTCCTTCAGTTCTAACTTTAATAATATTTGGATCATTCGATTATTGCAGCAAATATTCTTGACAATATCGATTATTTCCAATTTGTAAATTTGTCGAATTTTTTATCTCTTTGCTGAAACTTTTTGTTTGCAAAAATAATACTGTTTTATTCGAAGATTGTAAAGCTAATGAAAAACATCAGTCAAAAACAATTAGCCCTGCATACTCGAAGCGCCAGGTACGAAAAAATAATTCAAATAAAAATAAATACGGGGTAATATTAAAAAATATATTGGTTTATCGTCGATTTCTTCAAATTGTAGCCAGTATGATGTATTTTTAAAGTGTTTATATTAGCTTCAAATTTTAACAGATCTTGTATCCATTTTTTGAATCATTTAGTCTCTCTCTCTCTCGATCTCTCATACCGTACATGTCGTGGTCCAGGCGTTCGTGACTACAGATGGTCCGCTCTGCGGGAGCGGTTTCTCTTACGAGATGCCCCGGCGATGCGCCTTATTTTTATTCCCCGCATGAGGCAAACACACTGGACTGTGTCGATTGAAGCTGGTGCGTCTGTCGCGGCTGTTGGGACTCTCGAGTCCTGTTTCTTACTACTACTGGAGACTGTCTCACAGACTCAACCAAGTCACAAGTGTAAGATCAGTGAGCAGCCACACTGTGACCACATGTGTGTACATTCACTCTCCTGGCCCAAAAGTCTCTCTCATTATGATGGGCGAAGAGTTTAACGTAACGAACTAGATATGGTCGCCTGGATATCCGAGTCGAAAAGTATATAAGAAACAGAGGCTCGTTGAGAGTGAAACCCCTCCTGATGGTCTTTTCACGACTATAAAACACGAATTTTATACCCCCAGGAGCGTTTTTTTTCTTATTAACTCACATTTCTTAAGGAGACTTTTGAGTCTCCTTAAAAATGAAATAAATAAAAACTGAAGTGAAAAAATTCGCGACCAGATGGCGGCGCTGATCCATTGTGTCATTATAATCCGATGGGAAAGCATTAATGATACTTAAACTTATGGGAAAATCGTTGTAGCAAAGGACTTGTATATTTTCGTGGATAATACGCACCTCTATAATTGTAGTGAACAACGAAAAACGTTCTCGATCATTTCGTCGTATGAGCAGCGAAATGTCAGCCAGAACAGCACATCTCATTGTGATTGTGAGCGTGCACTTGGACTCGTTTACGCGGAGACTGTATATTGCTTGTTGAATTTATGCCGGTAAAACTCGTTTTACGAGTACTCGTGGCGTGCCCTAACCAGGTATAAGAGTATATAGAGAAGGAGTCCGACGAGAGAGAAAATCTCGATGTCGATATGTGTATGTAAGTGTAGTCGTGTTAATCCCAAGCCAACATGAGAGGAAGAAAAGGGAAAGATAATGTGCCTTGTGTGTAAGTGCGCTGTAGTATCGGTTGCTGCCGTTCTCTGACACTTCATGGCCGCCTGCATCGTCTTTCTCTAGCCCTCCTCATCTCTGTGAGAAGGAGAGTAGAGAAAATAATGTCATCGTGGTTACTTTGTAAAACTACGAAACAGAGGCAGAAGCAACTCGCTGCTTTTCTCTCTAATAGTATAGACTATGACACATATATATATACATATAAAGTTGGGTTCATGCAGTCGCGTGAGCATCATGGCATCTGACGATGAGAATCGGACCATGAGCCTGTATTTACCTTGCATGGGGGCTTTCTCGTCACGACCATAGATCGATCCGAACGACGAACGAAGATGAGAGCTGGAAAAGTCGATATAAAGAGCAATGACCACTTTCAATGGGAAAAGAACTTGAAGTACTTGCGATTTTTATTCTCTTTATACTTTACAAGGGGAATTTTCGAGTTTTTCATACAAAAACTTTGTATATGAAGGATTTTAGTAAAAATGCATATTGATGCAGAATTTAGCAAAAATGAATTGTTAGACCTAAACAATTGAACGATCACAAAGTTACCGGTCACAAATCGATAAATATTTTAGTGAACTAACCTGATTTGCGTAAAAAAAAAAATTAAACACTATTTTTTCAATCTTTGTAAAATCTCTTCGACAGAGCAAATACCAGATAAAGAGAATAAAATAATGGTCTGGACTTTTTATTCTCCAGCATGCGTCGCGGCGTCACCACGATTTCTCGTGTTCTTTGGAGAGCCTCGAAGATGAAGCGTGGCGGGGGGGATGAAGACAACGCCCGTCTCTTCCAAGTCTTTTCCCCTGTGCTGGCTTGGCTGGCTGGCTGGCTCTCTGGCAACCACATGCTCGGGATTTTCGCTGGATTTATTTTGACAAATTAAAAAAGACTGCTCTAGGCACCGCGAGTGAGAGAGTCAAAGTTAAGAATTAGGCGGTGGGAATTGCGCAAGTGTACTCGTCGGATGAAAAAAAAAAATTGACTCGAATACTATTTAAAATTATCTTATGCACATGCGGATGCTTCGGGATATTATGGACACTCGCATGTGTACGACTTCGCGCGCATCTTCAAGTAATGAAAATTATTCCAGAACATACGCACTTGTTGCAAAGTCTGAACCTACACGCAGAGATTTTTTTAATCAAGACAATTTTATTACCTTGTCGATTTGCAAGCTTCCAGTTTAGTTGGAATGATTTTCTAAAAAAAATATGATAAAGTTTCGTAAAAGTATATAAAAATTATCGTAAACATTGTAATAATAATTATGACTGTTAAAAAAATCATGCAGTATCCGAAGAAATAATTTTTGTAGAAAATATAAAATTTTAAATATGGAAAAAAATAAATAATTGGCATTTTGATCTATAATTATTATTTTATATATATATACTCTGCGTTGATGTCATTTGTGGACAATTTTATTACAGGGGCGATTTTCACATTGCCATTTCAGTTAGGAATTCCACGTAAAAAAAAAAAAAAGATTGTGAACGTTGAAACAACAATCGTAATTTCCGGAAAAACTTTTTTTTATAAAAAAACAAATGCGTGAGTGATGAAAAAAAAAATGAAAAATAGAGGTGATCGTTGGAATAAATTGAAGGAAAAGCCTCATTCGTATAGTTGTCACGAGCAGAATGCAGCTTTATTCCTGTTGCCTGGAAAAAGATCTCTCTCGGATTCATATGAGGGGTCAACCACGTGTGCCATGCGTGTGAGTTTCACAGGACTTCTCTTTCCCCCTTTCCGTTCATCGCAACCCTCCGTGACGATTTGTCGCATGTCGTCGCGACCTCGAGACCTCAAGGGGGTCTCATATCTGTAACTCTACGCTGGCACTTAACTTTTCTTCCACAAATACAGACCTCCCACGTAAAAGTAAGTCAACCTCGTAGGTTTTCCTGCAATGTGGATGAAATATCTATATATATACGCTGTGTGTGGAACGATTTTCGTGAGGTCAAGGCGTGCACAATCGCAGAATTCAACCTCATTTTCTTTTTTTTCTTTTTTTTTTTTTACAATTTATCAGCAACTGTGTTTTTTTTTTGTTTTCGCTAAAAAAAAGTTTCTGGACACATTCTATAGGCTGGAAAAACAAATCTTTTGGAGACAATAAAAGCGTTGCGGTTTTGCTTTTATTGTTTTTGCTAATAAAAGAGTTTACTTAATTTTTTAATCTTCTACGGTTACTACGATTTCATATAGAGACCCTCGACCCTCGCCCTGTTGATTAATCAACATTATATCGACATATGAAAATTTGTGAATACTTTCATCTTCGCTTTCGTCTTTCATTTAATTTTCGGTTGTTCTCTTTTTTGCGTGCCGCACAGCTATATGGGTTGTTCTACATATGTACAGACGGTACTATTCGCTTGCGAAAAACCCATCAGAGCTCATTGTTTCACTGGCTACTTCTTCCCTTGCGTGTTTTGGTTCGAAGCACATTTCGTACTCTTCTATGTACGAGGGCGTAATACACACACACACACCCTCATACATATATGGAGGAGGTCGAATCTGTATATATATATATATATATATATATATATATATATATACATACGACCTCCGTGGGAATTGAAGGATCTTAAGCGTACATTCGGGAACAACCTGTGGTTTGTTCATGGCCCAGCAATGTCGACCTGATTACCAGAACCGTTGATTAGCCCCCAAGTAAACTATGAAGACTATGAAGAAAAGGATGCAGATTTTGAGTTCCGACAACATAGCATAACATATAGGGATATAGCACTCATCTACGGTTTCTTTTTATTTTTTTTCGTATTCCAAGATTATTCGTATTACAAAATGAACTAGGGATGTACGATAATAAATATTCTTTATTGGGAAATTTAAAATTAACTATGATAATCGGCTTTTTTCTTATGTACATACATACATGCATTTAGCATATGCACGACTATAGGTCAGAAGCAAAAGAATACAAATGAGCTCTAAAAATATCGCGAACGCTGCCTGAAAATCCACATTAACATGTGGAAAAATGACAATCTTGTCGACGAGTAAAACTTATTGGAACTTGTCGCTGCGTAGCTCCCTCGGGAATTTTCTCACCCGAGACTTGTTGAAAGTTTTTCCCTTCAATATTGATTTGTAATACATCAATATAAAATAGCTCAAATAGTTTGGGAGAAAACCGAATAAATTCGAGTCACAACAATCGTGAATAATGCAGCAGTCATACTGCTGGCTATTATTACTTATTATTATTCAGTCACTCTTCTATGAGTGGTAATTTTCCCATCTTTATTTCGGTATTCGCTCAGGGATGCGCTTGTCGCGCTTCCTCTCTGTCTCTGCCATTTCATATATTACAGCAATAATATAAATTATCAGATGGCGTAAAAGTTTATCAAGGAATTGTGCATTAAGGGAGGGTTATTCGAGAAGGTACGACAAGAAATGTAGAGATCTGTGTGCGAAAGAGAGAGGAGAGAGAGAGAGCACAAGTGAATCCGAGACATCGGGTCCAGCCAACTTTGGCGTTGCTCTCTAGCACAGCGACGAAGTTATACGTCTTAAAACTATTCAGCAGAATTGAGAGAACGACAAAGATTGACAGAGGCAGAAAGAGAAACGAATGGAGGCAAAAGGACAGGGACAGAAATATACTATTTACGAATAGAAACTTGATCACGGTCCGTGAAACGTTCAGCATTGCAATGTGGAGATTTTGAGGAAAGATGCTTCGATGCACTTGCTGAGGATTTCATTCTTTCTGTAGTCACTATACATATGTATAGTCAATCCAGAGAAAACTTTTCCACAAACTTCTCACCGTCTTCTTCACTCACTGCATCCTTTCTTTCCATTTCTACGACACTTATTGTAAACGTTTTTCGAAAGCACTCGCGGCCGTTTAATTTTAGCATTTGAAAATTTGTTGGCCCTTATTTATCAAATGCTCATTTTGGCAGTGGTCGATCCACTAATTCCCTAATGATTTCTATCAAAGTAGATTTCTATCGAAGTAGATTTGTATCAAAGTAGATTTGTATCAAAGTATATTGATTATGAGGTGCCAGAATTATATACGATTTTTTATTATGTGATATTTAACTCAACATTCTGGAAAAAATAATATATTAAAAACAAGATATTATTTGTTTTTTGGTAAAAAAATTTCGTTACACGAAATGACATAGTAAAATTTCAACTTTGTCAACCTATTGGAATATTTATCAGTCTCATCTACCAAGGAACAATGTCCTAGTAATTTCGTACATTTTGCAGCATTAAGTGCACAAATTTATTTAGCATTAATCATATCACAAAAAACGTGCATAGCCATAATGAGACTTATTGCGGGTGTTTTCTCAATAATTTTTAATTATACTTATCGTGAAAATGACGGTAATGATAAGCAGCGAACTTTCGGGAAATTTATTTAGGCAAAAGGGGGAAGGGTCATAAATACCTGAGTAACATAAATGGTATAACATGAATTAAAAAAAAAACAAAAAACCAAGAACAAAAATTCGTTCCGGTTTATATGCCGCACACATTCAACGAAATATTATTTAATGATTTAGACTTGTACTAAAATGGTCAAAGCGTGAGACTGGTACGAGACAATTTTTTGCATATTCGTCGATCGTCGACCACGCGACGCCCTTCTGGAGAGAAAACGCCTCTGAAAAGGGACAAGTATCCATCGCCGTATATCGCCATACGAGTTCTTGAATTTAAAAAACAAAAAACAAAAACGTAATTGTGTCCCTCATTGAGCACTCAAAACAGGGCAGTGAAATCCGAGTGGTACGCACTTGGCTGGTACGCAACTGCGATATCAAGAAGAAAGAGAAGAAGGAATCATATGTACGTGTCCTTGGCACCAGAGAGACTTGCCATCATCGTCACGGGAACGTAATTGGCGCGTGATCGAATGCTGGCTGTGTCTCTCGTCCCTCTCGAGTAATCGACAAAACTCGTTCTCGACTCTCACGCTTGTATATATATATATATATATATGTAAAGTTAGCCAACATAAAGTAGAGTAGAGTGCATGTACACTCGTAATGCCAGTACTTAAAATAGTTTATCGAAATATGTACTTAAATAATATGTACTTGGATCACTCACACATCTGAGAAGTTTTTAATAATATATTTTTAGCACATGTAAATATTTTTCCTTTTTATATGAATTGTATCAGTGTCATGATTTTTTACAATTGTACACGGAAGTATATTGATAGTTTATTTTCACTTGAATTTTCTAGAAAATTTTACGAGTATCTTTTCATAAATTAATTCTAAATACGACATCACAATTATAAAATTGACATATAAAAGTGACAATTATAAAATTGTTTTGTATATAGAAGCTTCCTTAAATCTTCCTTAAATTGATCTAACTTAAAAAGTCCCAGGCAAAGTTTCCACCGCTTGTCACGGACTACCTGCGCTCACGGATGTGGAAACGATATGTTCAATATCCTGTATATCATTCGGATTGTGTAACCGTGTGGCTCGATTTCGTCGACAGGTTTTCCATGCTCAAGAAGAACGGGATCATTCCTTATATATTATTCTCACAACGATCGATCTCTTGTATATTTTCACACGGTGTCTCACGAATCATGCATATTCATATCATACACATGGACGGAGTATATATTTACATATCGATATTTGTGTGTATAATGCGTGTCTCGCGGTGCAGCCAACTTTCGCGATTCTTTTTCTCATAATGTAACTGGACACGGAGTGAGGGAGGGGAGGCTCGTTCAAACGACAAGACGACATTGACCGCATCTCGCAATTCTCGCAGATTCCCTCTCATATCTTCGAGAGTAAGGACAGAGATAGCGAAAGTTGTTCACAACCTTTTCACGAGTATCAAACCACAAGAGTATCAAACGATTTTGCCACAATTCATAACACCACAAATTTCTCATGTCTTATCTCTTCTTAAAAGCAGGCAATTTTCTGAATATCCAGATGATTTTATAACGTTTATTTGAGAAATTTTACAATCAATTAATTGAGCAGGAAAAATTGCGTAAAGTTCAAAGTTGGATTGATTTGAGATAGAATGGTCCATATCTAGACTGCAAAGGTATGCTAAACGTTTGTGAAAAATCTTTAACAATATCCTGCAAAGTCGAGCTTCTCCTTGCCTCTTTTGTGTAATGAATCGTTATCATTCTCGTTTCTCTCTTACGAACGAGTTACTCTGTTCTTAACTCCCTAGTAAAGGAAATATGCTCATCTTGGCGTAGAAATCCCATTTTGACGAGAAGAGTGAGATGGAGAGAGCATCAGCAAGTTGTGAATTTGCTCATGAGAGACTGGGAGAATCTGCACAGCAAGCTCTACTGTCTGTTGTCCTTAATTTCTAACTGCTGCTCCGTCCTCCTTAATTACCCGAATTTCAGGAACAGCCCCTTTTATTCTTCTTCTCGGTCGTTCTCGCGTCTTCGTCATCATCGTAGACCCGCCAGTACCACGCACAAAGTGAATCACAAGGTGATATATCGGGCTTCAAAGAAATGAGAGTATCGCGAGAGTATACATGCACGATATAGTACATAATAACTTTTATAGGAACAAAATATACAGATATATAGAAATGAAACTTTGCTTTTGAATACTGGAAAAAAAAACATCAACTGAGTGACAAGCCAACATTTTTCACTGATCGTTCAAGTGCGTGATTATATTTTCCATTATAACCGTTCGGATTTGGTTGTCTTCGAATATTAATAGATCGACTCATTTGTCTTGATTTTCGATCGGACAGTTTTCAATGATCAAAGTATCTGGTGACCTCAGTAATCACAAATCTCGAGATGAGGCCGGACGTTGTGATAAAAAAGGAACGAGAGAAGAGAAGCAACAAGAAGAAGTAGTGGCAAAATAATGACGGAGTGTGTATGTATATACAGGTACAATGGTAAAGAGGAGCAAAGAGGAGATGAGATGAGCAAGTGGGAGAATACCGTGAGATAAAAAGAGGGAGAGGGAGGGATTAAAGGACCTGTTGTGAACCGGTTATTCCTCGTTCTCTTCGTCTTTGTTAGACTCGAGGTCATTGGTACGTTTTTATCCTTGTTCAGCGCCACGCGAACGTCGAGTGACCGAAGCGAGTTCCACACTCATCTCCAGAGGCTCCAGAGGCTCCAGAGGCTGCAGCTCTCTCCCTCCAATCTCTCTTTCTCTCTCGCTCTCTTTCTCTGTGCACCTGCAGTTTGTGCATCAGCCGCACCGTTTGCCTGGCCGTTATACAACCACAGCGAGGGCAAAACTCTACTCTTCTTCTCTTTTAGTGTATACTCAATACCCTCTCTACCTCCTCCCCCCCCCTTTCTCTCTCTCTCTCTCTCTCACTCGCCTTCCTCTTCCTTTTTTACCACTCCACGATAAAAAAAACCAAAGTTCTCTTCTCTCTTTCACGCCGTTCGCCCATCGTTGTGTCTTCTTCTGGTGGTCACGAGAGAGTCCACCATTCCAGGAGAAGGGAACTTGTTCGTAGCGCTCGGGGGACTATCATCCGCTCGGAAGCCAATTTTACACAGCACCACAATATGCCCGCTGCCATGCTTATAAGTATTCACGTATAGACTTTCTGACGGGCCTAGACACGATCTGATATCTCGCAGATCAGCGCCATATTCCTCGCAGAAGGCGTTGATAATTCGTTCGTTTCGCGTAAGAAGGATGTAAAAATTATGGGATAACAGAGAATGCCTACATCGTGATGTGTTTATTAATAGTCTTTTATGGTGCCAATCGGTGTGTGGTGCAAAATATGTTCTATCTTACTAATTCATATCACCATATATAGCGTGAATTTTCTCTGTATTATTCTCACAACTATGAATTGCCTCTTGGAAATCCATAGTTCGTTATATGCAATTTTATAAAGCCAGGCTCGTCAATAAAATAGCGCACCTTAGCGGACAGGATCCTCCTCCGTCTCCTCAGAATCGTTAATCCCCACTTGAGAAGATCCATCTGGCCAGCAGCATATCTTTCAAGGAAATCAACATTTCACGTATACATCACTCTCCGGGAAGGTTGTATGTATTCTTTCGTATCCTCATTTCGTTATCGGTAAGAAAACCGAGAATGAGTTACCTCTCTCTCGCCCAGGATGTGAATGAAATCGTTACGCGAATTAAAGCTGAGCCAAGCAGGCTCTCGCACAGCAGGTACGCACGTATGCAATAAAAGGCAGCGGAAAGTGGGCGGTTTAGTGCTATAACGTGGGTGAATAATAAGACACGAGGTTGGACGCAAGAGGTTGGCCTGCGGGGGGGGGGGGGGGTGGGGGAGAGGAGAGAGCATGGAAGGAAGAGAGACAAACTTACGGAGCAACATACGATACATTAGAGCTACTCACGGATAATTGCACATCAACCCTCGTCGCTTTTAATCCGGACGATGGGATGAATGTGTGAATCCTCGAAGATTCCGAAATGGACAGTCGCGGAGGAATAGTAAAATCGATGATGGAGCAAATACTTTGAAGAGTGGAACTAAACGATGAAAATAAGAAATTGACAGATTCGGCCTTCGTTGAGCTGGAAATATTTAAAGCTGACTGGCAGAATGAAAAAAGACGTAATGATGATGGAAAATGTATTTTTTCATATTCATCCAGTCATATAGTAGATATCCTCTACTTTTCATATATATATTTACCGCATAACATAGATGTTTATCATGACGAAATGGCACTTCTACGTCAATTAATGAATATGCATATAACACATTTTATCGATATTCCTATACCTATTTGTTGCGCATGGAAAAACAGCATGTTGGCGGACATCCATTTTGTTAGAGTCTTGTAAAAAGTTGCAATGAGCACCTGGTTTTTAATGGGTTTTAAAAAGTGTACACATGAAGATTGTTCAAGTGGTTGGATCTGATAATGGAAAACGTTATTTTTCAGATCTATAAGCGATTTTTTCAGGTTTTCGTCGACTTCTCCTCACGGTAATTTGGTGCATTCAGTTTTAAGTAAACTATAAAATGTCCACGTACACGAAGAATAAACATTGCAGGGCATTTACACGATGGATTGTAATACGCGGTAGTGAAAGTAATGCCGATATCGCTACCGACTTAGGGCATTAACGTCGTAACCTCTTAACATATATTCCGATCGTTTTCCCAAATTTCATAATCTCAACTTGGCGTGAGTTAAATTTCGCGTAAACAAGTATACTCTACATATACGGGATCATCATGAAAATTTACAAGGAATCTTACCCCGTTCCCTAGTCTCGATGAAGAAACGCAATAACTCCCGTGAATAATGCTTTGCGTTTCATTACAATTCGCACTCGCGTTATAATTTTATTATGCTCCAATAGAGCGTGGGATATACGCAGGCGTAATTTTAATCGTTGAGAAACTCGAGAGTAAGTTTATTCTCCAAAGTTCCCATCGTTTCCTCAATTAAGCAACAATTAAGCAGCCAGCCTCGATCTTTGCCGGATTTGGTAAATGGAAATTTCTCGTGATTAAATATATTCGCGTCTAATATCCGAGTATAATAGTCCTAAAACACGAAGACTCTCACTTATTAAACTAAAAATTTAATGAATGAAGACTTTTTGAATGAGCTCCGTTCAAGGATATTTGAATGAGAACGCGAATAAATGTATTCGTGGACGCGTATCAAGAGATCAACCTGAAAGTACAAGAACGCATGCTAATAATGAAAACCGGTTCAACCGGATGACATCGTGTTTTAGTGTTGTACTGTATGTATATACAATATACGTACAATATATATTATATTACTATATCTCATCAGAAATATCATTAGCAGACGATTCCCTATACTGAAATCTTTATTGTAATGACAATTTTTTGACAAGAATCGGGTTTACTCATAAAGTCCGCCGTAAAACCGATCTGATCTCAGATTCGCCACATGAGCCACCAGTTTTTTTTTATTTTAAATTTAGACGCTTCTTTACAAAAACTTTAAATGGACAAAATCTGTTGGTATCGGTGAGCTCTCCATTTACCCTTTGACACTTTAAATTATCATTTAACGAGATTGGAGACTTGATTTAGGAACCGTCAATGACAGTGGCGAACCCTCATCTTCGTTGAACTCGCGCTGTCATCGATCGTAAAAACTAACGAAAAAAGGGCAAGTTTAAAAACCAATGATCAAATTCTGTTCCATCCTCTCGTCTCTGAAAAAAAAAAAAAAAAAAACAAAGCACGCCTCCGTGGTTGGCTTTTCGCGAAAAACTCTCGGATTGCTTCAGTAACTCTGGAACTTTGCCCTTAACGATTTTATTGCGATCACACAGAGGCTCTCTTGATGTAATTCCCAAGTTCCTATAAACCCCTTAAGCTCCGATGAGTTTTCAAACATCTTCGAACTTGGCCTAATAAATATATATCATTAGAATAGTCATTAATCGATTCGTGTTCTTCCGCGCGTAGACCGCTGATCTTGTAGATATGCACATCGATGACAAAGAGTAAGATGCGAGACGTTTTCTTTGCCAGTTAATTTGTCGAGTTCACGGTCATGCCAACTCTATTTTATTATTCTTGAGAAGATTGTGCCTGTCTTGTATAGTAACTATGAACACCCCGAAGCGGCGTGTTACGCGTCGGTTCCTGAGATTCGTCCGATTATGGAGGACATCGAATTGGACGAGGACGACGGGCAGGATGGTGTGACCGTCGATGAACGTGGGAAAGTAGCTGACACGTTATTTAGCTTCCTTCTCCCATTTATACATATATACATATATATATATATATATATATATATATATATATATATATATATATATATATGTGTGTGTGTGTGATAAATGTACCCATCGCATACGTATTAATAGTCATTTGACCTCCGATTGATCCACGTGTGCAACATGTTTCAGTTATGCAATTATCCAAATAGTCCTTTTATAGTCATTGCCATTTCTCAATGCAGACAATTACAAAGACTCTGATGCTGATGAGACATCTTGAAGACGTTTGTGCCATAGCCGACAGTTGAATCGACGTTATCACTGATGGAATTTCTCTTCTTTGGAAGAAGAAGCTACGAATTACACGTCTAATAGACAAAGCGGGGCACTCTTCTCAAGTGAGAGGAGTGTTTGCTGGATGAGCGTGGTCCTCGAATTCAATGTCGAGAAGGGGTCCGGAAGATATTATATCGGAAGGGAGATTTGACGCTTTCTCGCCTGTACTCTTGCCGCGGAGTCACTCTGACTGCTGCAATTACTACACGAATGGTCGCAGCTGTTACCATCGTTCTAGTCGTTTGACTGGACTGTTAAGGTCATGTTCTCTCTCTCTCTCTCTCTCGCGAGCGAGCAGAACTATGCTAGCAATTCCGTTTAGGAGTCGATTATAGAATGTGCGAGGTACACGAGGGGGGCATGCTATGCATACTGCGAATACCAAGTTGAAGGAGGAACTGGCGAAAAGTACAAGAACGTTCTGTACATTCTTAACTTTTGAATATTCCGTATTTTTTTTTTTTTTTTAACACTTTGTTTTTATTGTGTCGTCAAATAATTCGGTTGATAATTCGCCCCTGGAGACTTTAGAAGCGAGACACAACTGGATATTTGGATAAATCCCATAAGTCCTATGCTAGTATCTGAATGCTTTACGAAGTTTTGGTAAACACGAAATTCTATTAAATGGATTCGAACGATCCTCGTACATGAATCCCAGGTGTATCACATACATAAAGATATCGCCGCATATAGTTGAGCAAGATGCCACCCCGTGTATACATCTTCGGGCGTAAATGAGCATCGAGCTCCGTGGACTCGAGAGAGCACGACAAGTTTCTTTGATGCTCATCCACATCCGACTATAAATATAGCTAGCAGAAGCTACAGTATATATATATATATATATATATACCACATATACCATATATATACTATATATACTCATCCACAGATGCTCTTACGCATACTTGGGCTTTATGCTTGTCTACCGTCTTCATTGGATCAGCCGGTTGAACATCCAACTCTGAGATTTTCAATTAGCTACGATGAATAATTATGCCTACGGGACGCTAAACCTGTCCTACATTACCCTGAAATCCAAGTTGTGTGTGTGTGTGTGGAACTCTACTGATGATGAGATGGGATGATGAGTACAATATTATTCACTATAAGCTTGTGGTCATTAATTGATAATTATATGGAAAGCAATAAGAATCGTAAATAGGCTTGTTTTTCATGAGTACAGGATGAACTCGCATCGACATTTTTGATGAATTCCAAGTTATACCGATAAGTTATGTATCGGAGCTTCAAATTAAAAGGATAACTTGGGTCACCGTTAATTATTGTACAACTGAAGACTTACGGGAGTTTAAATGATCTTCCAGCAGAAGATTAGCCACGCCTTACGAACATTTTTTTTCTCAATGTCGGAAGTGTTTTATCTTCTCATTGAGAAAAAGGAGTGGCTCATATAACTAAATGAATGATAGCTGCACGTATATTTCTTATAACCGCTATGGAGATTTTTGTTTGATGTGTTATGAAAGCTTATGAAAGATATGGCAGCAATATTGTTCAGTACAATGAGTGTTTATTACTGTAGCAACGACCGAAACTACGTGGAAAAATACCCGTTAGTTATTAGAGAAAAGATTTTGAGATGGTGCGATAACTATCCCGGTATACGCAAGGGTACAGGAGCTACGCGTATATATATAGATATAATAACAGTCGTTCCCGTTGAACATGCCGTAGCTGCTATAAGATACACGTCATTCAGCTCCCACAGCTATACTGCACAGTTCATGCAAGCGAGTTAAGTTAGGCGCAAATGTGGTAACTGGGCAATACCACTTTGTTGTGACAAAAACTGAATTATAGCTCTACGAGAGTACGACTAGAAATCTGGGAGGCATCATCCTGTCTGGATGATTAGGGATATATTCGATCAATCTTTTCGTCAGACTGTACCATCTCCTCTTGATGCCGACGAGAATGGTGGAGTATTCACATATTTCCCACACTATGTTTGAAGAGCGATGAGCTGGAACAAGTCTCTCTTTGGGTAGCTTCTTCACTGGACCCGTGGCTAGAGGCCGTCTCGAAGATTCTCCTTCCTTCTCTACATTCATCTCGTTTCTCGTTCAGCCAGGTCTTTTTTTTTCTTTTTTGCTCAAGCATAAGCGTGGCCAGTATCCCCACCACTCGATTTCTTCAGCGCGCCTCGTATACCGAATGCGCAGCCAGACTTACACCGACCAAACATTTTCCCTTTTATATTATTTTTTCCTTTTCGAGGTGTCTTGTTCTTGTCTCTTTTCTCTAGCTCGTTTGCCGGTATTTTTTTCCATTTCCGCTCTTCTTTTCATTTTTTCCTCTCTCCATTTCTTTCCTCATGTAATACTGCTACTGCTGGTGCTCATTATCTTCGTCTCTTCAATTCCGTTTACTCTTACCCAATCTACCTGTTCCTTCCCAATGGACCGCGCCCTACCTTTCTATATAAATATCCGTTCCTTTGCCGATCGTTATAACCGTATTGGCTTCGATCGTTCTAAGGAGATCTCAGCGCCATGTCTACTATGATGCTTATATGTTGCCTGCCGTGTTGCACAAAATTTGCACTTGAGCACAAGAGGGCGCTTATAGTACATATGTATACAGACTTTTATCTCATTGAAGCCATAACGGACGTGCTGAATAATATTTCAACTAAAGCTTTTGCGCCTGCTGTGAGATGAGAAAAGGCTCACGTTCTGCTTTTTCTTTTAGTCTCTGTAGTTCAACACTTCACTGAGATTTCATCACTTGGCGCTTTACGATTCCATTACAAATGATAGCTGCTTGGAACCGAGTAGTAGCTACTCCCTGTTCTCTGCCCTACTCAAGTCACTTTTTTTTTTTTTAATATATATTCTTCAGTTTCACGTTCGAATCATCACATCGTTCTCCTCGAGTTACGTGCCTCAATCGATGTATTCGCGCCACGATCTGTATCTATCGACTTTATTCATCTTCATTCGGTTTCTGTTTCACGTATAAATCGATTCAGAAAAGACACTTGATTGAGAAATAAGAAAATGTCGAGCTGGTGAATAGCAGAGTTTTGTCGGCAGAGTATACTCCGAATGAACGAGAATGTGTAAAACATTACGAGGGATAGTTTTCACGGGTACAGTTGTTTTCCTGTGGGACAAACATACTGGTCAGGATAACATGATGCGTGAATCGTTTGCTTTTTCGTTGTCTCTTCCATGCGCATTTTTTTGCACTTTATTCTATCTCTTTTGGTGGCTTCTGTCGTTGAGTACGTTGGTGTGCGTGCTTTCCGGCGCTTGACCATGTTTTTTCTTTTTTTTTTTCCATTACTCAACGGTGATAAAAATGCTTTACTCTCACGCGGACGGGTGTGAAACTCCACCTTGCCATATAAACGCAATTTCCGCGGTAACGAGGAAATATGCGAGGGGAAAAGCTATAATGCGAGAGACAAAGAACTCTCCAGGTATATTAACGTTTTTGACTATAATAGCAACGTGTGCCCCCAACCATACAAGGAAGCTATTATCAGAGGGGATAAGGATCTTCCGGGTGTATGCTCGAAAAAAATTACATATATATATACATATCGACAACTTTTATTTCTCCCTCGGGTATTGCAGGCTACATTTCATTAATTTCTTCCGCCACAGAGGCAGTATTGTGCCGTTGAGGCTGATGAATTAGGGTAAAAGACATTAAAGATACCCTACTGCCTCCAGCCCCCGTTAAAATACACTATGAAGAACTTATATATATATGATACCTACTACCTACTATTGAGTCGTTCCACAACTCAACGCGCTACATTCAAAAATTCTATTCAATAGAGACTCATTAAAATATGTTTAGCACCCAGAAGGGTTCATACAAATAATCTTACTATATTTACTTTTCTTACAGCAAAGTAAAAAATACACACGGTGCTTTCTTTAATCGTAAAATGTACATTTTGTTGCATATTAGATTAACATTTTTGACCTCATGGGAATTATAGGAAATTCTATATTTCATCCCCCCAAACTGTGACGGTATTATAGTGTACATGGTCAAAACGTCATTTTTATTTTTTTTACTCTCCCCTGCTCGCAGGGCAAAAAGTGTGTATACTCACGTCGATATAATACTTTTAGGCAAAAATAAGCGTTACAGTACACGCGTGTATATATGAAAATAAAGACGAAATTTATACGGTAATGTTGACATTAATGATTCGACACTGACATCGGATACTCTGCTCGACTTGAGCAAGAAACGCACTAGATCGCCAAAAAATCTAACTTAAAGAGAGACTTAACACCCTTTCTTTGGCTCCTTTGTCCTCCCTACGATGCTGTCTTGCTCGCGGACTCGAGCGATTATTGTCCAAGTTCGGCCTTGATACAGCGCATTTGGAGGATTGAAAAAATCCAGGACTTATCGGCGAGTAAATGAAAATTACTTGACGGCGGGATAAGGTAAGCGACTGATGTTAGGCGGTTCAATCTTAGTTCCCGACTCCGTCCCCACGTCTCTGCAGCGCCCACATGCTTCGCCACTTCCCGAACGATTCCGCCATGAGCCTCTCCCTGTGTAATAACCATGGCTACGACCTCCGTTCACACCATAAAACGTCCATCATACCGTAATATTTCCCCGATTAGCCGGTTATCGCCTCAGCGTTCTCTCGTAACGAAGGCATTGGCGAGCCGACATTAGCCAATTTATCCAAGGGGGGTCGCAGGAGAGCCGGCAAACCTTTATTCTCAACACCTCGCCGAGGCCGAGGTCGAGGTGAAGAAGGAGGTGGAGAGATCGACTACGATCCACTCAACTTTTAATAACTTTAACGTTACGCCTGGGGGGGGGGGGGGGGCGACCCTTGTTCCGGCTCCTCGCGAACGCGAGAGCTCTCATTTTTCCTCGCGATCCCCAAGTCTTCAATATCTTTCAAGCCTGTTCCCTTCTGCGAGCCTTCATTTTCACCCGTGAAAGGTCATCGATGAAAACGACCAGCGGTAAATCGAAATTTTCTCTTCTATTACTTTTTCTTCTTTTTAAAATCGAGAAATGGCCGTCTCTGTCTTCCAATGGTGTGGTCCTATCTCATAGTTGAAAAATGGAAAAAAAAACAGAACTGTGCGAACGTAAGAGAGGAAAAGAGAAAAATCGTATATAGACGTAGCTGGCTGTACGAGGGCCGTACAGCCAATTACTTTCTGTCATTAATTAATTCGGCGTGACTTTGTGCCCGTAAGTACAGAAAGTCTCTCCATGCCAGTGTGACGTGAGACGTTTTTAACAGTGGCGATGAGGAGGTGCACAAAGAACGTCTGGAAAATTTGATCCTCGTTCGTATACGCCGTGTAGTGTAACATGAAACGCAAACATGGACTATACACATGGCCGTATATATTTAGGTACAAGCCGCAGCTAAGGATGCCTCGGTGTGGTTTAATGAGGAGGAAATGACCACACCGCCCGCCACAAGAGGATGTTCCGATGAGATTCAAACCCCGTCATTCCCACGCGTTATATATGTATGGCTTTAATAGCTGAGGCTCTACTTGATCCGGTAACGAGTTATTACCCCAACTCGGATGGTCTCCCTGCCGTACTTCTTCTGCCATTTCCCCTTCCGAGCTCTTGCTACGCTCATACATTTTATAACAGAGATAGAGTCAAGGATTTTCCAAAGTTGATCGTATAATATAAGCCTAATATTTAGAATATTTAATTTTTAAGCTAACATGTTTAAGGTTGATTGAAGCTTTTCTGTCGATGAAGGATATTTAAATCAAGGGTTACATACAATTTTCAATGCCAAACTGTGAATTGAACGAAATAGGACGTTTTAACCCCGACAGCAAAAAAATTCAGTTAAAAAAACTCTCCTTTACTCTCTTCGAGAGGAATATATTCGAGAGCAAAAGGAGCCCCTGGACGGAAGGAAAAGAGGACAATTCCTGAGAGCGGAACACAAAGGAAAAGCGTGTTTACCGTTCGACCATGTAGCACGTGGTAGGCAGCCTCGTATAGAGAATGGGTGGTGCAATCTACATCTTAAACAGTGTGGCCCAGAGAAGAACACAGAGAAGAGAGAGAGAGAGCAACCGGAAAGCTCTAGCTCCGCTTCCATTTTGTTTAAAGCTTCTAGCGAGCTGTTCCTTTACTTCCGGAGCTTTCCGCCTCGTGCTATTCTACGAGGTATAGGTGTTTTCGTTCGCGGCCTCTCGGTAGTTTTATCGTCCGCGCGAGCGAGTCTCGCGCCTCTTGCCATAAAGCTCGAACTGCCAGTGAGAGAGTGAACGAATGAAAGCACTCCCAAACCAGTCTTTGTTGTTACCATACTCTTGCTGCTGTACGAAATTAAACGCTGAATTGTTTAACGACGAGAAAATTGAGTCTCCGGCCCATGCATAGCATATGCACACGTTGCTCTTGTACATGTGAGCATGCGAGTGCATGCGTGTGTGTGTGTGTGTATCGCGACAACAGGAAGGGCGTATCAGCGCACATCGTACTCTGCAAACATTCATAGTTCGTTACCGAGTCCCAGTTGTGTTCTCCCTTTTTTTCTCCACGACTCTGTTCATCGGGTTTACTTCAAGGATTATCCAGCGATATTCGGTGAACTCTCTCGCATCCTCCCCTCACTCTAATAATTCAAGTCCTGTGTGTGCACGAGGTAATGTATTTGGTGCACATGTGTGGTGTGCGTGTGATGTAATATACTCAAGTGCCTCGTGTACATGATGCATCAATCTTGTAAGCAGCGCAGGGGTAATATTCTGGGGTATGAATCCGCCACTCATAGATTCATAGGCGACATGAGCACCCCAGAACCGCAACTCTCGTAGCGATGATACAATCGGGTCACAGTTTCAGAGAAATACGAAAATTCCATGGAAGAATTAACGGAAGAGCAAAGTTCTAAATTTTCAACTAAATTTCTATTT
This sequence comes from Dyspetes luteomarginatus, assembly GCA_963669185.1. Classification (NCBI taxonomy): domain Eukaryota; kingdom Metazoa; phylum Arthropoda; class Insecta; order Hymenoptera; family Ichneumonidae; genus Dyspetes; species Dyspetes luteomarginatus. The sequence goes on along the minus strand of OY769903.1, from coordinate 13,816,519 downwards.
TTGTCATATCTCATATCGCATCGTACCATAATGTAGTGATTTAAATAACAATATCTGTAAATTTCAGGACAATAATTACGACAATTGTTCATGGCCTCAGAGTAAAATATATTCCTCATTTTAGTTTTAGATCTCGCCGAATTTCATGAGCATGGAATAATACTCATAAACTTCATCTTACCTATACTTAATAAAAAGAAACCTTTGTTTTATTTCTCGATAAATTACATTAATTCTCGATAAATCACAGGCCTGGGTACATGGAATCAAAAAAAAAAAATTTATTACATAGAATTTGTGGTAAGAAAATAAATAATGGACAATTTCGTAAAAGGTAAATTTCACTAAAGCCCTTCATAGTCATTTAAAATACGTCTGATACTCCAACTACACCTGAATTTTTTTTTATATTATAACTTTCCAACAAGCTCTCATATTACGAAATTGCGGTAAAAAAAAATGTTGACTGATCCATGAACAAAAAGGCATGTAAAATGTCCGCAGAGAATAATTACTTCTAACAACGAATTGATGTATATGTGACGCTATAAAAGAGTGAGGGCGAGTCAAAGATAGAGTAACGTCGATAACATTCGATGAACGTGATTAATCAAAATCATCAGCTTGAACTCTCTCTCGCTCTCCGTCTCTTCCTCTCTCTGACGGATATACTACCTATTGGAGTAAGTAATCCACTTTTTCATTACAACTCCCGGGAAATCTGAATGACATTGTCCGTCATTGACGCCTCGCGTCTATATGTGTTCCGTTTTTATCAGCCATACGTCTCCATAAAACTATATAACTCTCGAGGGTTGTTTCTTCACTGCTGCAAGATTGTTTTATTATTCCTTGCGGATACGTAAGATTGTTTGCGGACTTATCATGAACCAGAAGACGAGAGTGGATGGAGCCAAAAAACATCGAAGGTAACATCCGTTTCGTATTTCGATCGCCTGCTTGCGAGGGTGCCGTTGGCAAACAATATCAATCCGCAACATCCACAAGATTGAAGCAAGCGTGAAGTAACTAAAGAGGTTGATTGGCGTTTTTTCGCTTGTAACTGATACGACCACGGAATTCTTCCTCGCGCCACCGTACGGTTCGTTGATTCAACCGCGTGGGAGCTGAAATTTTCTATCTCCGATGGTTTTTCTCAGTAACTATTGGCCGATACAAACAGTTCCAATAGGCGTCTCTGGTCTGTCTGTTTGGGGGTGAATAAGAAGTCTGGGTCAGTCGATCCAAGAGCGCTCGCTGGACGTGCTCACCAGAATTATTGATCAGCACGCAATACAGACCGCTTATTTTTCATTCGGTGAATTTTGTTGGCCAGGCTATAGCTAATATCCAGATAAAAATGACTCTGAATATAAGCTCCAGTCTGGATAGTAAAAACTTCACGGGAACATCAACAATGACACTCGGGGTGGTGCAGCTACTAAAGTTCGATTGAGGCAGCTAAGACGTAGTTGAGAAAACCCAGTTTATTTCTGAGCTAACCAAAAATTAATTTGGGTAATAGATTCTAGTGATTTCAGATAACTTATTGATTTCTTTCATTTTTTACTAGCTATACCGAGATAAGTTTCGTGCCAAAGATGAGAAAACGAGTCGCATCCTTAAAAATGGGATCCTTATGAAAATGTCTTGAAAATTATGTGCAAATTTCGATTGATATCTTTTTAATCCATATATCGTATCGGCCGTCATCCAAGTTGCTTTTTCATCGCTCATATTCCAATAAATATACTTTTCTATTACCAGAGAGTACATAGCTATGATGCTGTTTCATCCTTGTGCTTTGCTCGCTTGCAAAATTGTCGACTCTGCTGCAGATCAAACGAGAAAAATCTCCACTGGTAAAACGTGCTTCCGCTTTCTCTCTGCTTCTGGACGTGAAGAAAAACTACAAACGCGATCGTCGTCGTCGTCGTCGTCATATCTCCGTCATTTACTCCAGCTCGCTGACTAAAATTTCGCCAAGCATCCACTTTTGACGGCACTCTGTGCAAGCGTCGAAGATAAAGGTGCTCGCATTCGCTCTCTTTCTTTCCTTTTTTTGCTCCTCACATTTATGCCTCTACCCATTTCCATCGTGTTTTTCATCCCCCTCGTTTCGCAACTCTTCACTCACTGCCTCGTCTCTTCCACGATAATGTACGCGTACCTCTTTATTACCGTCCCCCACATCGTATCCCTCCCTCATCGTCATGAGGAGTCATTTTTTTGTACTAGGAAAATGTATACCTTTCATTTTGCCTGCAACAGACTCGGTGAATTTTCAATATTTTTTCACGTTGGTCGCCTTGACTTTTTTCAGCGCGTCGATCTTCTGATAGACTATCTTTATCACTATATTGCGAATTCTTTGAATCATTTCGATTTCCGCCTGCATGTAAAACACACGTATCCTTTGAAAAAAAATCTCATTTCTTAGAAACAAACTTGCATTCATCAATATTGTTAAGTGTATGTTTGTATTTTTCGAATACTTAAGAGCTTTTAAAAATAGAAAGAAATTTTTCTTCACGATTATAAAGCTTACTCGAGGAAGATGTAGAATGTCAATAATTGGAATTGTCAGAGTGTTATTCGTACGAGCTGTATCTATGGAAAAAGACGTTCTTGCGTGTAGGATTTCAAATAATTCCTTTACTCTGCTCTTCAGTCTATGCGACGGTGAATTTATCGTCGCAATCTGACGCCATATCGTATACGAACCAGCTCATACCCCTCCATTCTCAAGGAACACATACGTACTAGCATTTGCACTTTGCACGATAAACACACTTATCACGTTTGTTCCGCGAGAACAGGGCTCTGCTGCTGCTGCCGCTGCTGCTGCTGCTTCTGTCACGAGGTTAAATAGGCAGTAGCAGATGAAGATTCGGAAGTGAAAGGGATCCTGCTAGGTAGTAGTACGACACCCATCCCACCCACTATAGAGAAATTTGAAACTACAAGATGCTTCAGCGTACGAGATGACATATGGTCGTCTCTTATCGTTAAATCTCTCCTCGTCGTTCTCTATCAACCCCGATTCCGTCAACTATCAGCATCGGATTAAGGGCCCAAGGAGGCACGGTGCAATATCTCACAATTAAATGGTAATTCCATACTCCACGTACACTCTTGATCTAGTTTACGTTTTGTGGCTATCTCAGAGACATCATCAACCTCGTAGTGAAAATAATAGATTATTCTCGTTTTGTAATAAATTGCAATGCAAGCTGTGCATGATTTCGTGCGTTTAGTTATTCATCAGTAATAAGATTTTGCTTCAAATTGAAGTGTCTTTGTTATACATGTGTATTTTGTGCGTCAGAGTTCGAAAGTTTATATTTTATTTAAATTTTTTCTCCTCGCATTATTAGGCATTCGGCTATCACCACGCCGAAAGATGGCTTCCTCACAGAGACAGAGAGAGAGAGCAGAGGGCTTTGTATGTGTGTGCCTGTGTTTTCGCCTCTGGTTCAATTCATTGTCCGAATCGACATGGCTCTTGTGGACCAGGCACAAAAGGTTACGGAAAACAATGTAGCTCTATCTGTGTCATGAAACACAAGCATCGGAAGTATAGAATTGAAAGTTACTTCGCTGGTATGTGACAGTGCGTGGATAGTACAATAACTCCCGTTGGAAAATTCGTTGAATGCGCGAAGCTTGCGACATCATCCTGCCAGGGAGAAAACGTGAACGGAATCTTTATCGCGTGATCATGCGCTGTACAACGGGGTAGATCGGACTTTCACACCCTATCAATGTGTGCGTGTGTGCGTGTGTGGTTGTCACGGTACACATACGCAGGGACGCTACTGCGTAGCAACCGGATTTCATGAATGTTGACGCAGACGGATAGACAAATAGTCGCGTCCGCGCTCGGGAAAATCCAGAGTGAGATGGAGCTTTGGTACACATGGCCCCATGCGTTAATATAGGATGAACTGACCAGTTTGCACAGCCAAACAGCATCGTGGGAGAGCCCAATGAGTGTACCAACTTGCATGTGCACTGCGATAAATTTACCGGCTCTGGATGTTCAGTGGAAAAAACGCGTGTCAGGTGGAACCCGACTATTTTTCAAATGATGCTTTCATTTCCCGATATAAATTCTTCGTGCCCAATGGGACCAAAACTAAAGGATTATCATGCAGAGAGATACTTTGATAGAGATACATGAGATAACTTTTACTGAGAATCATCCAAAATCCAATTAAGTATTAACGGAATTTTCATTCAACCCAAACACATGCGATCTTGTTCGCCAGATAAACGATTTGCCTGCACATAACGATGTGCTGCTATGATTTTTACAATATAAATATTCTTTCAAACGACGTGTGGAAAAATTATAAAGAAAAAAAAAAGTTGATCGTCTTTATTATAAAACGAGTGATATGCAGAGTCTGAAAGTGGTAGCCAGTGCTGGGCTACCGTTTGGGGAGACGGCGAAAGCATCCAAATAAATTCCATCGAGGGACTGAAATTTTATCTCCGATTCTCCGATGCGTGTCCCTGGGAATTGAGTTTCTGAAAAGAGTTGAGCCATTAAATGTGCCAACGTCAGACATAAGCTAAAAATTTTGGCTCAAGCTTTATACAGGGTGGTGAGACTGTTTTGTCCTCCTCTGTGTGATTTACAGCGTGTGCATCCCCCGGCATAGCGAATGTTACATGTCCCCACGTATCTATGTATGCATATGTGTACAGTTGGCAAATCGTCTATAGGCCAATGAGGCTCATGTTTGACCGGGAACAGCAACAGAACGTGGCCAGAAACAGCCCGGTCGAATGCTGCAACTGTACCCTGGCACATTCTCTTTGATACGGAATGAGTGCTCCGGCAGCAAATGCGAGATGCAGCCATTCTCCGTATACACATAGCCTATTGCGTTTGCTTGAGTCTACCTTGTGATGGCCCTATCAGGTTCATGTACCCGAGGGTTTGCCAGTTATTTCACATTAGACACTGAGAACAGCATCGTAAATACACGAGACAGCTATGTCGAACGTTACATGCTGTGTTTGCTTGTGGACAACTCATTTGGCGCCAGGTCAAGCAAAACAGCCCTAAGGGAGGAATTGAGGAATTATCAAAAAAGTGTGAAATTCATATGAATTCATAGGACAATTTTTTATTTTTAACAAAAATCTCACCCAGAGTGTATAAAAATGTACAAGAATCTGAGAATTTGGAATTCGACTACTAGTTTCAGCAGGGGCTCGTTCCTCATGAAAATTCGTGCTTTTTTGTCTTATAACGAGGTTCATCTTTTTAGCTGGAATTATTCATTCAACGACTATATTGCAACGAATTCATGTTTACTACCCTTAACAATCGTTTTTTTTTTTCATTCACCCGGAGAAGTCGTACAATTTGATCGATTGAACTCAGGTTATTTTTTAACGCGAGCTTTTAACTGTTCCTTGTCCTCATTGTTCGTGACGTCTTAAGAATAACGATTCTCGATGTATTTCTTCTGATAAAACCTTCGAATGCAATCAACAAAATTCGATTTTCTCGCGATTTCTCAGCAGCTCCGATTAAACGGAGAAAGGGACAGAGAGAAGGTGGTAGTTGTGTAAGATAATTAGATACCTGTTATCGAGTATAATTGCTCTCCCTGACTCTTCTAACAAAACTTTTGAGACATCATCAACCGAGTTCGATTAAATTTAGTAAAATAGAAGCTAAATCAACCTTAGACGCATTACCGATTTATAGGGCGGTTAATGGTGTAAAGTTGGCATTTTTCTAGTTCATTCCACAAAAAAAAAAAAAAAAAAAAAATCACACAAAAATACCCCAACAATATTCAATGCCATCATCTGGGAAAATGTTTGAATATAGTTAGTAGATCCGAGACATAATGCATCGAGTAATCGCATAACGTAGGCTAGATTTTGTTTTCATACTATTAATTAATATTTGTTAATAGGATCCTCTACAGGTGGGAATTATTGGGTGAAAAGAATAAAAGTCAAGGTGTCAAAGCCACTACCACTACGTTTCTTATGAATATTTACGGCTGTAGAATAATTTCTCTTTCTTTTTTTATAATGTTTTAAGGTACGGAAATCGGAGGAATTGTTGCAGGCTATAACTATATAGATCCGTAACTAGTCTGAAGTTCCAGCTTCTCGGTAGTAGCCAGCAATTAGCACAAAGACGACCTAGATTTATGCGACGTGACTTGAGCTCGGGATATGGACCGGATAGGAGAAGGGCAACGAGGGGAAAATTATCACCCCTCTCTGGGTGAAGAAACACCTCGGGCGTTGTCCCAAGCCATTCGCCCACAATAGCAAATATATTCCGTACAGACTGTATAATACTGTATCATATCTGCGAATATATATACCTCGAATAAGAAGAGGTATACGTGCTTTGCGGTCGAGGGTATATTGGTATCGATTATGGTTTGCATTATTCTGGTAATTTATCTTAATTAAGGGATCTTGAGAGTGGCGGTGACCCAATTAATAAGCAGTAAGGACGTGCATCGTTCTCCGTTCTCTCTTTCTCTCTCTGTCCTCTTTGTCCCCTTTCTCTAACTCTGTATGCGAAATAAGGTCGAGTGGAGATTCCTATTATCGAACGTGTACTTCACGTAACTTGCCCCTCTTGTCTATCTAATTCATGCTCTTTCGGCAACCTTTCGTCGTTAGCAAACACAGTTCTAGGCTCTTTGTTCCATAATTGTATATTGTAGCGTTGTATGTGTTAAATTTGCGTATGCATATATTCATTTATTTCTAAGTGTGAATGGACGTCCATCTTATTGTAAATGGATCATCAATTTGCATGACATTGATGAGAATCTGGTGATGGGATATAGTTTATGGTCAGATGGTTGAGTCTGTGCCTTACATTATGGTTAATGCAATATCAATCCGTGAGGTAAGCCAGCTTTGTGTGTATCAATGTCTGTGTTATGTATTATTGTTTTTCTTCTTAGCTGTATACGCTTCACGATGCAAAGATGTAAGGGTCGATTTTTCTATCGCGCACTATGACCGCTCGTATGTGTACCGTTCATAATAAAACTCTGCCATTAACCCTTTGTGGTCAAACCTCCGAATTAAATCAAGCTGGTCACAGAAGGCTGTGTGTGAAAATTATCCGTCCAATTGGGAGCAGAAAACTATGGACCATACTTTGAACATTGTAGAATATTTAACAAAAGTCGATATCTGAGAAATCAAATGACAAAGTTCAAGCTCGGGTCATTTTGACCCGATGTGACCAAGAAGGGTTAAAATAGTCACTTTTACGAGAGAGGATTCTGTCAGTGAAATCTGCAATCGTACTCTGCAATATTCTCATTGGCTAAAACCTTTTTTCATTCGGTTATTGAGCGACTACATATGACAAATGTTAGCAATTCTCAAGTTTTTATGGATAGCCAAATCCCATAGAGTCATAAATCTCATAGACTCAAACTCGCACTCGTATGTTGGGATATTAATGTTCGAGTTAATTGTAAAACATGTGTAAGAGGTTATGCTTGCACGCAGCCCAACTTGGAAATACTGCCGGCGTTACCCTCATCGTGTAAACGCTATGTCTGACCGCATAAATGTAATTTGTTCATGCGAACATGTTTAATGTTACCAGACGTGCACGTTTGACGATTGATGTAAACGTGAATATGTGAGCTAAGTGCGAGCAAAAGGCTGGCTAAACAGTCTAATTGACTTCAAACAGAATACATAATGTTATGCCGAAGAGGACGTATTGGGATATCAATACTTGAGTACTATAGCCCGATGGGATGGAGTAGAAGACTGTCTATGGGATTTCCCACACGCTCTGCGCATTGCTATGCCATGGTATATGTGTGTGGGCAAACATATCGACTTATTCGATGGGAACCGAAGTGCATCGCCGTTCATGTGAAATCGATGAGGCCCATATATACATGTATATATATATATATATCACTCACACACTACACACACACACACACACACACATATAGTGTGCGAGTGGGTATTTAGACACTTTGTTGCAGCATATTATGGTAACATATATAGTATAACTATACACACATAGCATATACGAGCCTTCGGTAACGTGACGCAGAGGACACTGGTGTAGAACGATAATGCACACAAGCCGGGGGGGATGTTATAGGGCGGAGAGGCTTGCGCGGTACAGCTGGATTCAGCAGGATTTGTTCGTTCGCTTCGTTAATTCCCAGCGAGCTAGCCACCCATCGAACGAGCTAGTCAGCCAACCAGCCAGCGAAACGGGACGACACTCATCGAAAATTGATCTTCCAGTAATGCGTGCACAAAATCCAGACCGCGGAAGAGTTGTGGGCGTTCATGACGCTTTGCGAAAGCTCTCTCATGGACCTGGTTCTCTGGTTTTATAACGATCAACAATACTGTGTAATACTGCAGATGTGCTGCGTAACTGCAGTATTCACATACCTGTACGATGACTAGATTCTCCATATTAAGACATTTAAAAAGTTTCAAAATTCATTGGCAACATTCATAGCATTGAAAATATCACAGTGGTAGAAACTGGTAGATTTTTTTATGAAATTTTTTCGAGCACACAACGTTTTTTGCATTATAAAGCATCCTATGCTAGTTAAAAGCTGGGAAATTGTATTTCTGCCGGAATTGATTAATCATTGTCAACAATAACAATCGATCTTTAGTGAATTCATATCAAAGTAATTATATAACTATTGTAAAATTATATTCCAAGAATATGATATTGTTTAAATTTATTTATTAATTAATCGAGCCGGAAATGCCAATTGAGATTTTGAAAAAGAGCAAACTTTTAAAGGACTCGAGTCAATTTCTTACTTTTTTAATATTTTTAATACTTCATCAATACTATTCCAATGTTATTTTTTTTTTTTGCGTGTGAACCATCCGGCCAAATAAGAGAGAAGTTAATGAGAGAAAAATTATGAGGGAAAAGGAGTAATAAAATGTGGATGAAACTCAATAATGTAGGAGTTTTGTTCGTTCTAGTATTCATTTGAATTCGTTCGCTCTAATGCATCCCTGTGTGTATATCAGCATGGCTCTCATATTTGCTTTCAACAGTTTCCAAGGATATACACAGCATATGCGATGAAAATTACGTGGCTAGATAGCGACCATGTGCCGTCACCTCGTTCGTTACCGCTAAAGTTAAACCATCGAGTTTTGGGTATAACATAGCGGTCTTGCCAGCGTACATCATGAGACGAGTTACCGGCGATGTTACTGACGATCAATACCCTTCAACTATCTCTTTATCTCTGTCCGTCACCTTCTCACTTGCTTCTTCTGGCGCCTTCTCACGTTCTCTCCATGCCCCGGCACACAGAGACACAGTAGAATGAGTCAGCGTATTGTCCGTCTCCCCTCTGACACTTCTACTAGGCTAACTGTGTATCCTTCACTGTTCTCACCACTGACAAGCCGTACTTACACTACTGCGCAAACTTTTACTCTTCTATTACCTTGTTTATTCATTTCTGCATAATAATTTTGGGCAAACGGCTCAATATGAGCCCTTCTGGGCAGGATTCTGATCAGATTTTCGCGATTCGCTAGAGCATGGATAAAGCACTTTTGGGTCTGCCTAAAATCATGTTCTGAACACCGTACTTAGTACTGTACAAACTTTTAATTTTTTATTGCCTTGTCTATTCATTTCTGCATAATAATTTTGGGTAAACGGCTCAACATGAGCCCTTCTGGGAGGGGTCCTGATTAGATGTTTGCGATTCTCTAAAGTTTGGATAAAACGCTTTTGGATCTGCCTAAAATGATATTCTGAGCGCTTCGGTAAAGGACTCTCATCGCATTAACGAGTAAAAAAAAAATCATATGTATAAAACGATTTTTTAAACACCAGTTGAAAGCCCGTAGCTTAAATTATATACCATATACGCATGCTTATGATAAGGCCTTACTTCCGAGCCTTTACTACGATGAACTATTTTCGGCTAAAATAGGCATCGCGAAATCATTTCAGTATCTATGAAAGCCAGAAAAAAGCTCTCGATGGCAAATGAGCTGAAAAAAAAGGGAGTATTGTACTGATGTATCGATGTAGAATATAGTGCTTTAACCATTGGAAATTAGAGCCGGAAAAGCAGTATCCTGATAGCCAGAATTGAACAGTGAAGATCCAATAACGAAGCCTCTCACCTCGGTATAAACGAAGTCCCGGGCCATAGAGGTAGAGTACACGGTACGCGATCCGTTCTCCTGGTTCCGTTACGAACCTACCCGAAATCGGTTCTCCTCTGTGTCATTGCTCGCTTCTTCTCTGTGTCATTGCTCGCTTCTAGGGCACACACTCGCAAATGCATCTCTCCCTTTCGCCATGGTATATGTTCTACCAGTATTCCACACTACATTCTACACTACCATTCTGTATTCCATCGTGTATGTGGTACCATGCTCATGGGCGTGACTCGATCCGGTGCCAGCGTTGCATCAATCTGCTGGTTAGTACTCACTCGCGCCACGCCGTTATCCTTTGACCATTCGAGCTAGCCAATTAGTCACGATGATGAAATTGGGTTGTTTCAGACTCCCCCTTATTGTATTGTACACACACACACACAGCATGGAAAATAAACGTAGACCAGATACTGCAACATTCTTGCTGGTTAACTTGTGATGCATTTGCCTTGGACATGGAATCAACTTCCATCTCCGTTGATGGGATAATACGAAGTTGACTGATTGATTGATCGATTTTTCATAGTTCAGTGAAATTATGCAGATGGGACGGGCAGGTTGTAGAAAATCCTATAAAATATATTGGTAATAGAACCACCACGATAAGGTCAGAACAAAGGTCACTATTCAGATAATGCCACTTTTCAATTTTTTTTTTCTTTTTTTAATGGAAATCAAACTTTTTTTACGAGGGAGCGAGAAAGTGGACTGATATGGGGTGCACAGAATGAAATGCTTGGTACGTTATTTTTCTGTTTCTGAGGAAAAACAGAACCAGTGTGACAGAGTTTTCGTAAAAGTTTCGATGAAACGAACGTCACTGCGCAGATTCTACAACCAGACACAACTCTGCTCGCCTCTGTATCCATTTTTATGTCACCTCGGTACTTTTAGTACAGTAGATTACTGTAAAATGAAGCAATGATATACGATGTACTGCGCGATTTTTAAATATTCCCAACTATGGAAATATTAACTTTATAAAAAATACGGAATTTTAAAAAACTCTTGTACAAATAAATTGATAAATAATGAAAATCTGAAGGTTTTGGGCGTCGTATCTCAGATTTTCATATCGTAAAGCTCATAACGAACGTTATAAAGGAAAGTTACAGCGGCGATATCGAAATGGGCATAGAGGTCCTCTCTATGGGGACTAGACTATATACATATACTACACTGAACACAACATGTTTTCCAGGCTTTTCCATAAAGCAGCCGGTAAATTGCTTTTCACGAAATACCTAACTGTCTTTACACATTTACTATTGAATTCCACGTCTCTGTGTGTGTGTGTGCGTGTATGTATGAGTGAATAAACCGATGCTCATGTAATATGTATCATTCGAAATGGCTAGTGGGAGCTCGTACGTTTGGGATGAGGTCATTCTGTCGTGAGTGCATGCACATGTGGATCCTCCTCGAACTCACTTGATAAACCTCGTGCCCCTCGGCGACTTTTGAGATTATGCGTGTAAACGCACGTTCAAGTTGACCACCGTTCGACGACGATAACTCCGTTGGGCTGTTACCTGCTCTTGCCATTTTACGCTGGGGCCACTATCAACGCCACTGTTATCCGATTCGCTTGATAACTATAAATCGGATTCGTGCATTGTGGCCAATCTAATGGCGCGAGAGAATTTTCCCAGCAGGATATATTTGTGCCCATGTGTGTGTGCGTGTGCACGCGTCGATTTGTCACGATTGACTGCCTGTAGATTATTTACGCCAACATTTTCATGATTTTCCATGCAAATCTCTTGATCGTAAGTTCTGTCAATGAACAGCATAAAGATATGCAATTTTTATCTCTTTTCTGTATTGGACATAACTGCAGTTTTCATATAGGGAACATTTTCGCGGATGGTAAACAAATATAATTTCATAATAAGCAATAAAATATAATTAAGAGACGCACTAAGGCTGGCAATTTATGCATGTGCGATTGAAAGCTTTTTTAATTCCCTCTAGAACACGTCGCTTGATAAAATATTTTCGTCTGCACGGTTTATAAAATACTGGTCTGAAATTCGTTCTTAATTAACGTTTTCACATTCGTTTGCCTTGGATGAAAAAAATAATGGAGTAATCTTAGGACTCTGGTGGCTGAGATATCGAGACGGTCAATGACAGGACAGCCTCCAAGATAGGCTCTTACAGCCGGGGAAGGAAAGGTTGTTATCGTTCATCTATGAATTTCAATCGATTGTTTAATCAACGTATGCCATGTGATGTAATAATGGATCAGATTGAATCACGCTAAACAAGTCCATCAACAATCATCCCGCTAAAGAACATTTTAGAATGTAATTGGAGCATTACTTTTTAATGAGATAATTATCAAAATACCGTATAAATTATCATTCGCTATTTTTCAATTCCTACGGAACCATCGTAGCTTTTATATTGTCAAAATTTCCATTCAAATTACCCTTGATAGGAAGGATTATACATTTCAAAATTGTACAATAATATAATTCATCCAATTTTATTTCCCTTTCGAATTTTAATCAACGACATTTGTTGTTCTTTTCATGGCTATAAACTGATTATCGAATTTTGTGATTATGTGGGTGAGAGAAGGCCGTGTAAAATCCTATTGGAAGGTCTGAACTGCGTAATTTTATCGGGTTAATATGTACACCACAACGACACACACACGCTCTTCTCTCATCCTCTCTTCGCGTCTCAATTATGAGAGTCGTATTAACCGTTCGTTAGTGGAGAACTCTGGCCAACCTCTCTATTATCACAGCGCCAGGTAAAATTATCAGCTCGATTGTCAGTGCAATTTCGTAGTGTTAAATTAACACCCTTGCGAAATGTAAGCTCGCTGTTATGCTATTTACAATATGAAATGAATATAAATGGGTAATTCTATCACGAAGCAAAACTGCCTAGGATAAAATGAAATATGGAGGACGGTGAAAGGGGTGAGAGGGGGAAAAATGATATAAGAGAATTTACAAAAAGAGGTAGGCAGAAAGAGAAGAAGAAAGAAATAAACAAAAGTATCCACGCAGGGAGATAAAAGCTCCGAGAAAATGGTACGAGTTATGAACATTTAGGAAATAAAGGAGATGTAGAGAATGATGAAAATGAAATGAAAAGAGTGGCTGCGTTTCTCATTAAGATATTAACATAAAGCAAGGATAAAATACAGGTAATTAAGTTTTTAGCATCCTGTCACAGTATACGTGACACGTGCATCATTGCTTACATCCATAATAATCAACGGGATTTTTTAATTTTTATCGACACCTCGTTATAGTAAAAAACGACTCAATCTTCTTTGTCAACTGTGCTTTTTTCCCTATTGCTTAAACTCTCGGGGTATATTTTATGGGCCCTTCCCATTGGCGGCCTCCCTTATCGCTCAATTCCGCCTCGTAACTGTGAAAAGAGAGCCTTTTCCGGTTTCTTTGAGGTGCAAAATCGAGTGGTGAAAGCCCAAGGCGCGGGAGGGTGAGGTGCGCGCGCCGACGTTCTATCGGTGGTGAAAAGTAGCCTCGTCCGGGCGTACACTCTCTATCCCGTGCTATTGAACCGAGTGATTTGACAAAGGAAATGGGAAGACTATAATGACTGAGGTCGAACGATCTATCCTCTTCCCTTTCTAGTCTACCACTCGTTTTATTTTTCTCTTTCCGCGTATTCCCTCATTTTTCTTTACTTGCACTCGTACAAATAGATTTTCTTTGTTTACTACGATACCACCCTATATTGGTATAAAAAAAAAAAGAAAGCTTTTTGCATTTCTCGTTGGGAGCTTGTCCGTAATAACTTCTCGGTTGTCTGCAATAAACAAAAGAGACAAACGCAATGTATCAAAATGTACACACTTACACTTTTAACCTAAAAGAAACTCAGATTTTTCACCGAGATGTAGGCACGGAGTTAAAAAAAAAAATTGACCTATGATAAAATTGTAAAAAATTAGATTTATCGTTTGTTTATTAGAATAATTATTTGATGGTGAAAAGTAGCCTCGTCCGGGCGTACACTCTCTATCCCGTGCTATTGAACTGAGTGATTTGACAAAGGAAATGGGAAGACGATAATGACTGAGGTCGAACTATCTATCCTCTTCCCTTTCTAGTCTACCACTCGTTTTATTTTTCTCTTTCCGCGTATTCCCTCATTTTTCTTTACTTGCACTCGTACAAATAGATTTTCTTTGTTTACTACGATACCACCCTATATTGGTATAAAAAAAAAAAGAAAGCTTTTTGCATTTCTCGTTGGGAGCTTGTCCGTAATAACTTCTCGGTTGTCTGCAATAAACAAAAGAGACAAACGCAATGAATCAAAATGTACACACTTACACTTTTAACCTAAAAGAAACTCAGATTTTTCACCGAGATGTAGGCACGGAGTTAAAAAAAAAAATTGACCTATGATAAAATTTTAAAAAATTAGATTTATCGTTTGTTTATTAGAATAATTATTTGATGTGTATGTTTATAATTATTTTCTCATAAAATCATTTACAATGGTTTTTTCTTTGAATACACGACGTTTCGATCTTTGCCTCTTCGTTTTTAGCAAAAAGGAGAAACCTGTCGTCGTCAGGGTTAGAAAAAAAATGGTAAGGTTGAGGGCTGGGGTTACAAAAGCATAGTATGCTTGCAGAGTTTCGTGGAGCATCGTTGAAAGGAGAGTGGGAACTGGCAGACTCGACAGAAGAACCAGAGGTAAAGAGCGAGAGCGAGAGAGAGAGAGAGAGAGGGAGGGAGGGTGAGAGAAAGAGAAAGAGGGTGAGTGTAACCATGGAAAAAAGCTGGAGAGCGTATCCAAGCTTTTTTTTTACCAAGGACGACGTTGATTGGACGTTGATAAACGACTCGGGCTAGCCACACGGAGCTGCCTCCTGTCGCGGATAAAACAAACGTTATCGACCCATTTGCTACAAGGTTGCAGAAAAAAAACGTCCTTACTCTACCATCAGAGTTTCATGTCTGTCTCTTCACTCGGAGGAACCCCCCAGTCCAGCGTCAGCTCTCCGCAATCTCCTTTCGATTTCAACGAAGAACACGCAACGTTCACTGGTAGTCTTCTTATCGACACTTTTCCCTGTCGAAATTTTTCTCATTTTCGATGTTTTTTTTCTTTCTTTTTTTTTTTTAAATAAACAGATCATCTCATGTTCTGATAATGAGAGCCCATCGATGAGGGTGTAAATGTTCATGATTACGAGAAAAATCGAACGTTTGAAAAGCTCTTGATTTTGAAAAATATTTTTTTCATAGTCTGTTAATTAGGAGGAACGAAACATTGTTATTTATCTAATATGTATTTGTTGTTTTATGTTACAGGTAAGCCGCATAATATCAATAAGAACTGGCACGACACTGCACAGCACAGAGAAGGAGGAACAAAAATATGGAGAAACAAAAGTATTAATTTTACAGTCTTTCTAATATTTGGGTCTAATTTACCAATTAGACCAATTAGATCATACTTGTAAAAACTCCATGTCCTCCCGTTTCCTGTAAAGAACAAAATTCTAGCTACTTCCTCTTTGTGTGAAAATTGAAATTGTAGTACAATAAGTGGGCTCAAATCGTTGCAAACTTTCATTGTGCTCACCCACCTCGTTCAGCAGAGAATGCTGTACCGTGAATAAAAAGGAGAATTTCCATGATGCACTCACGAGAGCCCAATCAGTTTAATCCTCAATAATGGAAAATGGGTGAACCATTAGAATAACATAATTTTAGGGTGTATCCATAAGCAATTACGCCATCGTCGTTATCTGAAATCGATTAGAACGTATTATCGGGCAAGTTCAGGATAATATAAAGACTGCTATATTCTATTTTCCGCAGAAAACGGTATATAATTATTATTATTTTGGAGCTTTCATATGAGGTATTGCGAGTTGACGAATTCATGGAAGAATTCATGGAAAATGAAATAATGAAAGAATGAAAAAAATTCAATAGAATTTGCAAATTATTACGAAACAATAATAAATTCCAATATATTCTTCTAAAAATGGCCCATTCCATTTCTGCCACTATTTTCTCAGTACTTATAAGTATACAGATAAAGCCAGGTGGGATGAAAGCTTATGTAACTGAAACGCGCGAAACGTTCTGAATTGGTGGCCGCGCGAGCAGACCACCCCGTCAATGTCTAATTGCCGGAATACCGTGGGAGTTGTGGCGAAATTTCATGTATAAGTGACGATACGATGAGAACCTTGCAAGACGAAATTACGATTGGCGATAACGAGTAAAGGGCCTTTCTCTGATGGGCCTGAGAACTGAGGCCTGAGACTGGCATTGATGCTCATTTTGTTACTTCTCCGGTCCGTGAATTCACGAGTGGGAGAATCTTCAAAGAGATAAAAGTAGCATCATCGTGTTGGTGATCTTTTCCTCCCCTTTGGCCGAATACCATTCGTTTGGGTTAAAGCACAGAGACACGTGCGAATAAGGGAGAAAAAGAGTATATCTGATTGGGAAAGGAGGTGTACAGCTATTTTCCTCCTCTTTATATGTAGATAGAATGAGAGAGACCTTTTTATTTTGTCACTTTTGCCATTCTGCCTGCTCAACCGTCCTTTCCTTGAATAACTAAGCTAAGTGACGAGGGTACGATGGAGAGAGAGAGAGAGAGAGTGATGCGGGAAAAGCGGCATGAGCGAGAGGAAAAAAAATGAGATGACAGATTAGCCGCCACGTAACTCTTCTAATCGGATTATTCAAATTCACTCCCCAAAGCCAGCGTGAAAACGAGAGCGACTCTTGGTGAGGTGAGGTGGAGTCAGGAGGTCACCCAACTGGTTAATTTAACTTCTGGCTTGCATTCGTTCTATTTCGTACCTACACTAGTCCGATCCGTGAAAAAGGTCTAACGCAGTCCGTGTGTAAAAATAAAATGGCGAGTTATATGTAGCCATACAAGTCTAAGCCAAGATGGAGGATGTGTCTAATTGCAGGCCAAATGAAATCGTCTTATCATTCGTCTCTTTAATTAAATCTGGAATCTCGTTTCGTGAATTATTTTTCTTCACTCTAGCTAAATGAAGTAAAACTCGTGAGTAACAGGGGACAAGTACTTTGAGATTACTCAGATTTTCTAAAGTCTACGAAGATTATTCAAGTGCAATCGGATTTCCTTGTTTGTCCGAGTTATCGTTTTCTCGGCAACGTACCCGATATATTCGTAGGTAGAAAAAGATAAAGAAGGAAATAAGATATAATCAAACTGGAGGACTTGACTGAAAAAGTAGATGATCCCAGAAAAATGATGATGGTTCTTGGTACTCTATCAAGCACGTTTATCGGGCGCTTTTAAAAACTTGTGTTTTTAAAAATAATTTTAAAAACTTGTGTACATTGAAAAATGCTGCAGACCTTTGATTCAAACTTTCTCGAGAACGATTTGATGGCACGAAGGCAGGTTAGCGGTCGTTGCCCGCGTCTATCAATTACGGGCAAAATCCATCTCCGCCGGTTCGACTTGGTCGAGCAGTGTTGAAAAAAGTTTCCATCAAATGTTTGGCTCTATCTCTTGCGCACTCATTAATACGGTTTAGAACCCCCTTAACGTAGCGTAACACGGGCGCTATTTTTATATGTAATAGCTGTGCGTTATATCTGTCTACATAAATAATGAAGAGCATAACCATCTCGAATTATCGATGAATCAATAAATTTACACAGTAAACAATATTCGTAAAAGTCTGTAAAATTTGATGAAAATTCATTATACCGGAAGTTCACAACAATATTTTACTTTCTATAAAATATGCAAACTTTGTTTTTGCAAAGCATATCGAAAACATTTTCTATAGCGTAAACTGCCCTTATTCATTCTCCAATGAATTTAGCAAATAGCATTTTGAGTTTAAGTTTAAGTTGAAAAACATGGGGGAGGAAAATTGTTGAAAGTAACGAATTAATTCTAGTAATTGCAGCAGATAATCTGTATATAGTATAAAATAATATGACCTGACTGACTGTCACTCATCATCGCCGAGCCGAAACCGCTAAAACTGTAAATATTAAATTTGGTCAGTAGTTTTCTCACTAAGAAGGCATTTTTCGAAATTCAACCCTTAAGATGAGAAAAAATTGTAAAATTTATTAAATTTGTATTCAACGCGAGAGATGCCGCGCGAGCGGCAGATAGTAATGAATAAATGCGTTGATCAAAAAGTTTTATATAAGATAGAAAAAAAAAAAAAAAACGAAGAATTCATCCCTCCCCAGCCTCTGTTTTCGTAAAAGTGGAAGCGGTAACTGTGATATTGCGCGTGTCCTCTTCTTGTGCCAGGCGGTTTTTGCCAAACCAAAGATGGCGACATCACCAAACATTGTGCCGAGTATTAAGCAAGCTCGAGAGCGAGAGGGATGTGGGTGCTTTCACACCAGGCCACGGACTTAGTCAACTTTGATAATCTTCAAACTAATTTTGAGTTTAAGCTTCAGTTTCTCGTCTCTGTGTGTACTCGGGTATTGGGGACAGCGGTACTGCGGCTCACGATGCTTTGCTGCAGGTCAGCGATGGCGATGGCGATGGCTAAATCTGCATGCTCGCCGCAAATCCCACCCTCCCACAACGTTTAGTACCAACTCCGCACACAGTCGCCAGCATTATAGTAATCTCTTGGCATCACTCTCATCTCGTTTCTCACTCCCATCTCCAAAACTCTCTGCCCTTCAGCGCCATATTTGTTCTTCGTGGACAAGGGGAAAAAAATTTGTCAGATAACCACCCCAAAGCTTAACGTAATTTCCTTGCGCAATAATAATAAAAAGGAAATGAGAAAACCACGATCTGCACTGCACTGGTTTAACGATAAACGTTTTCCGAAGCAAACTCTCATTGCCCAGGCCATACTTCATACCCTGGACTCGTATTCTGTGTGTTGCTCTGTTGAATGTCCAGTTTAACGAGCCGTCGAAATCGCGGCAGGTCAGCCACAAATGCACAAAAGCTTTTGTGTGTGAGTATACATATTGCGTCTGTGTATGTTTCGTACATAAATGCAAGCTGTACGTGAATGTATGCGCGTGCACACGCTTTTACGTTGATTTGAAAATCATTTTTCGGGTGTATCGGAAATGAACCTATAGAAATAGGTGCAATTGAACGCGCTGAGCTGCCGGATGTCTCGGGTTATACATATATGTTGTATCAACGGGCAATCAAAGCTTAAAACTTATTGTTGAAGAGTACACATTGCTGCCTTAATTTCCTATCAATGTGGATTATCGACATACCTACTCGAGGGATGACCAGCCGTGCTTTCTATTAAACGGGGATTTTTTTTTTTTTTTTAAAGAAGCATTTGAGACCCAAAAAAAGATAAAAAATAAAAGATTCACGTAGTTCCATCTTTCTGAAAAGGAAGAAATTAAAATAAACATAAAATATTTTTTTTGTAGCTATAAGATAAATAAAGAAATGAAATCGAAGAAATTTCAAGTATGCTTCGCGTTTTCACATTTTTATTTCTCGTATAGGTTACAGCGCGAGGGCCGTACTTCGCGCTAGACTTTGTCGCGAGAATGTCATCTCGATAAACAGCTCGAACGTGTATACTTGAGGCAGATCAATCGAAATAAAGTTAGCCATTACGTAGTTCCACGTATATCCAGACTGCTGAAGCTACGAAGACAGTCGATTGCAGCCTGAGAGATGCATTGAAGGGTGCCATGACGATGCCTCGGGGGATTTTGCAATTATCGATGAACGCTTCTACGCGCCTAATTACTAATCCGAACTCCCGCAGTGCCCGTACTATAACAGCATACACATATTCCACATAAACGTTGTACTAGAGGAGTTAGTACTGGGAATATTAGTAGTAATATGGCTTGAGCCAAGCGCAGAACTGTCGATATACATATACATATATATATATATATATAGATAGATAGATATATATATGTAGTTGGATCAATGCCAGGGGATGTTACAATACACGGATGGAGTGAGGTACATGTAACAAGGAACATGGAAATGCATGTACGTGTAAGACTGCAAGTGTACTTGCATAATCGTTAGCTGACGAATGTCCTGTGGGTAAATTCCAAACGACGTTATTTTGAAGGGTGTAGGAACGCTTGGTTGTGCACACTAAAACGCGCATGGCATTATCCGCGATACGAGAGGCTATTATCGATCCCACATCAATGTTTTATTCCTCCATTTAAGTCCGTTTTAATAACTTATAAAGATAACGTTCAATCACGCATAATTTGTTAAATAGCTGTACTACGCTGCATCGCTGAGTCTGGAGAACATCATCTCTCAAAGGCTAAATCCGTTTTTCTACGTTTACCACCATCATCATCGTTCTTTGAAAAATGATGGTTTCCAACCTCAATAATGATATCCTGTCACGCTAGCAAAGGAAATTCATTAAATTTAGACAAAATGAGAAATTACACAGCACAGGCCTTGTTCCTCTTTGTCTTTCCTTCATACTCTCCCCATTTACGCAATTTCCACGTCACGTTACTTCACGTCACATAAAATTTCCCAATTTATTTGTTGGGGGCACGGAATAATTCCGTTGCTAAAATGATTAAGAGAGCGAAAGCATCATTGTGTGTAAAATAGATAGTAAACAGCATTGAGTAAATGTAAAATGAACCGTGACACAGCATTGAGTGATGTAAAATCGACTATGTAAACAATGTCATTGTGGCATCAAACGATCAATATGTGCTGGTTCCGCGAGGAATATTCGTGCGTCATAGTAAAGTACACGCTTGAGGGCTCGTTTTGCTTTAAATATCGATGCAGCATCGGCGTTATACATCGATATACGGCAGCTCTACATAAAACGGTATGTTCTTCTTTTATGTTTGTATGGATTGAAACCCTCCTAGGAGAAATATTTTGTAAATTGATATATTGCAAAACATTTACTCGTCAAGTGTAACGAGCCCAAAGCAATTTCTTTCCAATCGTAGAATATCGAGTGAATGCGCCAATGATTAATGTATTCCGAAGCACTTTGATACGTCATAAAATATACAGATTGAGATATGATATCTGGAGTTACTTACGATACTTGGAAATCTCAGTAGCTCCCATACTAGTCTCGATTTATCATTGGAAAAATAGATCAATCCGATAAATATGTAGATGAAAACTTCAATAACGACAGTAACGAATAAGCCCAACTTTTAGCCCAATAAATGGAAGTTAAGAGCCACTATAAACCAAAGTTTCAAACACAGCATCGTTCTCGATCAATAATCCTTAATTTTTTACAACGAAACAATCCTCAAGCCAGTGACCCATTTTAACAATAAACATACAAAATATATTAAACAAGAAAAAAAAAACCGACAACAAACAGGATGACGATACTAATCCTAAGATTACGGTCGTCGGATCATGGGTGCCAATCTATTTATTGTCATTCACTCTGTCACTTGGTTGGGTTACATCCAGCATTCTCAATCATTACAAGTTTAACAATCAGAATTCAATATGTCCACTTAAAAAATAATCTCTCGGCTTTTTTTCGCGTAGAATAATTTCTGATCGAAAATTTTAATTTTTGCCAGCATATATTATTCCACATTTTCTTAATATTCGCTCATTGCTATTGTTTATTTATTGAGTGAATGAGCCTTATCTAGATATACGTAATCAATGGGCAGGGTAATGGGCAGACCATCTTCGATAGTGGGATTAGGTAGGAGCGACATACACACAGAAAGGGTATGCTTGAAGAGAGGTTTCGGGGGTGACGGTGATGACGCGAACCACGCTGTAACTACGCATACGAAGCACCGGATTAGTGTCACTGTACAGAGTGGCATGCGGTATGTGTCCATCAACGCCGCAGTATACACACTAGCCGCGAGCGCATTTCATCCTCGACACAACCCAAAATGGCACATAGATGCCTCCCTTGTATTTTGTGTTATTTAGCGAACACGTAATTTATATACGTGAATTTGTGTGTATATGTGTGTGTGTGTGTACTCGTGTGTAATGAGTTTCACCCGCGGAATAATCCATGTCTCGTTCTCTGTAGTCCATCGCTATCTGAAACCAATTACGTGCGCTCTCATACGTCTACCGTATTATCGGATTTGTTTAATTATTATTATCAGGGTGTACAGGAACGTTCGTCAAAAATTCAAATAAATATTTCATACAATTACGAGCCAATCTTCAATGAGATCTATACAGCACAAGATAAAAAATCGTGGTAACAAAAGTGGTCCATTACGAGGATATTAATATTCTGCAAGAGTTGATGGTTTCCCGAGGATGCTCGGAAAATTAGAACGACAATTCACACGACAAATGGACCCTTCTTCTGTGCTTCTGTTCACGTCGCCCTGAATGCCAATAAAATACATATATGCGATCGTTCAACCGTTATTATTTTATCCCAGTAGCTATAATCAGGTGTAGCCTGATGATTTTTTAATTAAAAATCATCTAATCATTTCCACATAGTAAAGATTATCTTAAATAAATAAAATATAAATGCAGAGTTTCATATAGATGAAAGGTCAATTCTAATTCTACTTTTACTATACGGTATTATTCAAAATTCCTCCGGCAAGTCAATCAAGATTTTCGATCGAGTGAACGAGACAAGCCAGACAGATATGAATTGCCAATGTGTTCTAAACACGGTATGTTATAACGGAGCTTCTCATCTCGCCTCGTATCTATTTCACAATCGCGATAAATGAATCATCGTGCAGGTTTTCGTAATACATCCGTATGATGTTTAGCGCGCCAAGCATTACTCGACCAAGTCTATGGTAAAACCGGACCGTTTATCACTCCACCATGAAAATAGTACACGCCCATCGATAAGAAGGTGTAAGTAGCGAAAAGCATAGTATACTTTTATATTATATGTACCAGGTGTACCTGCACATCGATATACGTATATTTTTATCTGGACCCACCCTCTCTCTTTCCCCCCTTCAATGGTTGCCGTACTCTCATTTCCCCCCTCCTTGAACTCCTGTCGATTCCAATTTATATTCAGCCTTTTATATCGCTTTTGCGAGGAAGCTTCTCCGCAGCAACCACCGCCATAGAGTGGATGTTGTCCTAGGAAAATGTGCGACGTCGATCCGGAGAACGCCCTACTAGTTTTGCGGATCTTACGCTCGTGGCATAATAGGCAGCACATATTCGATACGGTATATACTGCAGAGAGTGTAACTTTTAGATTAAGTACCCCGTTTTTATATCTTCCAGAGAATCGATGCCACGTTGTACATCTTTTCCTCTGAGCGTACCGTATCTCTTACTCGACCGTTAATCTATCCGGATAAATGAGCTTTGCTGCGCTTTTGGCAATGCGGTTTTTTTAACATCACTTTTATCCAACTTGAAAAAATATTTCATTGCTCCAAAATATAATGATTTTGTAACAATTCGCTGAATTCATTATAAAATTACATAATTGAGAAATTGGAAAATTCCTCGAACGAGTTGACAATTCTCTTTCTAAAAAAAAAAAAAACAAAAGAATTTTATTCCGTAGACGAGCCACCCGTACAAACGGGTGGCTCGTCTACGAAATAATATGAAAAGAAAATACGCTCTGCAAGCAAAAACCCTTTGCTCGTTGTGGGAATCTCCCATTAATTAATTAAAAAGTATACTCATTAGCGTATATGTAGAAGTAAAAAAAAAAAATTCTTCATACAAACTGTCAAAAGTATATACTGTATTATACATAAATATGTATAATACAGTATAAGCAAAAGCTTAGTAAATACGGACGAAGGTGCTTTCCCAGCAGTGGGAGAGAAAGAGTGGCTTTGAGTATTTGTGCTTTTCTGCCTGTCTGTGTGTGTGTGTATTTGTGGACGAAAGAGAGAGAGAGAGAGAGAGAGAGAGCGACAGGACAGAGCCAAGCGAGTCTCTCGCTTCGTTGCCACCACCGCAATTTCGTTGAACTCGTGGCTGACTGGTTTGCTGGCTTGTTGGTCTGAAACGGGTCAAGCTGGGACACAGGGGAAAGCTCACTCCTTCCAAACTCATCCTCCCCCCTCTTCTCGATCCTCTTTCTGTATCCGCTTGCTGTGCAACCCAATGTCCTGCTGCTCTGCTCATCCTGGATGGATCGTCGATTTTCCATTGAGTGCAGTGAACGCCTCCCCAGTGTGGTGCAAGCTTTGACCCCTCGCCCCCCCCCCCCTGCCTGCTCATCGACCACGGGGGGTTGGCTCGAGCATTGGGTCCACGGTTCGACCGACCGCCAAACAACGAATTTATATTAGAACGCGATGCAAGCAACGGGTCCACTTTCGTATTTACACGTACAGTCAACGATCCTATCGAAGAATTCACCCTGAATTCTTACGAAGTTGCCTGTCCGATACATACGATACTTTGTGCTCGTGTAGATCTATATATATACTTTCTCGGTTCTCGACAAAAGCGAAGAAACGACACCAAAGGAAGATGTACGAAGTGGAGGGAATATATCGCAACGGGAGAACCACGAAATTGGGTGAAAGTCGGGCGAGGAAAGCTTCGTAAAAGCAGGAAGTTGGTCCGTTTCAAAGTATTACCAACCCGACCTGACATTACCGACCGGACATTCGATATATTAACGAGAAAGAAGACCATGAGCTTACACCGGACAAGAAATTCCATTGGAATTCGTTTCGGAAAAAGGCTCGCATTACCAATACAATTGGCAATGGCTTATCGAAATTTTGAACTTGCACAAACGGAAGTACTCGAACAATTTTATTGTCCTGCTGGTTATTTTTTTTTTTGTTATTTTTTTTTTTTTTTCAAGAGAAATATAAACCGAAGCACGAGCAACGCCATCATCTGGTGGAGATGGATAGCCGCGGGTATAGGGGAAGGCTCGTGTCTCTTGCACAACCGGAAGAAAAGCTAAGAAAACACGAAGAAAGTTTTCGTGAAATTGCGAAACTTTGAAGATCTTAGATAAAATCATGGTTCTATATAGATATATTTGTGTAGAAACGATATGGTGGTATAGGGCGGCGGGAAAACTCTTGAATCGCTGGTACGATCTATTGAAGTGATCTGATGAAGTCTGCTGGCATTCTTCCCTTTGCGTATATGAAACGTCGAACATCGAGCGTATTTTCTGGCACATATTTCATCCTCTTGCTCTCTTTCTATGTCTCTCTTGATACCGAAAGAAAGACGTCATGTTCTCCACAACTTTTTCGCTTTCGAGATCGACGAGGATGTCGATCTCGTTTCTCCAGCTCATCCTCAAGAATCTATGATGTATTTCCCGTATCTCTATCTTCCGTCCTTTCACGTATCTGACTTTTTCAAGTACGTCAAGATACTCGGTAAATTTTCGCGCCAAGTATACATGGTGACGAGATGGACCAAATCTCATTTATGCAATTATTAAGGTAATTTGTCCGGTAGAGCAGACCATACTCGTTTTTCTTATGTTTTTTTTTAACACCATTGAGAATTTTATTAAATATCTGCTGCCTTTAATGGAAAACTGCACGCTGCAGCCCTCGATTGAGATCAAAATCCAATCATCCAATTATATAACGAGAAACATGATTTAACTTGAGGTAAGCAAAGCCAGTTGTCAAGAGATTTGAAATTTCATAGAATTGAAAATTTTATAAAATTTCAACCCCTTGAACTATTCGTGGCAAACTGTGTATCAAACATCCTTGTCCTCTATAGTTCATTTTTGTACAAGGTTCGATTGGTAGAAATTCACGAAAGCTGCATCGATCTCAGACATTTTTAAACAATTAAAATTACCGTAGAACAATTTCGCGAGCCCGTCATACACACATACATTTTGTAAAAAAAAAACATATGATTATTCAATGCTTTGGAATATTTTAAGGAGTCTGGTATTAAAATTTTGAATGTGTTTTGACGTAATCGAAGCTTTCTCTATAAAGAAGCAAAATCGGTCCAATCAGAGAGAGAGAGAGAGAGGGTGGGACTTGAAAATGTTTAAGTTTTCTGTAGAATCAGCAATATATGTACTAAAAAGGTTGAAGAACACGTCGGGTTTTCCTGCCAAAAGTTCACGGGAATTCACTTCTGCTTCTTGCATTATATCTTTGTTCCAATTCTCTTGGACTTTTATATTGGAAGCCAAAGCGGACGCCCGGGGGCTCCGAATATTCAGCCGTACTTCCGGGCTCACTATGGCCCGATGTTAAGGTGTGCATCCGTGGGTAAAGAGAGGATCGACGAGAGAGGTAACTTCGGGGAGATAGCGAGGTCTTTCCCGCCATACCTGCGAGACACCCAAGACGGCAAGGCGAAGAGGAGTCAGGGCTGGATAGGGAAAAGGAGGAAGAGAGAGGGAGGGAGGGAGAGAGACAGGATAGAGAGCAGAGAATAATGTACATGCGGTTGGCGAAGGCCCGGGGGCAACCGGCGGATACTCCTTGCTTCCTAGTATACAAGTATGTATCTAGATCTATGTACATCTTGAATTTGAGCTTGCAAGGTTTCACTGTCTCCTTAACAGCCTTCAACCAGATGCTAGGGTAGCTAAAATCAGAGGTGCTGTTGCGAGGGTTTCAAGAGATTAGAAACAGGCTAGGACGATATTTGGCTAGTCCGATGTTGTATGTTGAATCCATTCTGGCTTATTCCATTAGTGAAGGATGAACTTTCGCTTTCGCTGATAGAGGAAGCTGTTTTCAAGATTTTAATACAAGAGCATTCAAATTTTCGAAAACGTCGAAAAATCATGATCTTGTGTGTGTGTGTGTGTGTGAGTCGGGCTCGCAAAATTTTCCCGAGAATTTAATGGCAGAGCCTCAAAATTTTCGAAAACGTCGAAAAATCATGTTGTTGCAAAATTTCCGTATATGTGTGTGTGTGTGTCGGGCTCGGAAAATTGAAATGGATATTTTTTTCAAGAACCGCTCGAACGATCTTACTGAAACTTTGCACAGAACTCAGGCCGTTTACCGTCTCGTTTTGCTGCATTTTTTTTTATCTGGATTGCTAACGATTGTCTGAATTTACGGTAGAAAATTGTCACTGCACTACCAATTAAACTCGAACGACTATCAAGAGGATTCCAGTCAACTGACTCTACGTGAATGAGAACGAACGATCGATCGCAAATTCAGGAATTATAATTTGATCTCTGTCCGGTCATGAAACTTCTCGAGTTCTGCCTTTTGTTACCGAGCCGGATCTTTGTCGGGCTCTCCAATATACACTGTTTCGATCGAACAACTAAACGAGGTTTCGGGCTGAGAGTCTCCGTAGTTTGGATGATCTGGCTGGTCGCGTTAACCAAAGGGGTATGCGCGTTGAAAAGCGACCAGGAAGAGGGGTCGAGGGGGCAGAAAGGGGATAAGTATGTATATTATTGTCGGGATTGAGAGCTTGAAACGCCAAGGGTGGTAAGTAGTTTCGATGGGGTAGCGATTACGCCAAATCCTGATGGTCTTCCTTCACTCTCGCAGTTGTATAGTCAGTTGGGAGACCCAACGAGAGCTCAGGGTGTGAGCTAATAATGCTTTCATGCGATTTAAAGAGCGGATATATACTATTGAAATTTCACCGGTGCACTGGACATCTGCTCCGGAAGCGTAATACATGCATATATCGGTTTATGAGATTTACGTTGTATTATGTAGAGCACGTCTCATCTAATGGGTTAGCTTTTGTGGCTTACTGCCAGTCAGAAACTTTTTTTTAATGAGTTCAGTGCGGCCATTTAAATCGTCTTGTCTCAGCAAAAGCTAGCAGTTCAAATTCGATAATTAATTTGGAAAACTTCCACCGGATAATGGCCATTAAAATATTTATATTTGGATAAACTAAATTGCAATTTAAATTTATCGTTTGGAGGAAAAAATTCCTTGCAAATTACAGAATTTGGCTAACGAACACCTTGTGAGAAAATATGACATAATAAATATGGGGCAAGCTAAGAATTTCATTATTTACCCGATTATTCTGCAGATAATTAAAACAGCAAATATATTAGCTGATAATTAAAACATCAAATATATTTCCTTTAAAGCTGTATGGATCAAATTTTGCAGTTGATATAATTTTGACAACATTTGGAATAAGTAAACTTGTTTGATAGAATTACGCCAACATCGCTCGCCACCCCTGGTCTTCGTCCATTTTGCCAAGAGTGAGAAAAATGTTTTTCTTTTCACCATTCCTTTTTTCTCTCCATAATTTTTGTCCCATATACCCAGGCAGGAGTTTACGAGAGGTTCGGGGCTTCTTTTCTTTGTGGAAACTGCACCCTCGTGTACATCGTACGATGAGCCTTTGTCCTTATTCTCCCCTTTTTTTCCATTTTCTGTGACATTCGGGGATGATTCGAGGGTTAGGAGATCACGAAACCATATGACGCGTATGGAAATTCGTGGGTTTTGATGCGGTCTTTTTCCAGAAGTACGAGGGACAAAATGGCCAATAGCATGAGAGGTTAAACATGAAAATGAAGATGGAAAACGGAGTATAAGCGAAAGGAAGACATATATTGGGGAGCCAAAACAAAGATCCTGAAGTCTCAAAACGCAAACGAGAATCTTTCCGAGCTCTCCTCATATCTTGTTTTATCCCATGAGTTTCGCATGTGTGCCACGTGCGAATGCCAAAAAAAAAGGTTATGGGTTTTGTTCGAATATCGATTCTCTCCCTTGACAGTGGAACAAAAAAGTCTCGTCGAGATATAACATATATGAAACCCAACGAGAGAAACGACAAAAACTATCTCACGAGTTCCAGGACCTGGTCCTGGACCAATAATCCGACCCTCGTACACAATTTATGCTCTGTTTTGTCCGCGTGCTGGACACAAACCCTGATCGATGATTCACAAGGGATGAAAATGTAATATTGTGAAGCAATAACCGCAAATTAATAATCCCGAACTCACATATATTGCACTCAGAAAAGCCGATCTTCCATGAAAAAAAAAAAAAAGAAAAAAAAAGGCTATAACTGAGTGGAAAATTTATCTATATATTTTCCTCGGAAAAGAACTTATCGCATAAATCCTTATCGTGTCAGAATATTTTATAATACAAACTAAGATAATGTTATATTAATAAAAAAATGCTATATTAAAAAAAAAAAAAAAATACCATGCAATCAAAGCTGTAACAAGCCTCGATATTAATTAGCCACTGGCTCATTGAAGAAATAATAATAACGAAAACAAAAAAAAATGTATCATTCAGTGAATACGTAGTTATGTATGATTTACTATCGCAAATTCTCTCATGCTCTAAAATAATGAACACATGATACAATATGATGGGGCTGGTTCGATGCACGAGCTCTAGTCATCAAGATGTTGGTGGAGTCATCGGAAGACGGTAGCAGACGTAGGGATAAATATATATATATATGTTAAGCAAGAGTGCAAGTGCAAGCAAGAGTCGATTACAATAATTAATTCGCCCTGGGGAGAATCCATATGCTTGCCCTCTGTAGCAGCCTTCGTGTCGTGTAGAAGATTCAACGGAGAAACGTAACCAGTAACTTTGTATATATACTCCGAATATAATGAATTAAATGTATATACACGGATAAAAGTTGGTATAGTTTATTCTCCCATCATGGTCATGGCAATTAAATCGTTCTAAGGGTAGCGCAGGAAAGTGCCTGGCACTCTTTAGTTCTCCCTTTTTATCTCTCCCTCTCTCTCTCTTTCGTTTTCTGTGGCAGGCGTTCGAGGGCAAAAAACTTTGTTGAATAGCAGGATGTGAGCCGTGAGTTTTCAGACTCCCGGCTAGATAGAAAAAGGTGGAGAAGGATCTCGGTAAAACGAGCGCGGGAGCGTGGGATTATTAGGATGGTCTTGCCACGTTTCATACCTTGCTTTACCTATATTATTATACTTGACTATTACACATATGTATTTATTCTGTGTGTAAAATAAATAAAAAATGATGGGAGATCATAGCGCACCAACGACCATTTGTTACGTACGATTCGCGCACACGGAAATTACATTCTCACCTCTTCATCCTTCGTGTGTGTAATAACTTTTCGTTGCACGTCGATGCACACTAGAAGAGAAGAGCACACGGTGTCTCATCTCTATTTATTATGGTACATCCATGTTCTCGCTTAGAAATACGGTAGCAATACTAGTTCATGCGTCTAGTTTATATGTAGCTCTTGTTTACATATATTCATCTATGATAAAATGGGGAAAAATGGCCCATGTTTCTTTTTAATTCCTCATCGAGATCTATAATCCTCTTTCAAACACTATCGAACAAATTCCAATTTAGAGATGAAACTTCTTTTTTTTTTTCCAATCAATAAAAATACATTTCGAGAAATACAATTTGTATGAAAATATTTGTTATTATTTATTCGTCTATTTTGGGCTGTTAGTTATAGGGAACAAAGCCCTAGAAAATATGAATCGTGTAAATGGTCAAAATGAAAATCTCATTAAATTTCATGATATCTCGTGGATTGAGGAAACGTTGAATTCTAAAGCTTCCTATTTCCGGCCGGAAATGCGATGTTCAGCCTGGTCCTTTTTATCCCATCTTCCACCGACGTACGTCTATATTATGTTTATCTCTCTCTCTCTCCCTCTCTCTCTATATATATACATATGTATACACATATATGCCACTCGGATCTCGGGGGATTTACCACTTCAAACGAAGCAACTATATCTCGACCCTCAATACGAATGAGTGGGAGATAAACAAGCTCCAACGATGACTCGTCAATTATTCCCTCGTCGTTACACGAAAGACACGCACACGTGATACGCTCTGTCTCATGAGCATACAAAGAGGCACAAAACTCGTGTGAATGAAGCAGCAAGAACCGTGAGAGTTGAAACGAAGTAAAGTTCATCCATATTACACGGTGGAATTACATACTAATAAAGTCATGCTTTTTTTATGCTATACATATCGTACCTTTGGACTGTGGCTGCGCAAATAATTATTTTGACGAGTCTCCTTCAATTAGAAACTTTCTCAGTCTGACGATGTCTTTTATATTGCATATCATGTAATTGTATATTCTCTGTAACAATATATATCACATTCGGGCAATTTTTTTTTTTTTTCTTGTCTTTTTTTCCATGATAATATACGAGATATCAGCAAAAGTTGTCATCATCTAGTTCTTACAGAAGGCACGAACTGCCTACAGTGAGTCAGTTTTGTTTTCCGAAAATTGAGAGAATTATATATACATTATATTGTTGATTTTTTTTTTTTTTTTAGTATCCCCATTGAGAATGATTAATTCGAAGAACTTTTATTAAAATGAAAAAGATTTTTTGCTCCAAGCTGATCATTCTTACTGTGAGATGAAATTTTTTCTATATATATTATTCATTTGAATATTGTGTCGAAATTTAAGATGAATATAAACTTTTGTCATTTTCAACCTGCTGTGTTGCATGAAAGAGGAAAAAATATTCACGAGCTTTATTGCAATTTTTCTCCGTGGAGGAAAGAAGCTTTTTCTTTGCCAAATCCGAAAAAACGAATACGAAAAGGGAAAACCGTTATAAAAAAAGTAAGAGTTCTCTCTCTCTCGTTCTTACTGAGTGAGGTACAACAACGGAAACGATGATACAGGTTAAGCCGAGCATGAAATCATTTATCTCGTGGCTAAGCACGAAAGTACGAGACACTCTTTCTTTCCTCTTTATACATGAATTTAAAGTTTTCTCTCTCTTTCTACGTTACTCGGATGCTCTCATCCATTCCCGTGCACCCTCGCACTCTTTTACTTCTCGTCTACAAGCTTTTTTTTCTTCGTCTAACGTCCACTAGACCCGTTGGTTATATCGCAGAGAGTGAGCGAGGAAAAACTATACATAGCAAAGAAGAAAGAAAACTTTGAGTACATCACACTGAGACTTTCTTCGTACTTAAGTTCTCCCTCCCTTACGCTGATGGGCGGTTGTGATGCTGCCATGATGTTTTGCTCGACAAAGCTTTTTTTTGTATCGCGAAACTTTTCGGTAGATGATTATCAGTTTGGTTGATAAAATTAGTTCTGTCAGTCGAAGAGGAGACAGAATTTCACGATGGTTGTATTAAATCCATTGCAATCGGTCCATTTAACTTGAGAGAGGTGAATGCACGGTGCATGATAACGCGATAATCACGTAACTGTTCGATTGCTAAATAGACAGCTACGAGGATTGGAAACTGAGATGAGGACGCCACGGAGATGATAATCACATTTTAATGGAAATTATCACCTGGGCTACCGTTTGTTGCGTATTAAATGCCAAAATTTTGAAAAAAAACGCATCACAAATATGGCCGAGAAAAAAGGAAAAAGTGAATCTATTTGAAACATTGAAAATATCTCGCGTAAATCTATTGCCAAAAGAAAAGAATCGTATGCTATAATATACGTAGATTGATGATTATTGGCACGACTCAGTGGCTGTGCAATTTATAATAGCGAAGTGAGAGGGTCGAAAATGTGGGTGGTGGCAAAACTAAAGAGAAATGACCGGCTGTGACTGCTTATTGCTCTCGAATTTTTTCCTTGCAGTGCCAAAACACGTTTGTATTGCTATTATAAATGTAAAGCACCCCATTAGAAGCTTTCCCCTTGGTCCTCTGGCAAACACTCTTGATAGCTGTGTAGCTTTAAAATATAAACTGTTCCAGCCAATAAAGTGTATATATACACAATGATATAGTGATCGCGTCACGTCAGACGTCTGCAGAGGGTAAACAAAGTTGGAGCTCAACCCTCTCACACGACAATCCACTCGACAGAGTTGCCTACCATGCCGAGACCGAGCTAACAGGCGAGCACCGAGCTCTTCCTCATAGAATGACGAGAGTGCACTCGAAAAGAAAAAAAAAAAAAAAAAAAAAAAAACAGGAGGAAAGTAAAAGGGCGATAAAAATACTCGAAGGTTCAGAGCCAGAGCAGTTACATAGAGACTTTATTATATAAAACAGTATGGTGGTGAATGTCGTCGAAAGATTGGCAGGCCCTTCAACGTGTAATACGACATGGAAATTATTCTTGATACAGCAAAGGAGTGTGGAGGGAGAGAAAGAGAAGAAGAGTGAGAGAGAGATGGCCGATGCAAATATTTTAGATTATATAATACTGTATAATAATACTTGAGATTAACATCATCGTTATTGCCCATGCAATTTATATGTTCGAAACTCTGTCGACTCGCATATACGGAGAATTCCATGTAATATATGGACTACACGAACAATATAATGCATTTTTGATTAATTTTTTTATTTCTTTGTAATTTTGTATTCAAATACTTGACTTTCCTCAATAATGATTTTCCCTCTTAAGATTTTTTTTTTTTTTCCAAGTAACAGTAATATTTTTATACATTTAAAACTGCGTACCAGGTAATTTTTATTTTAACGTATGCAAAAGTGGAAATAAAAATGTGCTTTTATCCATATATTGGAAACAGTTGAAACTCCTTAACATAAAAATGGAATCAATTTAAAGGACATTAAATGCTTTTTTATCTCTCATAGTGTATTTAATTCTTTCATATACACAAAAAGTGTTTACGAGTGAAACTTTTCGAGTGGATATGCACTTTGTTGAATCTCGATGGCACATTGCTCAACGATGCTCCGTTCTTGATAACAAAAAAACAGTAGGAAAAATTGTCAAAATTTCCGGGAGAGCCAATGGGAGGAGAGGGAGAAGAGACAAATTGTGATTGAGGGAAACTTGACGTGGAAGAGTTCAAAGAGTGAGACAGAGAGAACGAGGGAGATACGGAGAGGGAGAGAAATTGAGGGTGTGGGTGGAAACGCAGCAAAACCTCCCTCGGTATACTCGTCGAAGCGGATGGAAGAGAAGGAGGAAGTGGAGTTGCGATGCTCCTGCAGCTACACACAGACACACATACACGCACAGAATTAGTTTGGCTTGGTTGCTTTTACTAGCTCTCTCTCTCTCTCTCTCTCTCTCTCTCTCTCTCTCTCTCTCTCTCTCTCTCCCGGCACTGTCTCTGTTCTATACTCTAGCACTGATACGAGATATAGGCAGGGAGAAAGGGGTGGCGAGAGAGAGCGCCTGGCCGAGTCTCGAGGGGCAACGTCGACCCGTCGTTGCGCATCGTCGGTTAAATCCCAGCGTCTGTTGGTTTAATCTTCGCGCGGCAGAAGCTGGCATGCTGCCAATGCAGCGGCAAAAGCGCAAGAGATCGCTGCTCTCTCTCTTCAGGGAGAGAGAGAGAGAGAGGGGGGAGGAGCGGGAGAGAATTGAAAATCATTTTTCATTTTTCACTTTTCATTTTCATTTTCTCCCTCGGGCGAGAGCACTGGAGTAAAACGACTCATCCCCCCCCCCCCCGCCACCCTTCTGCTACTCGCAACGACTATACCTTTCATCGTATTCCGACTCGCCCATTGAGGAGAATGTCGAGCGAGATAGAAAAGAGAAAGAAAGAGAGGACCCATTTTCTAATCATCATTTTTCCGTTGGCCAACACATTTATGGTTCGTTAATAGATTAAAATCTCTTGGGATTATATCGCGCAATAGGGTAAACGAGAAAAATAAATTTTATCATGGATATACTCGTATTAGGATATTGAAATCATTGTAAGCTTTTATATATTTATATATATATGCTCTGAAAAGTAAAAAAAAACGAAAACGAACTGAAAATTCAATTTGTTACACTCATCTTACATGATTGTCAATCTCTAGATATTTTCGTAGAATCCATCTTTCAATTACTCTAGCAATAGACCGCGTACAACGCTGGTATTTTTATTCAAAGTTATTTCAAATTAGTAGGTATTTTAATGTAATGATGTTTATTGAAATATGTAAATAAAACGGTATGTAGAAATTAAAAACACTGAAGCAAAAAACCATTATAAATTAACAAGAAATTCATTTGGCTCAATTAATTATGACGATATTATTTTACCGATCGTTCGAAATGAAGAATATCATGATTTCACTCAATATGCGTCGAGTTACTGCCAAATATAATTTGGAGGGAAAACATATGAATATCAAGTGAAATATACATATACATTTTTCTAGAGTAATAAAATGATGGGTTCTGGAGGTAATTAAATATTCCCAACGCTGCTTGCTCTCAAGATCTTTTACTCCTATATACATATATATATATATATATATAGAGGCATTGCAGGAATCAACCTTTTGATCTGTGAATATGTATGCACGTGAGAGCCCCTTTGCGCTGGCTGTTTGCTTGCAAGCGAAACCTCAATCGTACGGCCGTGCCTCGATGTTATATAGCTCGAATCGTTGAGGGTTGCTGTCTGCTTTACGAAATCCTATTCACACACAACCTAACGAGCCCACGCTTTCGCTTTCTCTTTGCCCTAACCATGAAGAAACTAAGGGAATTGCACACTGTATATGTGCATGGCATGATCTGTGCTATACATGACTAATTCAGTTTTGTATAAAGCAATTTTTCATGTATTTTTTTGAGTGCTTCCTTCGATTCACTTATAATGAATAATATTTTTATTGGAAAGCTGAAAATGTTTTACATGAAAACGTATTTTTGCCGATTTTATATATTATTTATTCACCCATAACCTAAAGAGCCCAGGCTCTAGCTTTCTCTTTGCCCTAACCATGAAGAAACTGATGGAATTGCACACTGAATGTGTATGGCATGATCTAATTCAGTTTTGTGTAAAGCAATTTTTCATGTATTTTTTTGAGTGCTTCCTTCGATTCACTTATAATGAATAATATTTTTATTGGAAAGCTGAGAATGTTTTGCATGAGAACGTATTTTTGCCGATTTTATTTATTATTTGTACTTTGATTAAAAAACAAAATTATATAAAATGCAGCGAAGCGCCATAGCGAAATGATTGCCTATAAAATACAAAAATAAATTACGTATTTCCCCTCGGTGTACGTGGACGAATTCTGGAGTTACAAGCAAATCTGACCATGAAACCATGAGGACCAAATCTACGTTAATATTCCCAGAGGGTCTCCATGACGATCGATCGTTCGAACAAACAAGGCGAGCGTTCCAGAATTCGCTGTTCAACTTAAGCCCCGAATGATAAAAATCCTAACCGTCGTAATTTAAGCAATCATGAAGATCTTATTTTCAAACGGAAAGGGTTAATAATGGAACTTGTGATAAACACCTGAAACAACGTATAATATTGCAAGTAACTCTGAATTAATATATTCTCGAACGGAAACTGGACAATAATTTACGAATTCAGTATCTCTCTTAGAGACATTCACAACTGCGTAACAAACGACATTATTTTCATAATTATTTTAGACAGATATAAAATGCCGGGGTTAAAATAAATGTAGTAGAAAACTCGGGTGGTAGAACACCCGAGGGGTTTTCCACTTTTCCGTCAAGGTAACTCGCCTCGTCGTTTTTGCTGCAGGTTATTATCGAACAAAAGCAAAAGCTCTCGGTAGCGTTTACTGCTGGGCTCGTCGTGGCCTCTGCTTTGATGGCGTTCTGAAAAATGTAGATAATGAAAAGGTAAACATGAACGACGACGAGAAGAAATAAAAGAGGAGCTAGGCGGTTTTTGCTGACTGAGACCGAAAGCGGGGGAGACTTGTACGTAGCTTTCGTATAATACACTTGGTACTTTTTTTTTAAATTCATTTTACTTCCTTTTTCGTACAACAGCGTATGACCCCACGCGAGAAAACGTTCGACAAAGCAGTGAGATCAGAGGGCAGGGCTGTGCGAAAGCCACGTAGATATTTATTCTTTTCTTCATTTTTACCGCCCCTCTCATTTATGTACTCTTCGTCAGGTCTTCTCCCTCTCTCTCTCTCTCTTTCTATCTCCCGCCCCTGTGCGTGTATAAATTCTTGCATCTTTTTTTCTTGGTGCACTACATGCAGATTTTTTTAACGATTTTTTAACTCGAGACACGCGACAAATTGCGAATACCAGAGACAAAGTGCTAATATGAAAATATACGTAATAAACAAAAATTTGATCGAATAACTAACGCAGAGGAAACGAAAATTGTGTTTTTTTCTCTCAATATATCCATCCATGTCGTGACCATCCTTGGCGCCAAGAACAACCCTCAGAAACTGTACGAAGACGGACGAGACATTGCACTGGGTATAATTGAGATGGAAGATGGATGAGCGAATTAATGAAAATTGTAAACTGAAAAAAAATAAATGATATTAACAATAGAATTGCAAATAGAATTAGAATAATCAAATGATGAATTCTATTAAGAAAATTAATAAATTTGTGACAAAAACCATTTAATATCTTTAATTTACTTGTAAAAATAATTTTTTGTTCCAGTTACTTGAGATAGCATTCTATATTTATAAAACAAACAACAATTATATCTCGAACATTTTATAGCAACAACTTTATTATAAAATTGAAATAGCAAGTGGCCGAGTTTACGTGGAATGCCCCATATTTATAGAGATTTATCTCAATGTAAATACGATAATGTGACACGGGGCCCAACATAAAATCACAAATTAGTCTCTACAAATAGGACAATTTGGTAATATAGATTAAAAAACAGAAGCTAAGATGGCCCGAGGAGAGAGAGAAAGAGAGAGAGAGAGGGAGAGAGAGAGAGAGAGAGATCGGGGACTGTATGATGAATAATGCCGGGGCCACCGTCTGGAAGGGCCCCTCCTCCTTGCCCTTGATTATTCGTCGTTCTCCAGTCTTTATAAAAAATGTAGATGAGTCGGTAGATAAGTCAGAGGGCAAACCAAGAGGGAGCAAAGGGGACATATAAGAATTGCACCCGTGGGAGAGTCCCACACGGGGCACGCACCGGAACACTCGCTGCTCTCCCTTTATCTTTTCTATCATTCTCAGTTTAGCCGTCATTCTTATTCTTAAAACTCGAATAAGAAAACGCGCACGGAAGCGTGTTTTAAGCCTGTTGAGGAAGCTCACGATTACTTTTTCGTTTTTTTAACGAGATTCGTTTTTATTCAACTTCCCCCTTCATCATCCCTGCCACCTCTCCACCGCACCTCCGCTTTGGCGTCCTAATTTTACGCATTAAGCGAACCCTTTCATTTCTACCTTGCGCAATTTGAATGACCCTATTACCATTTTATTACAACGAAGCCATCAATCATTCCGTCTGTTACGAAAATATGCCACGATTACGTGTTAATGGATTTTTTTATTTATTTAAATACATTTCATTTGGCGCGAACCAAAATTTCGTTTGAATGTACTCAAATTGTTCTACAATGTAATAAATTCATTATGTATTATTTAATTAGATGTAGCTTATTATTTTATTTTATTGTTTTTAGTTGAAAAATTCTTATTAATTTCTTCATTATTCGGTATATATAATTTTACATACGTAATATACAATCTTATGAGTGAGAATTAAAAAAAAAAGAAACACCAATATCACATATTTTATTTTTAATTTAACGTGAAAATTCGAACGATACATTTTTCGACTCCCGATTGAAAAGGAGGCCTCTTATTATCACATTCGCTCTTTTACAATACAGTACTTTTTTTTCCTTCCTTTTTTTTTCACCCAAGAGGAAATAAAAGTTATTTCAAAAAGCAATACGTCCTCCCATACATGGAGTTATAGTTTTTCTTCTCTCATATTGTCCTCGTGTCTTTTTTTTTCCCACATACATATAAGTTTACCGTGGCGATAAAGAGGAATGTTAAAAAACGGGTATCACGATCGTGTTATATATCTATAAGAGAGCGATAATATACCATATATATATATATATATATATATATATATATATATATATATAGAGAGAGAGAGAGAGAGAGATTGGGGGGGGGGATATATATAGATTGGGATGAGCGTTTGGAATTCTAGAGACGTGTCCGAGTTTCAGGAGAGTCTCTGCACATGCTCGTATAGCGTGAGGTCGTAGCTATACGATCTTTTTGCGAGTTCTTTCCAAGGAGCCTGCTTTTATTGCTTACGAGAGAAACTGCCGGGCCGAGAAAAGGGGATCTTCGTGACACTCGAAAGGATTGTCGTCTTCCTTGAGTGTGGCTGAGGGGTGGGGCGAGAGAAAGAAAGAAAAAAGTATATACGCTCGAGCCGCGGATATAGAACCCTTTTATTTCCTTCTCGCATCTCTAACTTCTCCAATCGATCGATATGTACGAATCTTCAATATAAAAGACTTTTTTCTCTGCTACGTACGGACGAAACACACATTATGCCTATATATTTATCAATACTCGAAATATCACTTGCTTGGATGCTTTTCATCTTCCTTTTGTGCCGATACTTTCGGGGGAGTGAATCCTTTGTCACTTTGTCTTCTTTTCATCGTCAATTTGGTTTTCTTTTTTTTGAAAATTGTCCAGTGTTACTTGAAAAAGAAAAAAACGTCTTCGTTCTTCTTTTCCCTACGAACAAAATTCAATCATTAAATTATTGTTAAGCGTTCTCAATTAATTATTAAATTGTTAATAATTTGTTCAAATGGTAATTGGAATTTTTCGACTTATTGAATAGATTTTAGCTGGATCACAACGTGTTTGCAACTCAAAACTGCCCAAAACTGCCCGCAGGCCAAAAAAGTAGAAGTTTTGAATTTCAAGAAGATTGAGAGGAACTTCTTCTGAAGTTTTATTCGAATTGAATAAATTTAATCTTCTCGGTATGTGCTTTTGTTGGTTTTCCGTTTTCGGAATTATTGGAGCAATACTGCAAATGCGATAATACTCTAATACGTGAGAGAGCATAGAATTGACGATAATCGTATGTGTTACGTGTATTTATTACATATTCTTGCTAATACCATAAATTGAATCATTAAATTATTATTGATCGTTCTCAGTTAATTATTAAATTGCCGATCATTTTTTTAACTGGTAATTAGAAATTTTCGACTTATTGAATAAATTTTAGCTGCATCACAACGTGTTTGCAACTCAAAACTGCCCGCTGGACAAAAAAGTAGGAGTTGTGAATTTCACGAAGATTAAGAGAAACTTCCCAAGATTTATTCGAATTTTCTCGGTTGGTTTTCCGTTTCCGAAATTATTGGAGCAATACTGCAAATGCGATAATACTCTAATACGTGAGAGAGCATATGATTGACGATAATGGTATGTGTTATATGAACTTATTTAACATATCCCCGTTAATAGCTCGTTAATCTTTGCACCTAATATTATCTGCAACAATTCCATTCTGTCTTTTTGTTAGGATACAGAACAATGCGTTACATACGCACTCGATCATCGGAATATTAACGCGTTCTGAAACGACTGCTGGTTAATTATCGTTGCGTATTGCAGATAAACTAAAATGCACGTATCATGAAACGTGCCAATAAGCCCACAACGTAGTACAATTTAATCCAATTGAGAATGGAATTGCGGTAAGCACTGGGAAACATTGGCGAATTTCACAATTTATCATATATATCTTCTAACCGGTATAAATGC
Organism: Dyspetes luteomarginatus; assembly: GCA_963669185.1. Taxonomy (NCBI): domain Eukaryota; kingdom Metazoa; phylum Arthropoda; class Insecta; order Hymenoptera; family Ichneumonidae; genus Dyspetes; species Dyspetes luteomarginatus. The sequence goes on along the minus strand of OY769903.1, from coordinate 13,775,923 downwards.
ATCTGCCGCGACCGTGAACATAAAAATATTATTGTATGAAAATCGATTTACCTTTAATGGCTGCATTGGCTGGCAATTATTTATATTATCATCATAATAATAATGATGGTTATTATTATTAATATAAAGACCCTGCAAAATTAATATCCGAATTTGCATTTTCATTTTTTTCAATCTTGTCTTAAACAAAATAGTCTAAAGATTGCTTGAGAATTTGAATATTGTTTATGTCTTTGATATTGTACATATAAGACGAGTTTTCCTTCTAAACCGCGAACGTAAAGGCACGTTTCTCGTACTCTCTCTGGTTGTCGATGAGAACTTTTAATTTCGTGCGATAATGCATGGCGCAAACTGGCAGAAATGGAGAAAAAAAGAAGATGAAGCAGAGAAAGGTCATGAGCGTGGAAGAATTAATGAGTGATAGAGAAGCAAAAGAAAATGAATGAGAGAGAGATCGCGAGAACGGGAATAAGGGAAGAAACGAGCGTTAGAGAATATTCTTTATTACTGCATTCTGGCTCGCATAAAGTTTCCAAAAGCTAGACTGCCTCGAAGGTTTTTCTCTTCATCCCTCTCTTTTTATCTGTCTATCTTTCTCTGTGCCAACCCCTTTGCACATTGAAGTGTGCAACAGAGATAGAACAGAGAGAAAAGGCGAATGATGAAGAAAAAGAGACGTTTCTCTCTCTCTCTCTCTCTCTCTCTCTCTCTCTCGATCTCCCACTTGCAATACTATTTGCCAGTTCTTGAGGTTTTCCGAGGGAAAGTCGAGTTTTGGCGCTACCGTGGGACGCAAAGGAGGGAAAACGAGATAGAAGAGCGAAGGAAAGCAGCAGCAGCAGCACTAGCAGCAGCAAGAGCCAAGGCTAAGCGAGAAGAGAATTCGCATGGTTCGTGAACCAAGCCCGGGGGTTAATCACGCCTTTGCTCGAAGTGCTTGCACCCGACAGCGTCGAGCTGTGTGCTCCACCTTTTTCTTTTTCTTCTTTTCTCCACCAGCACCACCACCACCACCAACAGGCATCCTCAACTCCTGCAGGTTTCATTTGCAATCGGCCAAGTTTCTACTGGTCTTCACCGTTTCCACTTTTCCATTATGACTGCATCCTCTCGCACCGACTCTTTTGTTCACCGATCGGTAAACTCGAGAATTGCTCTCGGGTCGTAGGGGAAAAAATAATAAAAAAAAACGGTCCCGCCAGCAAACTGAGTAGATATGCCGGCTTGATAAACTCTTCGGTGAAGAATTTTTGGTCCCGTTTAAAAACAAACAAACGTATCGATCTTTTTTTTTGCGAAAAGATTTTTTTATTAGCCACAGGGTTGTCCAATATACATGTATTATACACATTCATTATTCATTGCTCCTTGTCGCGTGGTAATCCTTATTATCGAGAGTAGAACAGCTGAAAAGACAATTTGCAAAAAAAAATTTTAAGTTTATCACTTTTGATACGAGGAGAGAAAAATCTGGTAAAAACTACCAAAAACACATAATAAAAATTACCGAAAAAGTTAGTTGGCCACTTCCGGTGTACCGTCGGTTCACTTTGTGGTTTCTACCATACATTGTGGCATCTTTTTAACCTTTTTCATACCATATGTGAAAAACGGCTATTCAAAGTAGTTCTAAAAATCGTTAAAAATTTGTAGAATAAATGCTTTTACTTTATTTAAAAAAAAAATGAAGTTTAGTATCATTTAATTATCGAAGAATAATGAATGATTTTGTACGGAAAGGGTTAAAATAATTTAAAAAAAATTACCATACTGCCTGGCAGTTTTTACCAGACCCTTCTTTGCCCACGAGGGGAAAATTCCATATTGTATTTTTGTTCTCCAATATCTCATCTGGATAAATGTTGCAAAATTTGACTTGTATAGCAATCGACTATTCGCGACCTATTAAATGCAATAAATCATCACTAGATGGTGCCCCAAGTCTCGTGGCATGCGTGCCAACATCACACACCGTATTGTAGGATACATGTATATACTATACACGTGCAAACGGACATCACGTCTGTTTATACATATATAATACATAGTGGGACGCGATTATCGGGATTGCGGTTTCGCACGTAAATTACAGTGTTAGTGGGCACCTTTATGCCTTCCACCCCTGGACGAAGTTGTGTTGATGCCGAGCCGGTTGGAAGGCGAATTGCCCACAAGAACGTTTTACGTATATATACAAGGTATATATAGTTGAATACTGGCGTTCCTCTTGTCCCAAAGATTTAGTGTATACATGTACATATATACATATATATATATATATATATATATATATATATATATCTTAAACTTCAAGGTCACGTTTGTCATTACTCTGGTACCCTCACCGCAAACGTAATTGACAGCATCCGCTCGTGCAATTCACCTTACCATTATATATATAATATATATTACTCGAGGGAAACTCACACACATATATATATATATATATATGCTTGAGGACTTTGATTCCTGTTTATGGCACGACGTGGATCTTGGATTTTACACGCCGTATACTGTAGGACGAGTAGAGTACAGTGTGTAAGAGAAGACATTCATTTCATCGCACAGGTGTCACAGACTGCAGGAAATTGGCGACGTAGATATATGTTATAAACATATATATATATATATAGTTGTGATACTTTTTGCGGCAGACCAACTTATATCCGTCGAAACTTTATTGTCACAGTCTTTTTTCAACGTTTTTCTTTCGCCTTTTCGAGCGAGTTTTGCCACGACACAATATTGAAAAAGAAAAGATAATTCCTACACTTTTTAATAATCCAATAGAGCTGACCGTATATAAAAATTTCTCCAGAGGGGATATTGCAAACGAGGCAGAATTTCCTTTTTTTCCATCCAATATATAACATTTTTCCGAACACCTATATCTTCTAAGAAAAAAGTCTGTGTGCTATGAGATTTTTGCAAACTCGACATTTTCAAGCAAATTTTGTCAGAGACTACACGAGAGCTTTCCTTTCATATAATTTTTCCTCAGTTTTGATGCAATTGCGATCCATTCACTCGAGTTACGAGTTTCATACCTTTTCTATTTCTTTTTGTTCGAAGAAATATCATGAATTAATTATTGATTTTAATGAAAACGGGTGCAGTGATCAAAATTTATCATACAAATTACGTTCAAATAAATTTGCTACGAATATAATTATGACTAATTGTTCTAAAATAATGATAAATATTCATTTCGTTCGAATAATTATTCTAATTTCTAGATAATAATATGGTTAATTATTATAATATAATGTCTCTACTGAATGATTGTTGATTATTTGAGAAAAGAAATTCATTTTATTCGTTCGTTATAAACTCTTGATTATTTTTTCTCAAAATCATTCTCGCATGTTGAGGAGGGTAAAATTAGCACGCCTCGTTTGTCTTACATGGCAGCAGTTTGTTTTCATTTGGCAAAACATTACAGTGTTCATCACATTTTTTATTATATAGTGGACAGCGTGACGAGAGCCTTCCAGCGTTGATGACGACCCTCCTCTTAGTTCTTGTATATTACTCGCATATATTATAAGTACTCATATTTGTATATATATACTATGCTATCTACAATATATAAATACATATATGTGTTTGTGTTGCTCTATAAACAAGGAAGACGGTGCATTATACGAGCAACTCTTTTCATGCTACTTACCTGCCCAGCGGGCCTGAAATCTCGCGTGTCCATCGCCACGAATTGCACATCCAATTGCATGCTCTTAGTACAGGAAATAGCTTTACGTCAGAAATATTTGCCCGTGAGCGCGTGTTTAACCAGCCAGATAAAAAAATATTTCGCGTATTTTGCGTCATAGCAAATGGTGTTCGTTAAACATTGTCGGAGTTTTATCTGAGGAGATAAAACTGCGAGTTGTCGGACCGTTTAGAATGGATTCGAGAATATTCTGAAAATGTGAATATAATATATTTGACAAGATGGCGAAGCATTGGAAGGTATGAGGGAATTCCAAGTGTTTTATCCCAGACTGAGTGCAACTCTCGGTCAACAAATTCCATTGAAACCGACCTTTTTCTTCTTCTTCTTCATTCCTACGATCATTTCTGCGAGTGATCGCGACCTTTTCCCGAACTCTCGGGCCTGACAAGACACGAAAATTTCCAACTGCATCGTAGGGAAGAGAGAGGCGAGAACCAGCGAAAGCTGGAAGGCTTAAAGTATAGTCGTCGGAGTAGAGATGTTGAGGAAGGGGTTATGGTAAACTTACTCGCTAACGACCGCCCCAGCACAATGAGTATTATAACCCTAAACTTTGGTTAGCTGGTGTACGAGAGAGAGAGAGAGAGAGAGAGAGAGACTAAGAAAGAGAGCGAGAAAGAGAGAGATAGAGTCTTAGAAAGGGGTTTGGGAGCTAGTTTGGCAGAGGTTCGTTGCGTCACCTCGTACAGAGAGGGGTGACTTCGACTTTTGGGTCTCGAAGCAAAAGCATTCTCCTTGTGCGCTTTCATGAAACTATTCAAACTCTAAGGCAACCCCGCAGTGTGCAAGAAAGGGACGTCTATACGTCCCCTCTTTGCAATGTAGGCGTCTTACCCTAAAATCTGGGACATAGGGAGAAAGACAGAGGGAAATAGAGAAGGCGAATAGCTAAGGTGGAGAGAACAGAGCCAAGAGCCTAATGACCCCTGCAACTTAGTGAATACACTAATTGCCGGGGAAGGTAACGAGAACGTGAGTTCTTGTGAGCTATACGCTACTTGCTAAACACGCCCCAATGTGACGAAATCCTTCCTCGTAGTCTTTACTTTGGGATTCTTAATAATAATTATAGATTTTGCTTGAGTGAATGGAAACAAGATTAAGAATTTGTCATTATTCCGTTATCCGTCATCAGATGATTATTTCAGTTATATCATGCAAAGAGGGAGAGAGTAATAATAATATCGGCTAATAATATTCAAAATACTTCTTACAGAAAGTATTGTTCGTTCGATAATCGAATTACCTCTAGATCATTACATAAATTTTTAGGATCAATCGGGTAAACCTTTTTTTCTTATCAAAACGTTTGGATGAATTCTTAAAAGATTCTATTTTATGCTCATTCGGACATCAGTTTCATGGATTCCATGTGTAGAAAGCATTTTTCTCGTTGATCGCGAGTTAACGAGTGGTATTGAAAAAATCAGTGACAAATCAATATGGCGACCACGCAAAATTCTTTGAATCAATCGCAATGGTTTGATTTATCAACTCAACTTCTATCTTGGCAGAAATTCTACTTGGAGAATATCATGTATTTTCGATCGAGTGTATAATTTCTACATGAGACAGATGTGATCATCTCGTCAATTGGATGAAAAACTGGTTTGAGAATCTCTCCCCAACTGTGGAATCTCGACAGTTTTTCCAGCCAATGATAAATATCATAGTCGGAAAAGTTATAACGATTTCCTTTACCAAGATGGGTGTATATCCGACACTCGTAAATAGCCTGGAGAGTACGAAATCTATAAGTATATGGGACAAAATGGGAATGGTAAATTTTTGAGTCTGAGAGGGATGGCAGAGTGAGGGACCATTTCGCCTCGATGAATAAACGCAGAACCAGAGTGGCAAGGGCGAATTTTCGTAATGGGGAGAAAGAGGGAACGATGTATGTTCGTAGAGAACGGATAACCTGACGTATAAGATCAAAACGACGCTTGCCCAGCTCGGTTTCTGCATCTGCTTCAACCGCTTTCACTCGCATTCCAGTGTCCCTGGAAAATCCAGCGATGCTATGTATCACCGAAAAAAAAACGAGAAACTGGGGTTGAATGCCGCCTGGCTCTTGTCTGCCTGGTCTGGATGGTGTGTGAGAAGAGAGGAGAGGCTGGAGTCGGCCAACTCGACCTCCAACCTCGGCTGACTTTCCTTTATCCGATTTCAAAAGGTACCTTCCTATCTCTGCACTCTCGACGCTCGAGATGCTTCCGAACGCGGTGTGTTATATCTCACGTCTATATGTTCAAGTGCACATGGATATATATATATATATATATATATATATATATATATATATATATAAATAATTAATATGTGTGTATGTGTGTGTGCGCGCGCGTGTGTGAATATATAGTCGTGTATCATCGGCTAGGCAGCTCGGCACTCGTCATCCACCAGCCTCTCCTTTATAGCTCCGAGCAGCTCCTAGCTTTATAGCTTGCACTAATATTATAAGTCACAAAAAATTTCGTACCCATGCTCTCGAATGAGTCATGTTAAAATCACCGCGGGCATTAAAACTTTGGGAAGAAAAATCTTGGGAATAAAAACCCAAACCAAAATGAAAGAAAAAGTGGCAAGCAAGTGGAAGCAAAATGGTGACCGGAATTCTTTTTCTTAAATCTTCGAGGGCCAAAAAAATATGGAAAATATATACAAATATATAAAGCCTTGAGGGTTAAAGCACGACTGGAAAGAAGAAAGCTTTTCCCGGCCTAGTTACATGATGAATTATACGTGATTATGCTTCTACAATAGGTCGTATGAAAATCACAAGGACCGAGAAAAGCTAGGAAAACGCCAGAGAGAACACTTATAATCATCATCTAATTATAATTTGTTTCAAGACCTATATATTACAAATTAAATAACGAACAGCGGCTCAAATATATTTTTTGTTCAATTCTACAGTAAATGCATATTTGCAAGCAGACATGGTCGTTTCTCATTACTTAAAAATACATACCTCATTCTTTAACTACTTTTTTAATATTGCTAATTATATTTTACCTTGTTGACAAAATAAACTTTTCTCGAAAAATGTATGCATGCAATGTATAATTAACTAATTATAATGTATCCTAAAATTTGCATATTAAACCAAACAAGAGGAAATCTTCTTTTATTTAACTTACTGTTCAATTTCAATGGATTTATCAATCGTCATCGTCATACAGTGATCGTAATCGTTCTATTACTCGACCAAGTTCAACCCACATGTATACGGAATAAATTTTTACATCCTTTCACGTTCTAGTCCATCGGTTCTCTGGGTGCTTCCAGATATATTATTACGAATATATGCCATATCACGTGGGACACTCCACCTCAACTCGACCAACGTTTCACTCTGACCCTGCATGGTCGATTCGATCGATTCGTTGTTATATTGTTCACCGAAGCGAGTGATTGAGAATTCTTAAACAATTTTTCATGATTCTATCAATTAAATTTTTAATACTTCTCTACATCTTAAAAGTTACTCTTCTATCCCCAAAAAAATCATTTAAACTTTTCGTTGGGATAAACGTCATGAACTTCGGCAACACAAAAATTCAAAAAACCCACATTTAGACACGATTGGCCATCGCTCGAAATCTTTACGTTTCCATATTGAATGTTTGTAAGTTTTTTTCATCAATAATAAAATGGCATACATTCCAAAAATTCAATGTTTATCGATCGTTCAGCTTCAATTTTGATGAAAAAAAAAAATTCTAATAGGACATTTGAATTTCCAACGAAAATTTCAGCTGATTTACAGAAAAATAATTAATTCATTCATTTGACTTGATCATTGTTTCCTATTACAGTGTAGAATTTATGAGATATTAATTATTCAAATAATTCAGCACTAAAAATTTACGAAAATTAGAAACTTCCGAACGCAAAGGATAAAAATTCTGTGTAAGAAAATCATGTATAGTCCACACTTATTGGGATAAACAAAATGAAAAATAACGAACCAAATCCGAGGACTGCTGATCGATTTGAGGTGGAATGCCACATATAATATACATTAGATGTTCTGCTCATATACACCGATGAAAAAAGCAGCCCCTCGTAATATCTATAAGACGTTTTGTGCTTCAAAGAACTTCTGTATATGTATTACGAGAAAGAGGATAGAATCGCAGGAGAAAAAGAATCGTACATGCCATAGAGGCAGTAGATTCGCTCGCGGATATTTCGTTACGTTGCGTTACGTCAATACAGACAGTATATAGAAAAGAGAAAAGAGAAAAGCGAGAGCGTATCTCGGATCTAGCTCCATCTCGCTCTCTTTTCCCTTGTATACATATATTGGGAGAGGAAAATTAATGCTTGATATCTGAGACGCAAAGCGAGAGATAAGAGAGAGAGAGAGTGGGGGGGGGGGGGGGGGGAGAAAAAGCAAGAGGGGGGAGAAAGCTCTACTCGGTCGTAGCTTTTCCTCTGCATCACTGGCACCTCCAGGCTCGTATACATCAACTATGCTACCTCTCCTTTTTTTCGTCTGTACAGTTCTATGCGATGTTTTTCTGTCTTTCTCTCTTTCTCTTTCCTCCTTCGATGCAGTCTGCGCTAACGGTGCAAAGACAGAGTGAAAGAGGGGTGTGTGTGAGAGAGAGAAAGAGAACAGCTTTGCCTTTTATGTCAGTGTGAAATAGCGACGCGTCTGAAGCAGCGAAATCTCACTCTCCTGTCACTGACAATGAGTAGCGGTTTTTGCATTTCTCCATCGTCGAATATTCCCCTGGATTCAGTCTTTTAGGCGATACGTCCGAATATATCCGGCTTTCCGAGAATCACTGTGCTCTCTCACGTTTCCTCCTGTAGCCGTTCCAATCCGTCCCCCGAGGGGACTTTCCACCCTCCTCCTGAATAAATTGGATATGCAACGAATATACACAACAAAATACATATATACAATGACCATTCGAATCAAGAATCATTAAAAATCATCTTCTCACAAAATTATTATGAATGTAAAAATAAAAGCTCAATTGATATCTTATCATTTTTCCCCTAACACCAATTAATTTAATTATAATTTATAATAAGAGGTAAATTACTCGAAAAAGTAAACATTATTTTTTGCAAAAAGAGAAATCATTCCATCGTTATTTCTCATATATACGTTTGATGAAATGTTACAGTTGGGTCAACCACGACTCAGCGAATATTAAAAAATGTATGTACTTATTTTCTCGTAATGTTTATAGCCTTGAGAAATGGTCTGCTTATTTTTAAACGCACATACTATGCAAATATACTATGTAAATCGTCTAGGGTATTTTGTAAATTTTCGAATTGTATTGAATTGTCTCTTGCACATCGTATAACGTGCCAAGAATTCACTTTTCCCTGGCTTGAAAAGTTGTTCTGCAATAAAAGCACATACGAACATGTGGCTCCATCTTATAAGTCTGTGCATTCTCACGTGATAACTGTTGTTGCTTTACTCCCTCCTCCCCGTCCCCTCTCCCGTTTGTCTAGTTGATATTTCAATATATATATTCTCCTCACAGCCTCACAGAAAGTTTTCCAACAATAAGAACAAACATTTTACAAACTTTAGACTTTTCTCTCGAATCTGTTCCAAATCCGCAGCATGTACCAATAACTTTCCGCGCAACTTGACACACCTAACTCGTCTTTCCGTAATGGCATCCAAATACGAGCAATTGAGCCTGACTTCGATGCCCCTCACATCAAATTTCGTTCGTTTGCCTAGAATATATGTTACATCCGTAAAAAAAGGGGTCGTTCTCATTGAACAATTCAATGGATTCAGAGAATTTCCTCCCTCGATTCTTTTTCTCATCGCCCTAAAAGTTTCGTCTCGTGTCTGATCATTTAGTCATTTTCTACTTGCAGATTTATTTTCTTCATTGACGATCTCTATTTGAATAAAATAATTCGCAATAATTTCCTGAGAAAATAATTGTTAATAATTATCCTCGAAAGATTAATATTAATTATAAAACAATTATTTTTAACTGTACGAAAAAAAAAAAAATGTATTACAGTTATTATTTGAAAATTATTTACAATTATATCGTCGTTTAATCATTTTTCATAGTATTTTTTTTAATACGAATAAAATTTATTCATGGTTACAAACACGTAAAATTTTCTTGAAGCGAACCTCACTGAACTTATATTTTTCTCGTATAAGCTGGTTAAGGGAGAAATATGCATGCGAACGCGTTCCCGAGGAAAATTCGACACAGACGCCCGTTGGACCGAGAATCGGGAGACATACTGCGTTGCCTGGGCTGTGGCGAGGTATGCCGATTCTCTGGGCGTGTGTCTGCTTCGAATTACGCGCGCCAATTCACTGGGAAATGGGGAAACTTCGAATTCTGGGATTTCTCCCGTCGTTGCCCCTTTCCCCTTTCCTTCTCTATATATCCTCTATATAGCCCTCGATCCCTCCATATTTTCCACTGATCTGTCTCTCACTTTCTCTCTGCCCATTCTTCATGCATCTCCTCGATAGCAGACTCGTTCACGGTAACTGGCAAATATATATTTGCGTTCAAAGCTCATCGCACAACGACGATAATTGAATTTCTTACTCTTGTAGTGTCCATCATATCTCATATCATATATGTATATCCATCAATGTTTTCTGGTCATTCATCTCAATTTCTTTACCCCCCCCCCCCCCCCCCCCATCTCGTTCTATCTCGTTGTGTGTGTGTGTGTGTGTGTTTCTGATATTAGACTCGTTCATGATAAACGGTGCATTATAAATATATCTTTAGGTTTTAAATTCGTACTTACAATGATACAAATCAATGGTTTGTCGTTTTTCATCTTCTCGCTTCGAGCTATTCACCGGCCCATCGCCATGAAAATTTTTGTTGCTGTGGATAAACGGGGAAAACTCTTGATATACATAAACGAAATTGGCCCTTCCCAAGAGAGTGTACTCAAACGGATAATCGAAGAACGATTTAACATAAGAATTATAGGAAGTGGAAGGAAATTGGTATATACTGTAGAGGCTTGAATTGGATACGGAACATTTTCCACATCAGCATGAGTGCTTGTGAGTCTTCAAACTGATTTTATCCCAAAGTTAATACTTTGGGATAAAATCGATTTAAAGAATTCCATTTAAGCAGCTTCACGTATCGTGCTCTTGAGATTATCGGAATTATAGTGTATATTGATTAGATTCATGAAGGAATAATTATCGAAAATAAATACTTGCTCATCTTAGAGTGGCATTCGTTGAAAAATAAATTATTTTTCAAATGGGCCAATAATCTGTTACAACAGTCGTTGTAAATAATTTAAATTATTATGCACTATATAGATATTGAGGGTGCGATAGAAGAAACGTTATAAACGTGCGGTCAAAATTATTGAAATTAAGAAACGTAAAATAATATCGCTTATTCGCTTAGAAGCCACATTTTTTTTTATTCATCGTATAAAATCTGAGCATATAAATAGCAGAGAATATTAAAATATTTTGATATTCTGTGCTATTTATGGAAACGTCATTTGTATTTGGTCACAATTCTCTACGTTAATAAAATAATATCATGCGGATAAAAGCGATTTAACCATTTTTTTTCGTCGTACACTCGTCACTCGTTCTCTTAAGTTCGTGCGCCAGTCATCTCGATCATTTCCTCCCATTTTAATCCAATTCAATGAAAAAAAAAAAAAAAAAAAATCCCATTAATTATGACAAATGATGAATATTTCATTTTTATTCATAAACAATCGTATTTAACGAAAAATAATTTTTATGATTTGCCATTTTCATAAAACCAGGCAGTTTTTTTAAATTATTTGCCAGCTGTATATAGATACGTCATTTTTAATCGAAAATGTTTGACCTGGGAATGCAATGATGATCTGAAAAGAATGTGGAAACGAATTTTTAGGTAATACAATTTTTTTTTCATTCGTTTCTCATCACTGTTCCATGGATGAATGGAACAGAGAGCTTCAAAGAATTTAAGACGTACCTACTTAAGATGAGTATTGAAGGTAGCACAAAACCCCCCATTCTCCGAATCCTGCTGTCTATATATAAGGTGTATTATACACAAGAGGGGAATCTCAAGGAGTCTACGAAGAAAACGCATATACGTTTGAAAATAGGGCTTTGAAAAGTACAACTCAAAGTTTGCACAGAGTAGGTAGACGGTTGTAGTAACAGAACAAGAGGACATTAATACATATAAAGGAGAGATAAAATGAATACTGTACAATAAACACACTTTGACTCACTCCTCTATTCTCCATAACTATATATTTATTATGTAATTACAAACGAGTATATGCATTGTACAAATATTTTCGGATATAAAATGAAATAAGATCGTAAATTATGAGCTCCGTATTTGAAACTTTCCCAGAATTCCCGGAATTCCCGTATTTAAACACCAGAAACAAGACACGAAACATCGACGAATGGGATGCAGAACGTGTGTTTTACTGATAATTGTATAATTTTAGAGCATCTAATTGTTATGAGAATGTAAAAAAAAAAAATTACCATACACGAGGCAGTCGAAGCGTTGAGTATTAATAATAATAATAATAATAATAATAATGCCTCAAGAATATTAATGATGAAATTTAAAAAAAAAAACGTTTTCTCGTTGTATAAATCATTTTTCCAATATTATGGATTGATAAAAAATATTTTTTTCAATGGTTGCAATTATTCCAAAAATCTCATTAGTTTTATGCCTCCATTATCATAATGATAATTATAGAAAATACATAAAATCCTCTCGATAAACAAGAAAATGCCACGAATGAAAATCGGTAAAATTGATCATTCGATGTCATGGGGGGTTTCTAAATTTAACAGAAATTCTCATTACCGAAAAAAATATAAAATGTGTAATTTTTTCAACATTTCATGGCGAACCCTTTTTTTCGTAGCACATGTATTGTCCATCAGTAAACATTGAGAAAAGTGGTATATAAGAATAGGAAAATAGCCACGGGCTTAATGGTACATAAAAAATATACAGTACAAACAATACAACGTTCTTATATTTGCCAACGTGTTATATAATAATAAAACTCTAACAAAAATTTTCCGCATATCCACAGTGAGTATTTGTATGCAGAGAGATGAGTATCATTCGAATGAAATTCGCTCATCATTACTTTTTAGTCGTTCACTGATGATGAAAAAAAAAATGGAATTCTATAATGCGAGATACAATATTGGTATAAGTTATTACTATATAGTGAGTTATATAAAAGTACTCTTTTCTCTCGTCAAAGAAAAGTGCACACGTTCTTTCGACTTTTCTATGTATACATGTATATATATATATATATATATATATATATATATATATATATATACAAGTATTCCAGAGCTCGAAGTCTTTGATAGATCCTACAGGATTTCACGTCGAACCCGTTCTAATCTTCTAGAAGTGCGTTTCAATGCTGACGGCAGCTATAAGCTTCTATACTTTAACATATATATATATATATATATATAGGTAGAAATCGATGTAGACTGTATATCCGAGGGACTCACCTGTTTTTCAATAGTAAGGGCGATCAGGAACAAGGAAGTAAAAGAGTATATGTGTATGCTATGAGACCAGGCTGTAATACGACGTCTTTTATCGTATTGTTACAGGAGAAGCAACGCAGTACTTCAAAGTGAGGCCTGTGAACAGCTCAGTTCAAGAGGGCGACGACGTTATGATACCCTGCGTCGTTGGAAATCGTGCCGGAATCGTTCAATGGGTTAAGGACGGTTTCGCCTACGTCGTTCAGTATGGTGAGTGACATTCGATACTTTAGTTGGTCTCAGAATTTAAATATGAGAACCCATTAACAATCATTTATTTTTAGAGGTTAAAAAAAATATTATATGTCTCAACCAAGAAAGATTGTTTACAATTATTCCTGGCAATTCTGATAAATATTTCATTTTTATTTTCTACGAAAATATTATTATTTGCCACGAGAATTCTTATTATTTTCTCATGATTTTATTCGTAATTTTTGAAAGGTTGTCGAAAAATGTTTGCAATATTTAAAAACCGACATATTATTTATCTTGTTATCGCAGATAAATTGATATTCACTGTAAAACAGTAATTGTTTAAAATTATTCACAATCCATAGAAAAATGTAAAAAACATTTCAAGCTTCCACAAAACAAATATCACTTTTCATTATGAAATAGTAAACAATAGCAAACGTAATGTGAATCATTCGGAAAAATAATTATAATTTTGTTTCTTTTGTGACCGTCGATACTAGTAATAGTTTTGTCATGCATTCGTTTTCAAAAATGTTTTTATTCGGATGACAGCCATATTGCAATGATTGAATCTGTGCGCGAATATATATATATATATTCAATACTCTCTATTACTTACTGCTAAATAATACAACTCGCTCGCGTTTATAGATCCACGTTCCTTGCTAGCTGCATAAGCTCCGTTTACAATTTTATCCTTTTCCTTTATATATATATACAATGCGTGTCAATAAAAATTACATTTCATCGATTTTCTTTTCTTTTTTTTTTTAATTTCCAACAGGAGGTGCGATCTCGGGCCACCAGAGACTGAGACTGGTGGGTGATCAGAACGCCGGAGTTTACAATCTGACGATAATGAATGCATCGTTGACAGATGACGGCGAATATCAGTGTCAAGTCGGACCATTGCTGCGAATCAAGGCGATACGTGCCAACGCTCATCTCGTCGTAATTTGTGAGTCATATTTTTTTCACATCATTGTACTGCTTGAAAACACATTTTAGAGACCGGGGGAGGGGTTAATGCAAATGATTGTAGTAGAGATGTGGAAAAACGTGTCTGCGTCGAGACCAAAAACAATTCTGTACCTTGCAGTCATAAAATTTAATACAATCAAATTATTTATTCAACCCATTAAAAATTTCTAATATTGAGTCAAAATTTATTCTCGTGGAAAAATAACGTGGATCACATTTCTCAAAAGTTCTTGTAACTGTTTCAATTATTCAAATTAAAACAAAAAATTATTTTTCTCGAAACATCTTTTGCTGGAAAAAATCCAAGTCAGAATTCATCTCAAAATATATTTAACAATTTCAGCTATATATTTTTTAGATCGAGCCCGGCCCAGTGTAATTATTTTTACACCCTTAGAATTACACTGTTTGAGTTAGAAAAGTTCATGAAAAGAATTTTAGTTTCGCGTTGCAAATATGCTAAGATGAGATATAAAATTTGTGGGAAGATATACACTTGTAAATAATTGCGGTGTAAATAATTGCGATACATATATACCAATTCATATACCATGTAAGTGCGTAAAATCCTTCACATGCAGAAATATACATATAAACAAGTCAAAGCACCATAAAGTTTTAAAAACTCGCGTAACGCTTGAATACCATTTTATTCAGCCCTTGAGCCGCCTCGACCCTTTCAATTGCCGTTAGTAAAGGGATGAGTGCAGGATTTCGTTCTGCGTCAGGGTTTACGATAAACTCACTGCAGCGTCGAGAGTTTCAGGGACGAGATTTTTGTTTCGTTTTCGTTTCGGGCAAAATATGAGAGCTATAAAAATTCGCTGAGCCGTGAAAAATTGCGACTGCATCACGAGATCGACAGAGCTATATAAATATATATATAAGGAAGCGTATTGCCAACTTTGAAGATCAACGAGCATTTCAGTTTGTGTTAAGGATTTTTTCCACCATTGCTGCGCTCTGACATTTATCCTGGAAAATTTACTCAATTTTTTATCGGACTTGCTTACTCATATCGAGGTTATTCGTCCGAAGTAAATTACCACCAAACTTTTGAATCAAGCTTTGAATGCTTGATTCCACTATCAAGTCCTCCATAGAACGTATATAAGAGTGAAGGCACACGTAGCACAGCCAACATAGTTGAGTCAAGAGAAAATGGAGAATTTAATTTGTGGAAAAGCGCGTCCATTTTGAGAGTTTTCCACGCGGCTACAGAGATAAATTATATTTTTCGTTCATCGAAATTCTAATTAAATTAAATCAATCAGCGTGGATTGGAGAATCAAACATTATCAATAGCCATGAAAGCATCTCGGCGGCAATAAATTTCAAAAAAAAGCTTGATATATTTTCACCCTCATGGAGTAATTTTCAATTTGACCAAACAAATTTTCATTTCATTCAATGGTCCATTTTCAATAATTAAATAAGTATCATATTTTTTTTAGTATTTTCGGTTTTTGCGTCAATTATTATGATCCTAATAAATCGTAAATCTCCTACGATTTAAGAAAATCATGATGTATATCATACAATCGATTTTTTTGTTCCTCTGAATGGTTTTTCAACGTGTGTATTGCACTATCAAGCCTTCCATAGAGCGTATAAGAGCGAAGACACACATAGAAGCACAGCCAACATAGTTTAGTCAAGAGAAAATGGAGAATATAATTTGTGGAAAAGCACATCCACTTTGAGAGTTTTGCACGCGGCTATCTCTACAGAGATAAATTATATTTTTCGTTCATCGAAATTCTAATTAAATTAAATCAAACAGCGTGGATCAAACATAATCAATAGCCATGAAAGCATCTCGGCGGCAATATATTTCGAAAAAAAGCTTGATATATTTTCACCCTCATGGAGTATTTTCAACTTGACCAAACAAATTTTTTATTCCACTCAATGGTCCATTTTCAATAATTAAATAAGTATTATATTTTTCTTAGTATTTTCGGTTTTTGCGTCAATTATTATGACCCTAATCAATCGTAAATCTCATACGATTTAAGAAAATCATGATGTAAATCATACAATCGATTTTTTTCATCCTCTGAATGGTTTTTCAACGTGTGTATTGCACTATCAAGCCTTCCATAGAACGTATAAGAGCGAAGACACACGTAGCAGCACAGCCAACATAGTTTAGTCAAGAGAAAATGGAGAATATAATTTGTGGAAAAGCACATCCACTTTGAGAGTTTTGCACGCGGCTATCTCTACAGAGATAAATTATATTTTTCGTTCATCGAAATTCTAATTAAATTAAATCAAACAGCGTGGATCAAACATAATCAATAGCCATGAAAGCATCTCGGCGGCAATATATTTCGAAAAAAAGCTTGATATATTTTCACCCTCATGGAGTATTTTCAACTTGACCAAACAAATTTTTTATTCCACTCAATGGTCCATTTTCAATAATTAAATAAGTATTATATTTTTCTTAGTATTTTCGGTTTTTGCGTCAATTATTATGACCCTAATCAATCGTAAATTTCATACGATTTAAGAAAATCACGATGTAAATCATACAATCGATTTTTTTCATCCTCTGAATGGTTTTTCAACGTGTGTATTGCACTATCAAGCCTTCCATAGAACGTATAAGAGCGAAGACACACGTAGCAGCACAGCCAACATAGTTGAGTCAAGAGAAAATGGAGAATATAATTTGTGGAAAAGCGCATCCATTTTGGGCTTTTTGCACGCGGCCATCTCTACAGGTTTGACCTGTATTTTCCCATTCAGAGCGCATCTCTGAGTGTTCTCCTGAGTTTGAGTTCCGGTAAAACGATGGGGACTATTGAGGAGAAAAGGAGGGGTGCAAAAGAGGGGTTGGAAGGCCAGACAGAAGGAAAAGCGTAGTAGCTCTTTCGTGTATACTAGAATTCACGGTATACGCAGACATATATCGCTCGTCCGTGGTGCTCACGACGTCTTATGTTAGTATTCCCAACAGCTCGCTTCTGAAAGCGAGTATACGTTCCTGTGTGCAAGCGTAAAAGAGCCCTGTATCACTCTATCTCGCTTGGTGAGACGGTAGTGGGCTCTCGGTTTTGCATGCTCGTTCGCGTTGCCTCAATATTTTAAGGAAAACGAGGAGAAGTATAGGTCCCTTGGGGATAATTTGAGATCCCAAAACTGCCGAGAGTCACCGGCAACACCGTTTGCGCGTGTCGAGTGCTCCTCGTCTGCTCCTACCCCTGCAATATCCACTATTGTCTCTCTCCCTCCCTCCCACCCTTCTTCTGCCTCTTTCTCACCGAGACCTCGATGGTACCAAATGTCACAACGCCATACACGCAACGTGCACGATTTCTATACACGTATATATGGGTCTTTCCATTTTAAATAAGAATACAGTCCAATCTCTCTTAAATTTCATTTCCTGGCTGGAATGGCAGACTTTTCCTTTCTTTGTTTTTTCCCTCTAACTTCCACACCACACCGCTGGCTGCCTCAACTACTCTTCTCGGCCGTTCTCACTTGAGTGAGCATTAGAAAGACATTGCATTTTTTTTTGACAAAATAAACCATAAAGTCGGACTCATCGGATTCGATATAATTCAGTGATACGTCGAATTGCCGAGGTTCAATCAGGCGTGAGAAACCCTTCACTTAATCCCCCACTTTTACCTGCTACGTTTATATCCGATTCGAGAGATTTGAATTTCTGAAGTTGCAGTCTATATATATATAGAATGGCAACGAAGAGAGTAGAATATGTATATATCTATCTGGCGTGCATCTGACAAGTGTTGGCAAAGACGTGAAACGACCGATCCGCGCTCGTCCCAAACTTTCAATGCTCAGGCTCCTTTTTCAAAACTTTTCCTCGCCTCATATATATTCTGCGATATGTTTTGCCTGTACACTCAGGCCATTTTCCATTGAGAATCGAAAAGTGTTAATTGCATTTAAATACATTTTTCGTGAAGACTTTTCAAACGTGTTTCAGGATCGAGTCTCTCGCATGGAAAAAAATATTATCGCGATAACGATTCGCACTCACGTTTTATCATAAAATCATTTTGAATGGGCTGTTTTTTTTTTCATCGAAATAAAAATCGCTGCTCCGTGCAATATCAGTCTCTCGGTGTTCACATAAATATTCTGTGTAATGAAGTTTAACGAGACACGTCTGGTATATCCCGAGATTTTCACTGGAACGCTTCCATATTGAACTACGAGAGTATGAAAAAAAAAAAAAAAAATACTCATATTTTTTCATCGCGATAATACTGTGATGTGTCTCTCAACGTGCAGAGTTCGTTGCTCCCATGAATAATTGTTCATGAACGCATACCCATCTTTATATTTATTTATTTTTTTCCACTTTCGTGTTTTTGTCTCTCGGTGAGCTGGGGTGAATTCTGGTGCAGGTTCGCTTTCATTCTGCGGTCTTAAAAAAAAAAATGTGTATGTAGAAAAAAAAAATTAAATACTCTGCCTGGCGTCCTTGCCTGAAATTCACATTTTCCATGGACTCTTCTGCCCTCTCACCACATCCTCGCACATATGCAATGAGTCTGCTATTCCAGGCTTTAATTTTCACCGCGTATAAACTCAGCATCTCTCTATACTCTCGTCGTCCATTTATGCACCCACCAAGTGCTCAGACACGTTTTCTTTTTTTTCTCTTTCTCTAAACTTTGACTGTGTGGCGTGCATTGCCATTTCGATGCTTCTTTTCCTAATGTATGTGTATATATATATATAGCTACGGATTTTTGGGCATGCGTACATGGCTATTGCAACATTATACTACAAAACATTTCTCTCCATTTAAAAATTCAACACGTGTATATTTTGCGCCTCTCTTGACACTTCGTAAATTGCACAGTTTTTGGAGATACATGTTTTCGTATATATATATATCTTTTTTTTCTGCTATGGGACAAATATATATACTGCAAAAGCAATTTACGAAGCAAAAAAATAGATCCGAAACTGTCAGTACGATGCGCGTGGATTTCAAACGCAGAGACAACGAGCGAAACGAAGTAAGCCAAAAAAAAATGAAAAACCCCAAAACGTTTTTTGTTTTTTCAAATAATCGAAAATGTTAGATGAAAATGGGAGTTATCGATGATGTGCAAATTCAGATAATTGATTTGTTCTTTTTCTATTTGCAATTTCTTTCATTTTTTTTTATTATTTCTTTGAATAATTTATTATATTTAATATTATTTCAAATTTATTTTTGCATTTATGCAACAGTAATGAAACACTCCATCTCCACATATTCCAATTAATATATTTAATTCACTTAAATGTTTATTTTATAGCTCACTCATTTGTTGAATATTGGTTAATTTTTTTATCGAAAGATAATTTTTATTTTTGACAACTTCAAGAAATGTTATTCAATACCACTGAGCGTGCCATTGCGGAAGATTTTTTTCCCAGTTTAATCCTATGGGAGTTTTAACTTATCCGCAATGATGAATTAATAATCGACCATTGGAAAAGTAGAAAAAATTTTCAGAGTTAATAACACCGAACGTTTGAAGAATGAAAAGTGATGGAATAAAATAAAATTGATATTAAAAAAATAGGGATAATACGCGGTTAATTATCGATTAGTATCAATCGTACGTTCCTCGAGACATACTTTTCGCTGAAATGAAGAGACCGATAAGAAAAGCAAAGAAATTGTTCAGAATTAATTGCTAAACGTTTGAAGAATGCAAAGTGATGGAATAAAATAAAATTGATATTTAAAAAAAGAGACATAATACCCAGTTAATCCGGTAAGTATCTGTCAGGGGATTCGCAATTCTCGGGAGTATCGGGGAGCTTTTCTCACCATTCATTCTCACTGTGGATGAGATGGAGGGGAGTTATGGGTAACGATAGATCCTTCCGAATCGCAAGGGAGAAGAAAGGAAATGATAGCTGGAAAAGCTAAGAAATAGGAAACGTCCAATTGATTAATGGATTTTTTTGACGAATGAAATTATTATCAAACTTTATGTGGCGTTTCATCTATATATGCCGAATTTCAAACCCAGAAAAAATTTATTTGTTCAATAATTCGATAGAGTTCTGTTGAAGCAAATTAAATAAATTTAATGGAAATTTTATTGAAATAAGTAATCATTATTTTAAAAGTAAAGTTTATCTCAATCAAATAATATTTATCAATGAACGAGGAAAAGAAAAAAAAAATCAAAAAATCTCAATACACACCAAAACCTCAACTCACAAAATGACATGATAATTATATTTAAAAACGGTGGAATAATTTATAAAATGATAGGAATAATTTTAAACATTAATTGATTGATTGAGAAATCCACTGGAGAATTATCGGGTCATCCTATAGCTTCGTTTCAATAATATATAATATGATAATAATGCTTGATGCTTGATGTTTGGAGGACGTTTTCGTGATCGGTGCTGAATGACGATGAAATGATTAATAAATTTTTATCTCAATTAAATAAAATTTACAATTATTCTTATGTTCCTGTAAATTATTTCAATCTGTTAAAATATAATTGCATGATAATTTATTATTTACGTAAAATATATTCTCTCAGGGAGTTTTATTATTATTGTTAATGCTCAATTTATTTTTCTTGGTTAGAGTCAAAGTGAGCAGGTGTAATCGGTGCGAGCACGAACGAAGCATAAAAGGTTTGATGCAGAGATCGGTGGGACAACGAAAAGGGCACACATGGGCACGTATACACGTGGGCGACATTCAGAGCGTGCTACTATATAGAGATCAATATATAGCCAAGCGACGGTATTACGTGACGCGTTTTTAAAGCTTGCCAATCGCTTTGTCGGGGGTGGAATATAGAGAATGGCTGATGGGGTGCCCAGTGGCCGTGTACACGTCTACGAATGAATGACAAACTGATACGCGGCTGTTTCGCGAGAAAAGAGCGAGAGAGAGAGAGGGGTGGGGTGGGGCGGGAAATGAGAGAGAGGGAGAGAGAGAGAGAGAGAGAAACGTGAGCTATCCCCGTGGGTAGTTGCCGCTATGACACGCGTTATTTATGACCAGGGGAACGACTGTGTGCCATCCAGAGGTCCTCGGTAGAATTTACCTTTCCCAATAGAAGTTGCGCCCAGTAGAGTAGTGGCAGTTCGAACGGAATACCGTATTTTGCCGAGGGAGTCACTCGCGTGTACGTGGATTTGACGACCAACCATTAAAAAAATAAAAAAATAAAAAAAATGGATTTTGAAAAATCATATCTTATGATTTATTTAATACCAATAACATCCACAAACCATCCACACTTTACGCGTCAATGGTAGTAGATTTAAGATGGGTAAGAAATTCTCATGAAATACCTGACTCAATAGAAATATGTAACATTAAAAAGGTAAAAGATAATTAATTGAGGTCATCGGGCAGTTTGTAAATATTGCGGAAAGATGTACAATATTATTGAACAAAAAAAACAAAGGTTTAACTCAAAACATTCTACTAAAAAAACTCATCGCTCATCAATGCCAAATGTTGATCGAGATGCTGTCATGATTAGAACGATGCAATTTTCAGGTTTTCTTATTAATTGATCCAAATGAACCAAATAATTATTTTTACATTTAAAAAAAATATATATATCTTGTCGTCCGAGGAAAAAAACAAAATTATCATTAATTTATACATTTCAAGGGGGGGTGTGAGCCAAAAACTTAAGAAATAGAAGGGAATTTAATCGAAAAAATACTCATTAAAATAATTGTCTACCACGTACGTTCCCCCGTCAAGTAATTTGAATCTCTTGATTAAAAAATGGTAATCGAGGCATTTGATAAACTTTGACCCCATTCATTATGATAAATGAGACACTTTATTGACACTGAAACATTTAAATTCGATATTGTTCAGGCATTTGGAACTGGAAAATTGTTTTTTATCTCATTGATGAAATCTTCGATTCATGAATAATTAAGTCAACAAGATCTTTCGATGAAAATACCGTTAAAACATCGTAAAAAAAAACGAAAGATTTTCCGTGAAAAAGAGGCGAATTAAAAATTCAAGTGAACTAGCATATTGCGTTGTACAGCGAAATTTCTCGCACAGAGAGCCTTTGTGGTACATATGCGACACTTTGAATAATTCATTGCACGCCGAGTGATATTGTACTAGTAGTATACATATACATGAATATATATATATACGAAATACACGTGAGTTCGTGTCACATAAGCTATACTGCTCAGAGGGCATTATACTCGAATCGATAAGGAAATGGGATGTATAGCTTGAAGCATAGTTAGGGACTACTTCTCTATAGTGGAGTGTGCGTGCAGTATATGTATATATAATGCTCTACGTGGGGGAGTAAAGAGAGACTTGTTTTAATGGATCGATAACAATATTTCCGTATAACCGGTATATATTTAATATCCAATACTCTCTCCAGTCTGTTTATTGCCTTTACTGTTTTGAGAAAAAAAAAATCATTTCGGAAAAAGAAGCACAGCTAACATTTCTTTTCATAAAGATTAATTGATAAGACTGAAACTTTTATTTAATAAGTTTAAGGGGAAATATGTTGTAAAAAAATGTCGATTCAATAACGAAAAAATTGTGTTTATGAAATTGCATAATATTTAATTTTTTTTTTATTCGATAACTTAGCAGCAAAGAAAACCATTATTTTTTATTGAAACATGATTTTAGTGTTTCAGCAATTCATTTATCAACCATCTCATTAATATAAATAACATTTTTTTCATAGATTAATTGATGCTCGTAAGAATGAAACTTTTATTTAATGAGCTTAAGGGGAAAAATACTGGAAATAAAAGTCTACTCAATAAGAAAAAAATCGTATGGACAATTAATAGATAATTTGACCAGCATATGAAATTGCATAAGATTTAATTTTTTTTTTTTTATTGAAAGATGATTTCAGTGTTCCACACCAATTCTTTTATGAACCATTTCATTAATATAAATATTCTTCTATGTGCACGTGAATGGAATTGTCAAAGTAAAGCTCAAACAATTTATTCTCCACTAGCAAAATGACGATGGGCAACATTATCCATTGAAACGATAATGGAAGATAAAATTGTTAATCTATTACGCGCGCATTATTAATTTTACAAGTCGGCCTTTGTCGCAAGATTGGAAGTCGAAAATGAATTTTCAGTTCGTATAGTTGGACATTATGGCAATTTCCGTTCGAGTTATATTATATATAGCTATAATAATTGCCCAACGTTAAGCCGAAATTGACGTTATGAGTGGAGAACATATTTTTTTTCTTTTAATTAAAATTTGCTAAAATTGAATCATTTGAATCGAAAAAGAATTTAAACAATTTGTTTTTATCCAAGCTAATAATTTATATTCGACTCTTAATCGATTTATTTCTTAATTCAATTTTTTTCTTTTAAATCCCTGAATGAAAAAAAAAAAATCATTTGTATAGACGTAATTTTGGGACGCATTACCGAAGTCACCTGCTGATGGTTTCGACGTGAGAGTAAATCTTGCGAATTTACCCTCAAGAGCACTCTCCCGAATGGCTCTCCACCTGACAGTTTTGATTTCTGCGAGTATTGCTATCGCGAGCAGTCAGTTACTCTCAAACATTTGTACACTTGCGAGAAAAATACTCTCGAGAATTTTACTCTCACTCTGGACGGACACGCAGCCTAATAATATCTTTTTTGGTTCACTATGCCCTTACTTATTGGGCCCCACCTGGTGCTTCCAATTAAACGATACAATAATGCTGCCTCGTCAATATATTTAACCCTCGAGGAATGGAGCACAGATCGATGACAGGCATAGCGCATTCGAGGAAACAAGCCAGGGGTCTGCGTAAGCTGACAATGAGTGGGAGATCAAGGGAGATAGCTTTTCGCGCTCGTAATGATCGAATGGGTGGCGGAGGGTTCGGCAAGTGGTTGGTAACTGTGGCAAGAGAGAGCCAGGTGGCGGCAGGGGGGAGGGGAGAAATGGAGAATCAGTTGGAAACTCCATGAACCGTCGAGCACTCGACGCGATCATCCACGACGCTAAACAGCATCGATTAACGTCGAAGGGCAACGTGTATCCTGTACGTGTGTGTGTGCGTGCATTAGAGTTTCTCGTCGAAATCCGATTAAACGAGTGGTTTAATCGCGGATCACGAGAGTCTCTATCAAGTAGGACTCGGTAGAGTCTCGCGCCAAGTACATGAGAGAAAGTCGATCGACTCTCTTCACCTCGAGAAAGAGCGAAATTTTAATTAAGATTTTTGCAATGAGTTTACACAATTTTTTGGAATACCTCAACTGGCATTAATTCAAAATTATTTGTGCGTAAAGTTCTCGATAAAGACAAAAATCAAATGACCATGTCAACTATATAGTATGTTAACTATAAATAAATGTTAATCATAATATAAATAATGGAAGAGGAGATAAAACATGAATTAAGCTTTTTATTAAATTTTTGGTGGGTTCAGTGTGACTACCAAAATTGTGCAATAGAGACACCATCGGATAATAAAAATTCGTTCATGAAAACAAATAATAGTTTTATTCGATCAGTGCAAATTAGTTTAGAGTAATTATATTCTTTCGTGATGAATATTAAAAAAAAATCATAAAGGAATAATTATTTTGAAAAATTGTTTATAATTTTTATTTTTCGTCTCCATAGTCTATTGTCTCCTGTGGAATCCATAGTCGAACGTTGCATAAAAGGCAATTTTTTTTGTTTCTTTTTTTCTCCATTTCCTTCCTAACGTAGTAGTATACTGAGAGCATTTCAGGCGGCGTTTCATGAAGTATCGATAACTCCACTAGTATAGCCTCTACCAACCCGAGGCAGTAGCGGCAGAGCACTGTGGAAGAACAGCATATTCCCAGGACGTGTATATATAAATATATATATAGTAACTCTCGGGTATCGTCCCCGGCGGAATGATAAATAATTCTCGATTGTACGCTTGCCAACGAACTCCGCTTTGCCTCGTTCTCACTCACTCCCAGAACTCTTACGAATACAGAGCGAGTTGTCAGAGTGAGAGAAGAACGAAGACTTGTGAGGGCGCGCCAGGCGTAGAGTTAAACAGAGCTGAGAGCGCATAGAGTGCCACGGGAGGGTCTCGAGCCAGACGTTATCGTCGTAGCACGAAAGGAGAGCCAGATCTAGAGTCGGAGCCAGAGAGAGAGAGAGAGAGCGAAAGAGAAGCCAATGGAGAATAGCAGAGCCGGAAGCAAAGACTATATATCCGCCGAACTCTATATGCACACCTACATATGCATTTACATGTAGTGGTATACTGTTATCTGGAGATGAACAAGAGGAAAGGATAAGACAAAGCTGTAGAGACGAATTCGTAGCGCCGAGAGAACGTAAGAAGAGATAGCGATCGAGAATAATGTGTGTGTGTGTGTGTGTGTTTGAGAGAGAGAGAGAGAGAGCGAGAGGCACCACCAATAAGATTCTCGTGAAAGATGCGCACGATAGTGCTGCCACCATGTTAAATCATGATACCGCGCGCCTCCTGGTGGGAATGGCCGAAAATCAGGGAATATGACACCCCAAAATATTACTGATGCTTATATCACCTACCATCCCCGAATCCAAATCACATTTTCAAGCGGTGAAATTCATTTAGGGAGCCCTACAATGGCCTCGAACGCAAATATTTCTTGCAATTTTTCTTTGCATGAATTTTTCGCTGGCCCAACTCACCGTACTTGTTAGAAATTTCTCTTCTGATGGTTACATGATATGGACCAGCTAATATGGTTGGCCCATGGCTCGAGGGCCTCGATAAAGTAGCTCAGTGTGTCAAGGAAAAAAAAATTACGATATTTCAAGCTCAAGCCAGGTAACAGACCAAAAGTTGAGGAAACTTATAAATTAGGTTTTAAGTTCTATTTAAGAATAATAGCGGCGTATAATTTTTAAATAATATTTAAGAATAATAATAATATTGAGGAATAATTGGAGCTGCACTGTTGGCCTCTTGATGATGACCTACGCCAGTAGGGGTGGGTACGGAAAAAATATGATAAATCGGAAAGTAGAAAGTTGATCGAGATTAATAAAAATTGACCATTCTGTATAGAGAACGCGGGGTGTTTTGTACCAAAGACAGTTGGATCGAAATATATATCGATTCGCATATGTACAAAGATTGATATCCGCATATAGTATGAAAATCCTCGAATACTGATTCCGCTTCAAACATCATGGCGTCCATTCCCATCGGTCATATTATCCCTCATCCTCAATACCATTATTTTGTTTCTGGATTCAGAATCTGCGATATCGAAAATTTTCGCAACGAAGCTTGCCATCGGAATATCTATCCAGAAATGTCCTATTTGTCTGGGACCAGAAAAGATCCTACTTTCGCCATCATATCAGAGAACCTTCGGCGTATTGTCGATATAGTTTGGCATGATACATAAATATTTTTCCACACGGCCATTTGTATGAAAAATTGCTTATCTATTTTCTCGACTTGGGCCATATTTCCCGACTTCGCCCTATGGATAACCATTGGTGCCGGCAGTAGTAAAAGTAGTAATATTATATATATGTATACAGTTGTAATATTAGTAGCAGCACCAAGGAAGCTTTTGGCGGGTGCGAATAGAGCAAGTACGATGAATAATGGGAACGGTGAAACCAGCGGGTGGAGGTTTCCAGGCAGAAAGGAGAGAAATTACGGAGAAATTATGGGTGGGATTGTCGCAATGACCTCTCCTCCCATCCGACACCAAGGCGTATAGCATCCTGGACTCGTTTTTCGTCGGTATTTCGTATGTCAGACTTATACATATTATTGCACAGTATTGTATATATCGTGGCATGTATATGCATACTATCAATGAAAATAGAAACCTCTATATCTTCGTTGATACTATATACAATAAGCTCGGATAGAAATTTGAAAACTATATATATATATATATATATATATATATATATGCGAGAGTGCATCTGACGTGAGATCATTTCCACGTGACTTGTTCAACATATATACGTTCTATATGATTATACCCAGCGAATATCCAGATCCGAAAATCCATGAATTAGCCAGGAGGCAAAATGTACAGTGATATGTCGATGTATGAATCCGGTTGAAATTACATTATTACGGTTTACACTGTGCTGACATTGATGTGAGTGATGACCAGATTTGAAATTAAATAAAATTGAACGATTTTTAAAGCGAAAATTTTGAAAAGTTTTACGTATGAAAAGTGCAAAATAATATAATTTTTTTTTAGCGGTTTCTTTTTTCATTATATATTATTATTTACTAATATATTATTAGTTGTAAAATTATTTGGAATGATTTTTCATTCGAACCTTGCCCATTTGTATGGTTGGAGCACCTCCACTTTCATTATTAAAAATATTTTAACCAGTGGCACTGCAATTATTTGAATGACTGCAGCGATAAATATGCATTATAATAATGATACGAATTATGGAACGTGAAATATGAGGGAAAGAGTTACTCGGGCTGTTCCACTAATTTATGGAATATTATGGTTGGCATTGTCATTCCAGGGTATATATTACTATGTATATATATACTATATATACGATATCGCCAAGTTACGAATTCCATTACAGTGATCTCTTTGCTTTAGTCAGACCAAAGAATTTCAAGCTTGCGCGACTGCGCTGCTCTTCGCCCCAACTGCCACCCGATAAGAATTGGAGGCGCATATTCGTTATATATAAAGTGGAGGGTAGTTATCATCGTATAGTCGTTCCGATTTTTTTCCACATTTTATCGTATAAAGGAACACCAAAAGAATGTACATTTCGTTGCCATTTTCATCACTTGAATGAGCTCTCAAAACGTAGAAAAAAACACCAAACACAGTTTCCCGTTGTTTTTTTTTTTGCTTATCCCTTAGAAACCTTCAACATTTCAAAGTTTCCTGTCTCGTAGGAATTAGAATAAATTTTTCTTTTAAGATCACGTCGAATTTTCCATAAAATAATCAAGTAGGTCCAACAAAATCGAAATTTCTTCAGCGAATGTACGGCTGCGATTCAGCTGCAACCAAAATCCAATACTCTCTGGTGCGATGTTACGGGATTACACAAGTTTTGCGCCCTAGAGATTATAAGCATACAAAATGTTCGCCTCCTATAGTGGGGGTTGAAAGGGCAGCATATAGTATCAGCATGGAATAAGATATCCCTCTCTCTGTCTTTCTGTCTGTCTGCTTCCTTCTCTCTCTCTCTCTATCTCTCTTCCACGATTCTTCGAACCAACAGTGAAACGACTGCTCTCTATACGACTATTGAACCTTTGCCTACTGCCATATACTGACTGTATACCCTGGGTAAACGCTGCTTAGCTACCCGGGATTAACGATTAGTCGCGCCTCGTAAAGTTTGCCCGTTCGAAGGATTACGTAGAGGCAATCCAGCAGCAGGAGCAAAAGCACAGAGAAACACTCGCCTGCTCTGTCAATCCCCTCCGACTGCACTTTCGCATTCTCGCCTCCACCTATTCCGGGGTTATGGCTGTGCACTGCCCTCCAAACCCTCCAAACGAAATATCTGCGTTTATTGTATGTTTTTCATCTGTTAACCTCAATGCACTTTCAAATACAACGTCACACTGCGACCCCTTAGAATTAAATGTGTAACCTCGTTTAACGAATTAACCTTCCCGAGGTCTTTTGGTAGTATCTCTATAGTTTTGATATTTAAATCTGGCTTAATTCAGATGTAATAATTATTACGATATAATCACGAGGCTGGTCACATAGAGCTATAGCTATATTTTACGTTAATCCTCACGCAATTAGGGTCAATTTAGGAGTTTCCGAGAAGAAAATTCGAGTTTACCAGTATGTAATTCTCTCATCAACACAAGGACCACGAAGAAGACTCACTCGTGTCTTCTCTATACTCTTTTCATACACACATACTCATCGCATCTCAGGTTGCCCACAGAGAGATAAAAGAAATATCGTAATAGCACATAGAACCAATTTTTTCATGGGAGCTTTTGGATAAAAAAAAGAGCAAGGGGTAGTTAGAGAATGACAGAACAAAAAATCGTTCGTGGCCAACAGAATTTAGCGTGCCGTGAGGGGGGGGGGGGGGGGGCAGTAGAAAGTGACGTGAGCTCATTGGCTCAGTGAAGCATCGCAATCGCCACCTCACCCATATCTCGTATTTCTCCACCCCCTCCCCCGACGAGGGTGAGCTAATTTGCATTCCCCGCGGCACTCATGAAAAACTCGGCCGAGTTCTCACGAGATCGGATTTCCTTCAGCAGAGTGCTCGAAGAAAACGCGCTGTACAAGCCACGAAATTCATAAGAAAATGGGCCAAAAGGGGTATTGTAAGCGCGAGGGGGTGAGGGTGTATAAGCGAAATACGTGCACGATGTTTCTATTAAATTGTTTCTCTAGTAGTCTTTGCCTTTCAGCGTTTTTTTCAGCTTTTCATTCTATGGCTGTTTTCTCTGTCTACAGAATTGACCCCTTGCGAGATTCAGTAACCCCCCCCCCCCCCTTCTCCTCCTCCTCCTCCTCCTGAGGAGGACGGGTACTGCCTCCCTTGTCTAGATGTACGTGTCGTAGCGTCGAGAATTTTCTACGTGCTCCATGTTCGCATTCGGGGCTTATTTCTACTATTCCCTCTCTGCATAATATCTATTCAAGCCTGCATCACACAAAGCTCTCTTGCTCCTCCGGACATTACATGATTTTTTTCCCTCACTTGGACTTCATTCATCCAGAAATTAAAAATTCAACCTCAGATCATGTTGCGTAAAGAATTTACGAAATGGTATTTCGAATGATGTAAGAAGACATATTTTAAGTTTATAATTGATTATTTATCAGAAAAATTGTTTTATTCGTGAATATACAACGCTTAAAATAATTTGTAAGTATTGCTAAAGCAATTAAATGAATTATTCGAAAAATAACTGAAGCCTCGAAATTCTGCAGTTTACGCGTATAGCTCTGTGATATATTTTTTTTTTCTGCTGGATTTATCGTCTAGCTTGTTTTTCCGAGTAGCTAAAGTATCAGATGGAAACTGCATGAGGTAGTGAGCTGTTGGAAAAAATCACCCGGAAGTCTCGTGTTTCAGGACACGCAGAGAGACGTTGCACAATATATATGGGGTATTCGCAATGGTGGATGACAGCCATTAAAATAGCCATAAAATTATTAAAATAGCCATATAAAAAATTAAATAAGGCTAAAAAAATATCTAACTTTTACAAACAATGAACCATTTTTTTATTTTTCATTTGAGTCATTTTAACAATAAGAGAAATAAATTTCATTGCCAATAGTTATTCAACCCCAATCCTCAAAATATTATCCAAAAACTTTCAAAAAATAATTGACTCTCTATAAATTTTGGCAGAACCTTAAAAGAATGCAACATGTGTCTACTTTTATTCAGCTATTTGACATTTTTCTGCGTCAATGTATGATCACTAATTTGTGTATTGTAGATGGAGTGAATTAAAAAGCTCTCTCAAACATTTTCTTCCAAGAGTGACTTATCCATTTTTAATTGCTCCTGGACATATATTTTTCTTAATTAATTGAACAAAGTGAATTATTTATCGGTCTCCTTTAATCCGTTACTTTATAGGAGAGCTAAATATCTGTTAGAAAAGAGACGGCTGAATTGACATGGAATGTCCCATACGGCCAACTAGGTGAATTAGACGTTTCCGAGTGCTACTGCCTATAACTTTACTTGGCTCGACTCAACCTCGTTTTATTAATCTTACCGCTAACTTCCGATGACTGAGGCACACGCCAAGGAAGAGAGAGAAAGACAGAGAGAGAGAGAGAATGAATGCACCGAGAGTATAACGCACCTGCATCAAAATACCTAATAGCGGTATATAATTTAGACTGCCTCACGGTTGGCCAAAGTCATGCATCCTGACTGACCCTACATTTACCTCTACTACTTGTTGGCTTTGCTTCACTAAAAGGACGTTAGACCTGCATGATCATAATGCAAATAATAATATTAATTTTTTTTTTCATTTTTTTTTTTAAATGAAACTGTGCAAAGGGATAGTTTTTAAAGTGAGTTGGGTGAAATAATCGATACTGTAATAGTCATGGGATGAATAATAAAAAAAATCTAGTAGATCAGATCAGAAGAATCAGATTTTAATGAAAATTCTCGCCTATGTATTCTTGAATTAATTAATTTGGAATAACGTTGCAGATTTAATCTACATGATCTCAAAATGTTCTAATTCGTACAGAACTATTTATCCGCGGGTTCCTAAGTGCCCTGATATGGAATTTAATTTTCAGAATAATTCTTAAAATTCGTCTATTCAAATGTACTTTGTAAGTAACGAGAGATGGCGTCTAAGACTTTTAATGGAGGCCTTTTGGTGCAGAGTGCGACGGTCGTGGTTGGCGAACAGGACGGAAGAAGGTTGTGAGAATTAAGGGGGAAGAATTAATCTCTTTAGCGATCGCGAAACGTCCTGGAAACTCTCAGGGTGTTCCTTGTAAGTGACGTTTAATATATAAGCTGCAAGCGCCCTTAATACACAGAAAGCTCTGGTGGTTCCTTAATCCTCACATTTCGTGGTGTATAGCAATGTATTGAATTAAGCTTACCGGGTAGGCTCACGAGTTATGATATTTTACGAATATGTAGGAGCGTCTTTCTCATCTGCACTATACACATCGACCCCTTATATTCTTTTTCGTTTTGTTATATACATAGATGTAACATATACTGTACTGTGTACATTAGAGTGTTTCATTTCAGAATTTTGATTTTTCAATTCCCACCATAAAAAAGTATAAATTTACAGTTTAAAAAGTTCCTCGCGAAAGGGGAGCGCTGGCAAAAAATCATAAGGGGTCCCTCATTCGTCATTTATACCTAAAAATGCGGAACCTTTTAGGATCAATTGTCAGAGATGCTCTTTCGCGACGTCTTTCAGTGGTCAAAACTTGAGTTTACAAAGGGTGAGAGCGGACTTGAAAAAAAATATTTTATGCTGTTTTGTCAAATTATTATGACTTCATTTTTGTTCATTTTTCAATCACAATATATTCAAAAAAAATTTAGCTGCCACCCCTTGTAAAATCACGCTTTGACTTGTAAAAATACCTCGCGCGGAAGTAGATCACTGCTAATTAATTCTAAGATGCATTTGTAAGTATGAATAAGTATGAAAACTCTTAAAATCAATTACCAGAGATCTCCTTTCGAGGTATTTTTTTGTTTTACAGGGGGTGGCAGCTGAATTTTTTCCATTGTATTGTGATAAAAAAAAATTTCAAATTAAATCATAATAATTCGACAAAACAGACTACTAATTTGACAAAGCAAAGCATACTATATTAGAAAAAAATCAACTCCAACAACATTAAGTTTCATCAAGTTTTGACCTCTAAAAAAATCTCGCAAAATGGCATCTCCAACTATTGATCCTATAAGATGTTCCTCATTTTTAGGCATAAATCGCCGATGAGGGACCTATTAAGATTTTTTTCCAGCGCTCCCCTTTCGCGAGGAACTTTTTAAACTGTGAATTTATACTTTTTTATGGTGGGAATAAAAAAAAATCTGACATGAAACACCCTAGTGTACATATACTATATATATTTACCGTTTACATATTATGATCCTCTGGCAAACCACTCTGGGTTTTACGTGATCCCATAAAATCAGAGAAAATCCACAGGCAAACGAGGATATAGCACTGACGAAATCATTAACGAAATGTCTTTCCCTTTCGAAAGCTCTGGAGGATATAGAATAGGGAAAGAGTAAGGGTTCGGCTGAAGCTCTGTTTGCTCTTCGCATAGATGTCGATAAAGCGCAAAAGGACTTCTCCCCTTCCCCATCAGGAAGGCTCAGTCTTTTCAGGCGCACCTTGATGCGCCTCTAACCTCACGTACCAATTCTCATTTTGACATTTTCCCTAATTGGAAAAGAGGAGAATTATCGTCGAGTTCCCGATGTTTGCCAGGGGTAGAAATTTGTCGAATTGATGCAGTCCTGAGTTATTTGTCAATATTGTATAAGGCAATTTCAGGGGAGCTGGGACGCCATGAGAATGGTCGCAGGTGTATAAATCTTGAAGTAATCGATGTATCGAAATGCCTCCTTCGGGATCTTACAATTTCAGTATGAAACCATGGAAAAAAGGACAGATGTGCCCCAGTTACAAAAAGAAAAAAATTGTGAGGGGTATTTATTTTGTGGATACAAAAAGTATTTTTAAAGAATCATACGAGCATATTTTCGGGGTTTCACATTTTCGGGGTTTATTTTCCATTTAGCAGGGTATTGTCGAATATTAATTCGTTTCTCGAGAACCTCTTGATATGCTCGTGAGGAGAAGCACACGCTCATAATTGTCCCACCTTTCCATAAACTGGACAGACTCTCTGGAAATTAATTTTTTTCCAACACGCTCGCAATACGAATTATATTGATGATTCTGCACTTTTTTGTTTTCCGAAAAATATAAGCCAACATCAGAGTGCTCTTTGAAAGTCTTAAAAAATCTACTCAAGCACACGGAATTTAGAAAAAAATACAGCCTATTAACGAAAAGTGTCTCAACTATTCTGTACTTAGCCAACATCCATCTGACGGCCAAAATATTTTTTTATTTTTCTATATCGACTTCACGCCATGCGAAGAAACAGAGTTACCAGTCACACACCAGGAAAATTTGATAACGATGTATTTTATTTTTATCGAATGAAATTCATCATGCAGTCAACTGCACAAGTTTTATCTCCGTCACATACAGATTTTATTTGCATTTAAAAAATTTGGTTTCACTCAAATAAACTTTGTTTACAGGTCAAACGAAATTTGTTTGATTCAAATAAACATTCTGTAAATCAAATAAATCCACATTTTCTGTAGTGTACTGTCGACTGAAGGGCGCAATGAATAAAAATTGGTCAAAGATTAATTACATTTACATGAGTAATGAAGCGCGCGGCATGAATATATATATATATAGAAATGTATATATACATTTATATTTATATATAGTTTTAACGAACGAGAGCTTATATCGCGGTTATTTGATCAAGTTTCGAGAAGCACGAGAAATTCGCTAAGTAAACTAATTAGCACGAACTCATCGGAGAGACTTGGAGAAAGCACTTGAGTAGAAATTAAGAAATTGCTAAATGGGAAATATGCAAAACATCGCGAACAGTTTTTTTTTTCGTAGAAAATCATCCGAATGATTAAATGTTAAAATCCTCGGAAATTACCCAGTCCGTGTACAATATTACAAAATAGGAGTATAAAATGGAGGATTTTGAGGTTACTTGATTTCGATTCCAAAGTAAACATTTCGGAATGCAAAGATATGATTTTGAGCGAGGTTTACCGTTGTGCGAATTTGTTTATAATTATTTTGTCAGAGAACTGTCTTGAATGATTTTTATTTTATTCGAAAAGTGCTCGTATCTAATTAGTAAAACTAAAGAATTAAAAATCTTTATGCATAATTTATCCAATAAAGTTTCAAGATTTTTGCACGAGATTCCGCAAAACGTGATCTTATACCAGGAATATTGGATCACAGTTTAATAATTCGTTGAAGCGAGGCTAAGTTTGGTCTTCGATTAATTATGGAGGTAGCGCTGGAAGGAGTTAGAGAACGGGAGACATAATGATGCGCCGGAGAAGGATTTGCAGCTTAAGCAACGATCTTACTAAAGTCAACGATCCTCGATCCTACCGGGGTTAACTGATACCGCGAACGTGAAAACCGGCGCGCGTATCGACCGTAGTCAGATTAAGTCTTCCCAGGCACTTGGTAGGCTGATCTATAAACTATATATATATGTCAATTTTCCTCCCAAAAATCTCCTATAGTTGTAGAAAATCGTGGAAAAGGGAGAAATTGATTTCCATAAAAATTCATTCGAATAAATCCAAATAAAAAAATCCAGTAGATACTGGAAAGATACTCTTCCGATTTAAAAAATACTTTACAAGCATATACAAAGTGATTTTGTAACAAAGCAATTGCGTATGATCATCCTGAAAAAATATATATCGAAGAATTATGAAATATTTAAAATAATATTTATCTCACGATTATTATTGTTTTCAGAATTAAATAGTTTGTAAATTATTTTTTACGGTTTTTTTTTACTCTAATAGTGATAATATCTTCGACGTAGTGTGAGTGTTGTTGTTCCGAGAGCAGCAAAACAGGAGACAAGGTTGAGAAAATAAATGAAAAACAGCTATTAGCTCCCGCTGTTAAATCCGAGAGTCGACGATAAATTTTGCATGTGCAGCTCAACGTGACGTCAAGTACATCCAATGTTTAGGAGCTTTGCGATAAACATGCAGTTACGAAGCTTTCGCTACCTCTCTCTCTCTCTCTCTCTCTCGACTTCTCTGTCGTCTTTTTCTCGTTCATTCTAGTAGAGAAAAAATATCTCCGAGTTTTTCGTCGAGTTGGAATAAACTAAAGAAAATGAGGGCAAAACGGGTAACGATCTTTCCCTTCAACACGATCGATGAAGGTACGCGTGACATTATAATAAAAAAATTAATGCATATACACTACGTACATGAACATATTCACATATGCATTAAGTTGGTGCAAAAATAATTGCGAAGCTCAAAACGCCTTCGAAGAATTCATCAATTCCAGGACTCCCGAATTCTATCTTTCTTCTAATTTCTTATTGGCGAAAATTGCGTAGATTGTCATGGTTCCTATTTCAATTAATAAATTTCATTCTTTAAAATAATTAATTCAACACTTTCGTCAGGAATTAATATATCAATTTTGTATGGATAGTAAATGTACTACTCGTTATTTTCAATCTAATTAGTTGGATTAAATATGGAAAATGTTTTTTATTTGGAAGAAAAAAAATTAAAATATTAATCACCGACGAAAGGGATTAACCATTTAATAAGTAATTAACCATTTTAGACATTACCAATTTTATCAAAACTCTTATTGAACGCCTTCGAAGAATTCGTCAGTTCCGGGTCTCCCGATTTCTATATGCCACTGGAATCAACAGACTTGTTTCTTGTTGGCAAAATTGCGTAGATTGTCATGATTCCTATTTTTATTAAAAATGTCATTCTATAATAAGAAGTTTATGATCCAAAATTGTAATTATTTTTGCACCAACCTAATATTATATATATATATGTATATACAAGTACACACACAGAACATTTCAAAGAGAACAAGTTTCCTACAAAAATGTTCATATTTAGACGAAAAAAAATTGATATATTAATCACCGACGAAAGTGATAAGTTAACAATTTTAGACATAAACAATGTTTTCAACTCATCAAATTACCTAAAATTAAACGCAAACATTTTCTCGTAAATTCATATTTCATCGATCTTTTTATTCGAACGGTGAAAAAAATATTTTACGCAATGGAGGAAAAACTTTTGATGCTGGAAAAAAAAACTAAAGGGATGGAGAAAAGTGAGAAGGAATATATTATGTATATATATATGCACGTTCTACATATAGGCTAATCGAAGGATCCTCGGTCGTGTCTCCCGACATTTAGAATATTGAATGAGCTGGCAGATTATCCAAAGTTGAAGCTCCCATCCGAGAGGGAGTATGATTTAAACTTGACACGAGAGTGACCTGTGGACGTCCTCGACGGTAACTGGACGATTGGGACACTCGTCTCAAACCTGTTCCTGTCCGTCAGTGTGTTACTTGCCAGCGTTCTCTATATGGTACTTGGTCGCTCGCCTGAAACGCTATGGACAAACGAGAATAGGCGTTTAGCGTTCGAAAAGCTTCCTCGTATTCTCTACGTGACCGTTGAGATGTCGATATATCCCCTCGGGAATAACAAGCACGGCAGGGGGTGAAGTCGAGGAAAGGGGGATAGAAGGAGCTTCCGGCGGCCGAAAGGGCAGTCGACAATCTTCGCCAAATCCACCAAACCAGAACCGAGTTTTCTCTGCTATACATATAAAATGTCTGCATTCTTTCTCGTATTTTCTACTCTTCCCCCGCCCCCCGCACTTTTTTTTTATTCCCTACTGAAAAATCCCTACTTTTCCTTATTTCGTTTCCATATTTTATTTTGCCTCGTCTAGCGAGTTTTCTCTGCGATATTTGTGCAGTGGAAAAGTAGAGGATAGAGAGAAAAACCGAAAAGCCGCTACCTCTCTCATCTCTCGCACGATGGATGATGGACTCACGTGTGATTGGGCATCTTAGATTGCACCGGATGTCCATGCAAAGGGAAAATAGCGGATCGACCAGGAAATTGTGGCTCAGGAAAGCCAGTTTCGGTCGTCGGAATATCTTAAATATATTACATATATATGCATCGTTCATTCTATTAATTTTTTAAGTATTCAGATAATCTTAGTTTCATTATTCTTTAGGTTTAACATTTATCTAAGAAAAATACCTTATGCAATTTGTTAACAAAAGTGTCAAATCAATTTTATCGATAATTTCAAAAGAAATTATTCTATAAATCTTATTATATTTTTCGTAGTGTTTTTTGTTGTGTAAAAATCATAAAATTAAAAAAAAAAAAAAAAAAAATATAGATTTTAAATAGTGAGGATCGAAGCCAGATCCAGTCAGGGTGAAACTCCTGACATATAGATTGGAGCAGTACATATAGCGTGGCCAAAGACGTGGTTTCCTGTCTTCGCTCGGAGGAAGACATCCGCTAGAACGAGATGGAAGGTCGTACTTATAGATCGAAGGAGGAAGACGCGCCGAGAGTGCCGCATCGACGGCCATTATCGAATCGAATCACACCCAGCCGCAAAACGACAGAGACCTCTGCGGCTCTCTCGGCTCTACAGCTATTCGATTCTTAAAACTCTCCGCAACGTTCCCGGGCTTGAGAATAAATAGCATTAGTCCTCTCTCTCTCCCTCTTTTTTTTTCTCCCTTGCCACGGATTCCATTTGCCGTGGTACTCGCCCATCC
Source organism: Dyspetes luteomarginatus (assembly GCA_963669185.1). Taxonomy (NCBI): domain Eukaryota; kingdom Metazoa; phylum Arthropoda; class Insecta; order Hymenoptera; family Ichneumonidae; genus Dyspetes; species Dyspetes luteomarginatus. Next base: position 13,737,507 of record OY769903.1, on the reverse strand, counting down.
TCTGTGAAACTATACATTTATTATTACTTTTTTTTTCCTCCGGTAAAACTCGATTTACCTGGTTTTCGATTGCGCAGTACGTAGAGGTCGCCGTAAGATTTATTTTATGACGGGGTCACAGCACCGCGGCTTATAGAACGTTGATTTAGATTTTGCTCTTTCATGTGGAAACATATCGAAAATTTTACTTGCGAGGAGCATCTCCATGCACATCATATTATATTATACACCACCCTCTATAAACAAATAATGTACTCGGGCCAAGATGTATTAAGAAATATAAAAGAAAAGTGGAAATTGCATCGTTTTAGTAGAAGGAACTCTTTTTATAATTATGCACAAAAGCGTTAAATTCTGCATCGAGCTGTCTGCTTCGATCTGACTGAAGCAATTTAATTACAACTTTTTAGTAATACCCTTAAATTCATCACTTAATTAATGATGATTTCCATTGTCAAGTTGTTTCATATCAATCAGAAGTTTTTCATCCAAACACGGAGTTGATCGTTGCTATTCCGGAAACCTACATCCTGCAGAAAGTCACGAATTAAATAACCGAAAGCATTGAGACGCAGATGAGTCTCGAGTTTGTGCGCAAAAATAGAGTCGTAAGAAAGTTGGTAAAGCACCAATTTCAAGTTGAACAAACAAACCATATTTTCGAATCCTATGTTGATACTTTAACAAAAATTCAAAGGAGAAAAATTGATCAACGTCCAGCCTTTTGCACTTGGCTGTTACCGTTAGAATATTCCCGCATTTTATAAATATTTTTAACTCAACCCAATATTGATTTTTATCTTTTATCTTTTTGAGGTAAATTTATATCAACCGGAAGTTTTTCGATTGAAAATTATGTCCATTTCCTCTGTTAACTGTAAATGAAATTTTCAAATCGTACCAAATAGCTCAAAGACTGTTTAGTCTTTGGAATAAGATGACGTATGAAATAACAAAGAGAATTGTAGATGCTGGATAGACGGTGTGCTCGATGTCTGTGGAATATACGCGAGACACACGAGGACTGTCCTGTCTCGAGATCTCTAGCACATTGTAAGGCCTGAGGCGTGTATTATCTTGAGACAGAGACCCGAATGAATAAGAGACGAAGGAGCGAATAGGGATGGATAATTCTCCATCACATCCACCTCGTTTGGTAAACCTCGAGCGCAAAAGCCTCTCCATATCCTCAGGACCTCCTAAGCTAATATAGGAGATGGAAAAGGATCTCTCTCCCTCTCTCTCTCCCTCTGCCTGCCTCTAATCTCGGTGAGCATTTCGCTAATATCCGGACTGACGGGGAGAAGTCTTTTACAAATGCATACACCACAGCTGTGCGTGTGTACGTTTGTTCTCGGCAAACCGCGAGAATTGAACTCAATTAGAAGAATCGATTCGAACCAACGAGATTAATGAGAGCTCTCTCCATCGGTTGTATGTGGATCGGTAAGTCAATTAATTGAACCCACACGCGCATATATATATATAGAGCGCTCCCTCTGGATCCATACAATGGTAGGGGTGGCGCAGCATTCGCCAGTCGACGATCGAGTAAGCCATTGCGGAGGACGTCCGGGGCGTTAGTGTGATTATAACACACTCACACACACACAAGTAAACGTGGTTTTGGAAAATGAGAGCCTAAGTACAATCGAGCGGTTGTATCGTCTAAATAATAATCGAGGCAGTCAAAAATCATTACGATTTGATCAATTAATTACGAGAAAAGAACTCAGTACCCATTCTATATCTATACGTATTTCACTAATTTTTATTCAACAAAAGCTTCATTTGCGATAATTTTTTAAAAATATTTATATATTCTTGCCAAAGTGCTTAAAATGTCCCAAATAATCCGAAAATTACATTTATAGAACTGTTGTGGATCTATTTATGTATTTGTGTGCTCGTGCGTATCCATTTTTTTCTGCCATATTCATTCTGTTTAAGAATTATATCGTATCCTGCAAACTATACTGATAAGTCGTAATACAATTGCTGTAAAATCTCATTACGTAATAAAAGAAAAACAATTTAAATTTAAATAAAATCACGTTAGGAAAGAAAAAAAAAATTGTTTGTGTACGAGTTTGTTATAATGGTAGAGTGTGTAAGATACGAATAAAAAATTAAGAAAACAGTTGGGACTAGAAGGCAATTGGTGAGATGGATAATGAAAAATTAGGTTAAGCAGTGTTGGCTTATATATTTGAGATTGATCGGGCCTTGTAGGAAGAGCGGAATACCGGATCGCGTGTCGCGGCGAGCCCAAAATGTCCGGAACGTGTCTCGCCCCCTTAATCCTATACACGCGCAATGGACCATGGGCGTTTTGGCTCGCATCTATACCGCGTTCGTGGAGCGAAATTCTCGAGTCTGATAACCTCGCATGTATATATGTCTACTTCGATGACCAATGATCGTGATGAGCGATTATATTATTTCGAAACACTCGAATAGTCTCGTAATTGAGAAACCATTTTACTTCCTAAATCTACGATTATAATTTCATAGATCAAACGGCTAAAAAATAAAAAGTCACCTTCAATGATAAACTCAAGAAAAATTACTGCGAAAAAATCTACTTGGCAATATATACGTTGAATATTCTATTATTCTCTATATACGCTTTTTCGAGTACTTTCATCAAGTACTTTTATAACGATTTTCCTTAACGCGATGACATATGTTCTTCAATAGAACAAAAAATAATCTGACTTGAAAAAATCAATTAAATTCGCATTAGTAATGATTTTTCGATTAAAGGCTATCGCGATAAGAATTAAAAATAAATATATATTGGCCTGAAAATATGAGCTTTAATACTGACTGATAAGCATATATTCACCTGCGCACATGCAGATATACCATTTCAAGTCATCAAGGTTAATACCACGCTCGAGGACGAAAATCATCATCGACCAAGGACCAAAGTATAATGAGATGTGGGCATATTATGCGGGTGCACGAAATGGGGAGTCATAATCTCTAAACAGTGCGGACGCGGAAAGATTCTAATCTCCAGAGAGAACGAGAGAGAGAGAGAGAGAGAGAGGCTGCCAGCCTCACTGCTACTAAATAACCCAAGTGTCCTGATTAATGCATGTATACACAGTAGAATATCCGGGAACTGGTCTCTTGCTGGACTCTTTTGTCGTCAACGGTACGTAGTGCATTAGCATTGTACCAGCGCGTCTACGAACTTGAATATGTGTTTGAGCCATTTTCATGGGTCATTCTAGATCAAATTGATAGTGTCATGTTGCTCCCAATATTCTTTTTCTTTTATCACTTTGTCAGGCAACACAAAAGAGTCTCGAGTCTCGACACGGATTTTCAGATTACCGTGAGATTGCCTTTTAGACAATTTTTTAACACCGTTGGCAGTTTAAATTTTTCTTAAAAATTTTATCGGAACTTCTTCGTTGACGATTTCAATTTCTGAGACTCTCAAGATAAACGAGTCGCTCTAATATAAACGCATCAAAATAACCGAAAAAATAATTTTCTCTATTATTTTTTTCAAATTGCCATTTTTTCATATCTGCAGGAATAATTTTCTAATAAATAATTATTAATAATTTTGAATTATTTTTCCAATTGAACCGTATCCATTATTCAGGATCTCTTTCTTTTTTGAGAGTGAGAATTATTTTATTAATAATAAATAATAATAATTATTATTATATAAACTGGTTTTTTTCTGGGGTCTATGAGTGTCTGTAAGTGTCTGTAAGCATCGCTGAGAGCGTGTCCAGTGAATGAGTCATTATATGTACTAGATAATAATTAAGATCTTTATACTGTTTAGTAACTTGACTGCAACAAAAGCATGCAAAGCTTACCAAAAACCATTCCATGTGGGCGTAAATGTGCACGCGAGTTTTCAGAGGAAAACAGAGGCCTTATACTATGTATATGTGCCAGAAGACACACACCCCGAGATGTGTCAACCCGGTTAAAAATGGCGTCGATACGTCAAAGTGATTGCTTTTCTCGGGGAGATGAAGCGGGAAAGTAAACCGTCTTGAAAAACTACGACAGATTCCAGCCCCTCTTGGATATATACATGTATATACATTATTTAATATTACATATATACCCTCGACGGAAATATATTTTCCCCTCTTTTATACATCCGAGAGATTCATCCCCTTATTTTCGCGATTTAGCCGAGACCCATTCCTATCAGATATTATTATCGAGGCAAATAATAGTGAGATGGGTCAGGAAGCAAAAAAAAATGAACTTTGAATTATCTCCCGAATTTATCAGTCGATTGTTCTAGGAATATTAATTTTTTTAGGACATCATTTTTTGTTCCACTCGACCGAGCGATTCTTTTTCTCCAAATTCCCCTTGTATGAGTGGCCTTTGTAATAACTGTAAAAATAATAATCCTCTAATATAATTTTTTTTCAAATTGTTATCACTTTGGTAAATTCAGAAGAATAATTCTCGATCAAAGGAATTCTCATGACTTATTTTTTTTCACTGATGACTTCTTTTTGAATATTTCAATAGAAAAAGTTGCATAACTTTTAATACAATGTTACAGCCAAATCTATAAAATCCACCACGAAAAATACATAAAATATTCCATGGTGGGGAGTTATTGATCGAGTGAAGCGAATAATGCATGATTGCCCCTCCTGATAAATATATACGTAAAGTATATTCTAACGAGTTCATCGAGCTTTGATCTTTTGGTCTTCCACTTTTCTCCGTTGATCTCTTTTTTTCGGGTGCTAGAAGAACGTGGTGTAACGAGCCAAGCCACATAAATAGTCCTCCAGCTCGATCAAAGAATATTATACATTCTCCAATTCCAATTTCTCTCGTTCTTTGCGTGTAAAACTGGGAGGTGTTTTTATCAAGAGGTTGCCTGGCGTGCTCTCGTAACCTCGTACGTTATTTCCTCTTTCTATCCTCGTTTTGTTACAACACTGAATAAGAAATTCCTCGGTAAATTGTCGAGAAAAACGGTCATGCCATGTGTATACGTGTGTACACGCGTGCTTTTTGGCACATAAATGTGTACAATATTATCACGTGACCTGTACGAGTTTTTTCCTTCAACCGTTTCAGTGTGTTCCTCCATTCATCTCTTGTATTTTCTTTCTCCAATCTCTATTGATAATTATTCTGTCAGAATTGAATTTCGGAAGGTTTTGTTAGATTGACGTGTGAATGCCTGAATGTCTGCTGCGGGCAAGTTGAAATAGCACGGGAAAAAAATTTGTAAGCGATAAGAATTTACAGGTACAACTAAACTGGATGCTCTCAGCTGCTCGGAAAAGCGCTGGCGCGGATATACGACGAACTATAATTCGTACAATGGCGTGCTCTGGTAACCTCGCGTAAGTTCTTTCCTCTTTGAATCCTCGTTGTTACAGCGCTGAATAAGAAACGCCTCGGTAAGTTGTCGAGAAAAATGGTCATGCCATGTATATACGTAGATGTGTGTGCACGCGTACTTCTTGGCACATATAAATGTGTACAAAAGTATCACGCGACCTGTAAGAGTTTTTTCCTTCAATCGTTTCAGTATGTTCCTCCATTCATCTCTTATACTTGTCTCCATCTTTATTAAAAATTATTCTGTAAGAATTAAATTTCTGAAGGTTTTGTTACATTGACGTGTGAATGTCCCTGAATGTCTGCTGCGGACAAGTTGAAATTAGACGGGGAAAAAATGTTAAAATCGATGAGCATTTACAGGTAAAACGAAAATGGACACTCAGCTGTTCGGCAAAGCGCTCGCGCGGTTATACAACGAACTATAATTCGTACAATGCCGTGGCGCTGGGGGCGCTATGATCGTGCAAGGTACCCCCGACATGGCCCGGTTGACGCGTTGTAAAATCGCGTTTGCACCCAAGTACGTGGCTTCTCATGCTCTGCTTGGCTTCCTCCCCTCGATACATTTTACTCTGGTGGCATTCAGCATTCTATGCAGTTGTGAAAAGCACACACGTGCACAGGTGTACTTGTATACATGTCGCTTGGTCACGCTATGCTCGAGTTACCGCGTACGAGAGGGAACGCAGATTTACGAGCGTTCTTGAACGACCTGTAAATTTTCCGCGCCCCTAACGGGTACACCCGGGCTTTTTATTTTTTTTTCACCATTGCGTGCAAGCCATGTAGGTATTTTTTTTCATCTCGCTCAAACTGGACCGTGGTAAAACTCTCACTCCGTTTTCTTCCGTGTCTATTTCCTTTTTTCTGTGAATCTCGCTCGCTCTTGCTCACATTTCCTATTATAAACTTTGTAATCTGGAAGAATCGGGCAACTGATGCTACACGTTATAGTGGAGCGACGAAGCAGCAGTAAAAGCAGCAGCAGCAGCAGAATATTGTTTTCCCGCAGTTACGATCGACAAAGTGCCGGAAACGTTTTTCTCTCTCACTCTTTTCTCTTCTTTCCCAACTCGCCCTTTTCTCGTTTATGCCTACCTATACAATTCTCAGCTCTGTCGCACGCAAGTTTTACCGTGAAGTGTTTTCAACATTCGCTCCCGCTCTATCGACTTCAACCTCATTGAGAGGAGCAGTTTTCTCAGATCTCGCATTATTTTGTCATTGCCAGGCGTGTTTTTTGTTTGTTTTTCTTACCTCTATCATCCACTTGTTCACAGTTACTTTGTTCAATCTTGTTGTCTGTACGAGGGAAGTCACGCTGCAAAAACTTAAGCTAAATAAATCGATAATTATATATATCTACGTATATAGTTATCGATCTATTTAGCCTCAGTTTTCAAATCAGCCAACCCATTTTTTATGTGTCCAATTTATGTTGCAATCGATCGAAAGACATTTTTTTAAAACAAATTTATCAATGATCGATATTCGAATCTATGGCGAATCTATTCGAATAATTATATATATATTAATTATTTCATCCCATTGCTATTGAGCTTTATTCACACGTAAAGAGATTAATTTCCTCCGATCTATTGAGTCTTTGAGACAATGGACAAAGGACCGTCGGAAGAGATGAAGCATTTTTTCATGTACAGTATTTTTGTTTTTTTGTCTTCTTTTGATGTACGTAAATTGGCGACTTCCGTCACGCCCTCACACGTACGTCTCGTGCATTAATTCTTCGACTTATTGTCAGACTCATTTTCTCCTTTATCTCGTTAGTGGTGTTTTTTTTCTCAGCCTGTTTCGGTTGAAAGCGAAACAAAGACTATTTCTTGGTAACGTAAAGTTGACTCTGGCACGATAGTGAAGTTCACGTAAATTAACATTTACAGGGCGTGACTTGAAATTGTTATCTGCTTCTTTGTAATTAAGTATTTTTTATTTGAATATCCTTCGCCATCTTTTTTTTTCAATGGCTTTATTTCTTCATAATTTTCGTCTCATTATTCCTTTGCTCGTGAAAAAAAAAAAATTTAACCTCGAATAACTAACTGTGTGTATCTAATGATGAGTCTGTCGCTGCGTGACTAGTGAAATTAGAAGAGAATCTCAATTTTTGTGCCATACAGAACAGATTGAGTAGAAAGAGATCTTGGTGACTCTGGAGTGGGCGTTGACGGCATCGGTCATGGCCGTTCTCTCGCGTTCTCCTCTCTTTCTCCTCTCTTCCTCCTAGTGGGCGACATTTCATCTTTGATTAAATCTACGTACTATATATATATATATGCAGTGTACGCAGTTCTCTCTCATAACGGTGAATATACACAGACGTTAATTGACATGAAAACTTGAATTCAAAATTGTGAAGGCTATAGAATAAGTTTCATTTGAACAAGTTTCGAGAAGAATTCTACATAGATGCTCCAGACTCCTGAATGACGTAATTCATTATTATAATTATTTATGCACAGCGTAAATATTTGTCAGCCATTTATTGTGAGAATGTACTGCGAAGATTCATATAATATACTTATGGTTAGGTCAGCGCAATTAGTATGAGCGTTAATTAAGAAATTTCGAATTCAATTTCTATTTATTTATTTTTAAGAATGAATATATTAAAAAATGGGAAACTTAAAATACACGAAACTAAGGATCTGAGGATAGTATGGATAGTATGGAACAACGCCAAATAGTAAAATTTATTCGTTTCCCGTATTTTAATTTGACATATTTCATTGAGATAGAAAAAATGAACTAAATATTCTCAAGAATGAATACACGCAAAATCGGATCCTTTCTTATATATTGGAAGTGAAAAACAAAATCTAAAATTGCCTCATTCATCAAAAACATTTGTATTCTTGTAATAGTCAATTATCTGATTAACTATAAGAGTCCACGTTCTCATTTTTCAAATAATTTTCACTCAAAGCGAATACATTTATAATAATATTTATTTGAATTTATTTTAAGCTCATCAGGCACAATTGTGTGCAACTGAAAGCAATTGTGCATTTAATGCAAATAATTTGTTCAAGCCCATTAAGTCAATTTATACGCAATCCATGATAATTATAATTCTTTTCGTCAATAACTATGTGTCAAATCTTTTTTATCAATTCTCGCTGAAAACTTGGATGTCGATGGAACATTAAATACTTTATCATGGAAACAGAACGGACCACTTTTTTTACAACCTACAGGAGTTTTTTCAGTGGGCGCCGTTTCCAGCTTTGGTTCAGTGATGTATATATATATATATATATATATATATATATATATATATATATATATATATATATAGGAAGGATTGTGCATTGTCCGATTCGAACGATGGCGAGCAAAAACTAGAAACTCTCTGGAAAACGCCCATATACTAGCACACTTGCCCCTACTCTTCCCTATGCATGAGCAGAGTAACTCGGGCAATGGTCGGAAATTCGGACGCTAGAAAAAACAGTTATATATATACATATACATACGACCAGACAATGTGATATCCTACGTAACATAAACCGCTGACCTGATTTACGTAAAATTATAAAAAAAATATACAGATGTTTAATCGATTTGGCAAGTACCATGTGAAGCAGCCAAAATCCCTTATAGCCAAAACTCCCTATTCTATCTACATCCGGATGAGTTGGCCCTTTATTATTTACATATCTCTCGATGACTCAGTCCTGATTTACGTAAAATTATAAAAAAAATATACAGATGTTTAATCGATTTGGCAAGTACCATGTGACGCAGCCAAAACTCCCTATTCTATCTACATCCGGATGAGTTGGCCCTTTATTGTTTCCATATCTCTCGATGACTCGGTCCATCTCGATGTGACAAGGAGCGCTGTCGCAGCTTCTCAGTCTTACATAAACCATTGTTAATCGCGGTTGACTCTGCCGCTCTACAGACGACAGAGTAGTCCTCATTCACAAATAAATATTCAATTAAAAGAAATAAAAAACGTCTCTTACGCTACGGTATCCAGTGATGCTTTTGTAATTTATTTAAACAATTCAATATCGGGAATTTCCCCGTAACACTCAATCATTCCTGTAAACGATAAAAAGTATCAAAGTTATCGAGATGCTCGAACATTGTTAGCGATTGGAACATTTTTCTTTTACAATCAAATGGCAACTCAACAAGTTTGTTTTTAAATCATTAAGATGATAGAACAAAGCCATGTCTAATACATTATATATATATATATATATATATATATATATATATATATATATTGTGACGCATTTTCCCGCTAACTTTGCTCACAAAACCTTCCCGCGACACTTGTGAGATTGGGCGCCAGCCACGAGAGCGAAAAGCTATCGTGACGAATTTATTTTTCTCACAAGCGCGCGAGAAACCGGCCCGACTCGGCTACAGCCATCGAAATGGTAGAGGGGCTGGGTTTACTCACAAGGTGACTACAATAAGGCAACAACACACCACGTTGACCGGGAATCACAATATAATTTATTGAACCAAACATCATAATAGAAAAGAATGAAATAAAAGTTCCCGTGTTCAACACCATCCTTAATAATCTATTTTGCAACAGAACACTGATCCTCGGCTCGATACAATTTTAACGTTAGCCCTCGCACTCTCGGCCACACAAACAATTTAGTAAGAGGACGAGAAATCTGCCGCCTCATGTTGGGAGCCGTAACGGCATGCAAGATGGCGACGACAGGTCTCCGCGCTCGCGAGAGCGGTCTCTCACCAAACTGATGATTACGATGTTACTTCGGCCGAGAGCCGGGCGACAAACACAATTAAATCTAGTGAACCCTAACCCCGCGTAACAAAAAGTTGGACCCCGTTAGGCAATCCGAAAATATAAAGAACGCGGAAACACACGCGCCACGATGAAATGCGCGGGAACAAAGACGCTATCGGGCTCACGCGCGTTAACGTACCGTCACGACAATATCGCTCGATTCTACACATTGAATCCCAGACACAAAATACAAAAACGAGCGAAACGACAGCCCCACCGGTTTGTTTTCTTTAGATGGACCCCGGAACGTCCTCGGTTGTCCACCCGTGAGATTATTCGGTGGCGTCGCGTTCTTGGGCAACGAAAACGGCAGCGACACGAGAACCGCGTCTCTCCTCGTTCACGACAAGGGCTAGAGTCCTCGAGAAATTAGGCGTGCTCTCGTTACTCGTCGCGGGTCCTTTGTACCCCCCACCCCACGCCAACAAATGCTCGTTATAATTGAACCGCTGATCGGTATGGCAGTGGCACGCGACTCGGAATCGTTTCATTGGGCGATCCGAGAGCGCGAAACGATAAATCCCCAAAAGCTCGGCAGTGAAACCTCAACGGTTACGAACTTCGATACAGCGTACGTGAACGAGGCATAATTAGCCCCAAAGGCTCGGGTGGAATATGGCGAGACAACGTCGCCTTACGAGATCTCAATTCCCGCTCCGTTTCGGTAATTCCCGACGTGTTGGCAACGGTAGCAAATGTGTGAGCCACACACACGGTCGATGCTCAGGCAGATGGTGGGGGGGACGAGAGCGCTCTGTTCTCGTTCATGTCGATATTTCCCCATCGATCCGTTGTGCCGTGAATCTCAACCGCTGGTGTGACGTCAGCCAGGCCAGCGCATGCCCAGAAGTGGCGCAAGGCTCTCGTTGAACCGGCCAAGCCGTCGCTCGCTCGAACATGAGAAAATAAATAATTCGAGAAAATTAGAAAAGACGACGGTAAATTAACGGATGGCCCTGTTGGATTGCCTCGGGGGGACTCAGCCGAGAAGAGATGTCGCTCTCGTGTCATGCCAACAAAATATAGGCGCCAAAAGTGGGCGCTTTGTAACGGCGCAGAATTACCACGTTACAACTCTTCCCCCCCTATGAAAAAGGCCGCCCCGGCCGTACAAGACCGACGCTTCGCTCTCATGCCTCTTAGGGCTTAGCAAAATAGGAAAACCTGTCGCAACAGCAGATTTCCGCACGAGAGAATCCAACAGAGTCAAGAACAAAATAAATAGATAATTTCGGGTGTGAATCGATAGCATAAAATAAATTATAATATTTACCCTTTTTCCTCGGACAAAACAGACAGGAGACAAACGTTCCCAACTCCCTAGAACAAAACACAGCCTCCTACCAAAGAGACCAGGATAATTCCAGGAGAGGATTGGGCACAAATAATAAGCCGACTCTTGTCCGATTTGTAACGTTAAAATAAAATGCAAAAAAAAGAAATTAATTAAAATTGCATCCCTCACGAACTAAAATACGGGAAAGAAGAGCCCGTAAGCGCGCCACGTTCGTCAACTGTGCAGAGGGAGCAGACCCCTCTCAACTCCCACCTGTGTGCTAGACTCGCGGGTCTACCATCCCCACTCTTCGAGCACACGGGATAACGAGACTCGAAGGTCAGGACCAAATAAAACAAAAACGTCAATAAATAAAAGAAATATTACGCCAGTGAATAAAGAATAAGTCTATTGAGATAAAAGGAAATAAAAGTCAAAAACAATAAATAAGGGAAAAAAAATAATAATTACGTCTAAGTGAAGTCAAAGAATACCGAAAAAAAAATAGTCAATGGAAACAAATAATAAAAAGAGAAGTCCAAAGAGTCACAACAAAAAAAAGTCACTAAAAGTCAAAATTAAAAGAAATTGCGTAATAAAACCCAGAAGTAAAACAATAAAAAAGTAAAAATTAAGGCAAAGAACAAGTCCAACGGGTCGAGAAAAATAAAAAAAAAGAAACAGAAATAAAAATCAAAAAAAAAAAGAGGTCAATAAAAGGTCCAAGGAATAGAAATGAAACCAAACAACAAAAAAAATAAAGTCCAATTGAATCAATCGAGTCAACCCGGAAAATAATTAAAAGAAATGAGTCACTCAATAAAAAAAAAATAACCAAAGGTCCAAGGAATGGATGGAAAAGAATAAAAATTAAATCAAATTAAGTCAACCCACGAAAAAAAATAATAATTAAGTCCCCTTAATATTAAAACACGACCAACAAAAAATAAAAAAAAAAGGAAAATAAAAAAAAATGAAAATGAATGCGTGGATAAATAATACCGAAAAAAAAACAAAAATAAATGAATAAATAAATGAACGGCTCGAATAATTATCGACGGGAACACAGAAAAAGCAAAGGTCCCGGGAATTCCCGAATTGAACAAAAATTCACCCAAATTTTCGTCTCTTTACTTTTTACGATTCTCCAAAAACGAACCCTACTGACGTAATCCGAGAATCTCACTCGCGATCACGATACAACACTACGACACTGTGTTACGCCCCTCCCCGGCCACGCTTCGCCAAACTACACTCTCGCGACTCGACTTATCGACCCTCTCAATATCGATCAAAATGATGTTCACGGGATCTCGAATTTATTGGCGTGCCTTGGCCAGCACTATGAGATAAGGTGGGGACGAATCAGGGGTATGTAAGGAAACTATTTTACCTTCAACCTCGATGCTCCCGCAGCACTCCTCAAAACGATTATCCTCGGCACAAACGGTACGAAAAATTACTTTTACCGTGTAACGATGTGACTCGTTACTATGCTCTCGTTAGCCTGAACCGAGAGCGTCGATCGACCAACACGTCGACCGCGACAAGGACAAAGGACGTAAACACACGGACACACACTCGAGCACGAGAGCTCTAAGCCTCGAACTCGAGTTCAATATATATATATACTAGCTGACCCGGCGAACTCTGTTCCGCCTTAGAGGCAATAAATAAGCAGATTTTGGATTTAATTAAGTTCAACTTTTTATTAGGAAATACAAATAAAAAAAATAAGTATTTTAATGATTCTTTATCGTTCATGTATTTTGGTGCATAGGTTGCACTCTTCAGTTAAGTACCTTGTGATACACGACATTTTTTGTTTTATTATCAGGCGCAAGAACAAACAACGCAGATGGTCTTCCGACCTGTGAACATGCCACATATAATTGACCATGGGAAAAACATGGATATTCCAGATTCAAACCACAAACTTTCAATGATTGGCCTTGTGATTTGTTAATGGTCATGGCGAATGCAAGACGGATCGGGCAATTTCTTGTCCTTCTTCAGTGCTTTCATTCGCAATGTTTCGTATCCTTCTTGCATTACGGCTTTGTCGGGAAAGATTCGATCGTCTCGGTCGCGGCATTATTAATGATGATGAACAGAATACAAATTAGTGATTATTACTAATTATTATTTTCTGACAAAATTTAAAATTATCAAATTTTTAACCATACTTTACCTTTAATAAACCTTTAATAAAAAATTGAACTTAATTAAATCCAAAATCTGCTTATTTATTGCCTCTAAAGCGGAACAGAGTTCGCCGGGTCAGCTAGTTATATATATAGATTACTAATTATTGATTTCTGACGAAATTTATAATTATCAAATTTTCAACCATACGTTTGAACCATACGTTTAGCTGTCAATTGCTTTTCGTTTAGCTGTCATTTGTTTTACGTTTAGCTGTCATTTGCGTTTTGTTATTCCATGTCAGATGCGTTTTTGTTATACCACTTTCATAGTGACTTGTATTCTCTTTGACGTTTTATGTCACGATAAAAAGTATCCTATGTCCGTCTCCTGGTTCTAATCTACATCCCCACCAATTTTCAGCCAAATCGGTACAGCCGTTCGTGAGTTATAAATAGTGTAACTAACAACGACTTTCTTTTATATATATAGATATATATATATATATATACATATATATATATTTGTGAAGGTTTTTTTTTTAGTTAAAAATAAGGATGACCCTCCTTAAAATATGACAACTGATAAGTAATTTGGTATGGCACTGTCGTGAGCGATGATAAATATAAAATGAAAGAACGTGAAAGAGAAATAAATTTTAGCGAAACCGACTTAATGTGTGCAGGAAGAAAAAGCTAGTAAGAGCAGGAGAAGAAAAAAAAAACGATAATGACGTTATCACGGACAGATGGAAAATACTGCATCCATAATTCGCTCTCTCTCTCTTTTTCTACTTGTTGGTGCTGACCTTTTTTACTTGTGTCACATTTTTTTTCCAAACATATATACACACATACAACAAACAGCCTCCTTTTATTACCTAATCTTCGCGAAAAACGTTTAATGTAATCGCGGAAAGGAAAGTACCAGGCTAGATCGTGATAATTAACGAAGAATGGAGAGCCCGGGTCTAAGGCTATCGTTCTCATACCCATATTTTATCAACTCTCGCATACAGGAGCAGCACCAGCAGCAGCGTCACCCCGCCAAAATGTATCTGTGCTGCCCTCGCGCGACCTACCCAGCTTGAGACTCGGCTCTAGCGCTCCTTGAGTCTCCAATATTTATAGGCAACTTCTTCTACCACTTGGTTCATACACCCGACTCTTCTCTACGTTGTGATATACTATGCAGGTTCAATATCCGAGACATTGTACATCCATTTTATTTTAATAAACCTCGATCCTATTCGCTCTTGTGAAATATTAACGTCTCACTGCATACCCGGGAGTCTCGGATAACCTTCCATGAAACTTTCAAAAGCTTTATAATGAAGAAAAAAAAATGCTATGGAAGAAATTTTTTGAATATCTTTAGTATGAAATTTTAGACTATTCAAGTCTAGATTTCCATAAGCTTGTAGAATTATTATTATTTATAATGATGATGATTATTTGTATTATCCGTCTTTCGGATTATGATAGCTTATTAATTGTCACTGCTATAATTATTTAATAATTATAATTATAACAAAACTATGTCAAAGCATATAAAATCATTTTTGCTCCCATACCTTCGAAAAATTCGAAAAATATTTGGCAAGCAAAAGACTGTTCACCGCACACAAATTATGATTTTCGATCGAGTAATTTATCAACGAATTCTCCACACAAAGTAGGCGAAATGATTTTTTTTTTCTTTCCAACAGCGTCATGTTTGATTTTGCTCTAAACTTTACAAAATACTCATTCAGTACAAAGTGATTATCTATTTTTTTTTTATTAAACAGGCAAATAGCTCTTTTAGATCCAGAATTTGTTTAAACTGAGAATTTTCGTGGAAAATTGCTGTATTTGTAAAATTGTTACCGTTAAAGTCAATATATTCAATTGTGATTGTTTGGAAAATTTGGATTGAAACGTGTCAAGTTTTATTAGCAGTTTAGCGGCATTAAAATTATGTAAAATTCCACTGAGTGCGGGAAAAAGCCAGTTGAACATTTTCTGTCCCATTTTCTTCGATGCAGAACGTTTTCGGGCAAGACAGTTAAAATTCAACAGCACTATTATAGAACAATTAAGTATGGTGGATTCTAAAAGTGATGAATTTTTTTCTCAATAGCAATAATCTAAGAGAAAATGTCGATGTGCAGTTTGAAAAGGTTTGCAAGCAAAAAAAAAACGATGATGCATCGCAGCAGTACACATACGACGTCAAGATGTTGACGAGCTTTGATTCTTGAGAAGTGAGAGAAAGAGAGAGAGAAAGCAAGCGGGAGGGAGAGACAGAGAGGGAAAGAAAAAGAGAAAGGCAGCAGATGCTGGCAGCAGCAGCAGTGCCACCATCAGATGAGAGCTACTGCGATATCCTGCAGTATAAAACTTAACGATCATTCTCGTTCTCGTCGTCGACGTTGTCGTTTTACGATAGAGAAAAGTTCCACGCGAATTTTTCAAGTTCTATGTATGGGACATTCCAGGCTCAAAGCTTCTGGAATTTCGTCAACCAATTTTGTATATTGATATTACCACCCCGAAAGAAGTTTTTTTTTTTAATTGCTATGATCAGCTGCTATTTGATCAAAAAAATGTTAAATAAAAATGTACATCTTACTTAGAAGATTACATGTGTAATGTAAAAATGTGAAAACATATCGACAAGAATCGTGATGCATTAGATATCGGAATTTTTAAGCTATATGAATGACCCGGTATTCGTTTTTATTTATTATAATTCGAATTATAATCGAATTTCTTAATTACCCATCAAATCCGCAAAATGTTATTCAACTCGGATACGTCAGTATGGAAAAATCCAATTCAAGTATGATTCGGCCAAAAAGGAATTTCTTAACATCGAACACAGGTTGCTGGTGAATTATTTCAGATTTTTGAATTGCGTGTCTAACTTTTTGTTTTGTGGGATTTTTTTTTATCATTATTAAACAGCGATGACTGGCCAAGAAAATCTGTGAAAAAACTGCGTGCCTTTTAGGGTGGTAAGAACCATATAAAACTTTGGGCACCAAATTCCACAGTGTGAGAGTCTGAAATCTCTCAATTTTGTCCTGAAACGCCCCATATATATATATATATATAATGTGCCCGATCTCTATATAGCATCGCATAATGGCAATGACGATGCCGAATCGCATTTCCGTAGGCTGCGCGGAGAGCACGTCGATGTCCAATCCTTTTCGTTCTCCTATCGGCCAACTCGCTTTCCCTCTTACTCTCTGTGGAGTAGAAGAGAAGAGAGGAGGGGCGGGGAGAGTTTGAGAGATCGGCGTTGACGGTGAACGAGTGTCACTCCTGTCGTACAGGATCGGCTGCGGATAAAGATCTCTTCGAAAAGTTTGAAAGCTATAACAGACGAAAAAGAGAGTTTCGAAGAAAATACGTGGGGCTGATGGGAGTATATGTGGAAAATGGGTTCGTGGATGAGGAAAAAAAAAAACTTGCGACTCAATTCGTTTTTTATGGCACAGCGAGAGAGAGAAAGAGGGAGAGAGTGCTTTGAGAAAAATGGTACACAAATTGTATTATACAATTATTAATAGTTTTATACTATAAACGAGGAAAAAATTATACAATAATTTCTTCATTTCCATTTCCTCGTACCTCGAGAAAAACAAATTTCATTTGAACAAAGATCATTTGAAACAAAAACTAATAAATTTGATTCAAGTGCATTTCATTTATTCGTATTGAAAATAACCCAATTATTCCAATATATTTTTATTAAATTTCATCGTAATAAACTCAATGAAATTTTTAATCGAGACAAATAGCACTGAAGTTATAAGAATATAAATTCATTTTTCTCGATTTGTGCTCCCGGTGTACCGGTAAATAGGATATAAAGCACAGGTTCCGTTTTGGTCAGCAATTCATTCTCAGAGCCGGAAAAAGGGATGAAAAGCACCACCAAGAACGGTGGCAAATGTGTCACAGACAGTCAGAGGGAGAACTCAGATCTCATCCCCTTTCTTCGGGCAAAAGCGATAAATATAAGGACACACCACGAGGCGAGGGCGGACGGATGAAAGATCGTTCTGAATTTTTCATCCCTTTGTGAAAACATACAAGTGTGGAAAAAAAATGTGCGACAACCTGAGTACAGAAGAGAGAGAGAGAGAGAGAATGAGACTTTTTGGCCTTCCAAGAGAAGAAAATCCATTCTAGGGAAAATATAGATTCTCATCTCTTTCAAGTTTTTTGCTGTCTCTGTTGTTTTTTTACTCGTTGAAAAAACAAATGCGTCTCCCTCCATAGCCCTTTGTCCGTTGAACGAGAAATTTGAGATTTTGTATTATAAACAATAGACACTGTTGATCGGGAAAAAGGCAAGTTTGAAGAGAACATTGAATAGTTATCGGGCTCCGTTGATATCTAATAAACTTTTATAGAAATAAAAGTTCATTAAAAATGCTTTTTTTACAAATAATCGTTCAGTTGATGGAAGGAAAATTTAACGAGCAAATCTGTGCGCTGAGAGCCTCAGGCAGTTTAAACCATTCAATAATTTCCCCTTCCGTTCTTTCTCCTGTTTGATTTTGCCTCACGTCCATCATATTTCGTAATATTCAGCTGGATATTATCCTTATTCGACAATTTTCACGTATAGAGTACGAGACATAATAATTGTTTAACTGTAAACCATGTTTGAAAAGCTTGAATGAGCTTCAGGCGTTTATATCAAATATCCCGGCCGTTGATATATATATATATATATATATATATATATATATATATATATATATGTATACATGTATATAGCAGAATCGTTCGTTGCACTCGATCTCTCTCTCTTTCTCTCGTTACTCATCTCCTTTACTTTGCCTCTATACAGCGTTTGCATTTCAAATATTCGACCATCAACATCATGAGATTAATTAACTGTTCATCGTGCATACAGAGCAGCAATGGATGATGAGTGAGAGCGAGAGTTTAAATTTGCTGTTGCAAATTCGTTATAATTTCGTGTTCGGAGATAAAATTCATTCGCACATATACCACGTATCGAGTAAGTTATATATATATATATATTATTGTATTCTTGTTAATTTTCAGCGCTCTTGGCATAATTCTGTTCGATAATTAATAAAAAATTATACAACGTTTGGTGCTCTATACAGTTTATGAATTTTCCGTACATCGGATAAAATCATGTTACCGATATGTGAAAAATATTATGGATACTGAGTAGAGATAAAAATTATATCGAACGATTATCAACAAAATTCGTTCATCTCCCATATTATCAGAAATGTACAAATAAAACGACAATTTCTGGGAGGGAAGGAAACTCGATATATCCTTCCATCGAGAAAAATACTATGTATAGGGGAAATATGTAATGCGATCTGACCTGTGGGTGTTATTTTTTTTGTTAACAGCACCGCCTCAAAAGGTCGAGATCAGCAGTCATCCGAACAAGGCAAAAATCGAGGTTAACGTGGGTGAGTCGCTGCGTCTTGACTGTGCGGTGAGATATGCCAAACCCGCGGCTACGATAGTCTGGTATCGTGGAAACGTACAGATCAAAGGAGGCGACACGAGCGTCACCCCAATCTCGATTGAGGATGGTGAGTACATTTGCACCCCTCTGTCTTCATATACCTATATATATATATATATATATATATATATATATTTTTTTTTTTTTAATATATAATATATATATATATATATATATATATTTCTACGTAAAAATTTCTTACGTCGTATGAGCGACCCGTTTGAATCGCCGTTTGATCTATGATCCTTGTGTTACTCTCATGGTGGCTGTCACGGAATTCATAATCTATTTTTTCCTCTAACGGTCAAAAATTCAAGTTCTTTAACCACACGTTTGTCAAATCGAACGCGAACACTTTTTCGCGTCAAACGCATATACATATATATAAATCTGTGCGTTTGGCGCGAAATGCATGATATGTCCATGTCTGACTAAAAATGGCTATTTCTACTTGCACTCTAATGTATGAGCTATCCGCGTTGTTTTTACTGGAGGGCAACGAGAAGAATGCCAAAGGGAAAATAACAACTGACACTCACGAGAATTCACGTTGACTCGCCCTTACACACAGAGGTATTCAGCCAAAAAAATGGCGCCCATTCCAGTGAAAATGGAAATGAATGAATTAAAAAAATCTCCAATTTTAGCTTGTATAAATCTTTATTTTTATCTCGTAGATGATGAATATATACAAAAGGGAGGCCAAAAAGGCCAAAACGTCAGTACTTAATCATTATAATAGAAGATTTATTATTACTATTATTATTGTTATTATTATTTAAAGATTTTAATATTATGATAAAGATAGCAAATAGACGATTAATTCAAAGCCCATAGCTCGACCTTCCATAAGTTAAGAGTTCCAGAGTATATGAAAAATTCTGTGTGCATCGATGAAATTGCCTTCATTCGAGTCATCTGAATGATTAGGTAGATAGATATGTCAATGAATACTTAATTGTTCAAAGTAAGTGATGTTTCCATTTGAAGTTGACTTGTAACCTTGCGAACGTTCTCCATCAATATATAAGCATCAAAATTATTCTCCACGACCATTCAGATCATTCGAAACCCTTAGAAGAACCAGAAGAAAAAGAGAAAGAAAAATCGAGCGTCTATACTTTGCCTAAAAAAATTCTCCCGGATTATATTGGCCCTACCGGAGTCAAATTGAAAGAAAATTTACAACCCGATGCCCCTTTCAACTTTAACTCTTCCATCCTCCGCATCCGTTTGCACCGGTAATAATCCGAGAAATTCTTCCTCTTTTGCCACAAAGATTTTACGGGATGTAGCGCTGCTAGAACGCGAGAGCCCCTTAATTTTGCACGTGGATAAATAAGAGGGAGCGACAGAGAGAGAGAGAGAGAGAGAGAGAGAGAGAGAGAGAGAGAAGGTTAACTGTATAAAAAATAGCCTAGCTCGGACTGCACGGCAAATAAACTTTCGCTGCTGATACAAACTGAGAGACTTGCATATATATACATATATTATATAGTTTAATGTCTATATAGACGCTCAACTTTCACAGGGAATGAGCGAGATTGAAGGAAAAACGACGACACCAACAGTCATCGGAATAAAAAAATACAGAGAATATGAGAGAGAGAGAGAGAGAGAGAGAGAGAGTAAACCCGGCCATCCGGAGAACGCAAGCGTTCTCTCGACGACGACGACGACGCCGACGACGACAACGGCGCTCTCGTTGCGGAGAGTGATTTTCCCGCCCGTGGTATATATCTCGGGTTATCGATTCATAACCCCCTTTTCCTTCTTCTTCCTCTCTCTTCTAACCCTCCTCCAGTTAAGCGAACCGCGCCCCTGCCACGTCCATCCTTCCGTCCAAGATGAAAAAGGATCACGAGGTATCTCGAAACTTCCTTCTCACTCACTCTTTCTTTCTCGCATCTGACTTTTTCTACTACAGCAATATTTTGAAAAAGTAATTTTCCACATTTTCCCGAGCTCTGCCAGCCCACTAGACCCGTTTCCCTTTGTTTATTTTCCTTCTTTATAGATATACATTTTTTTCTTCGTCTCCTCTTTATTACTCGTGTCCTGTACATTCAATGTATACGGCTTGGCCAAACTACACGCATGTCCACGAGATTGAAATAATAAATAGTATACTTGTATATATGTACTTATATGTATCATAGAGATACACAGACGTAGCTTAACAGACAAGGTAAAATGTATTTGGAAAATTCTGTGAAATTTAAGGAAAAAAAAACAAAAATTATCGGAGGAGAGAATCAAAAATGATTTATTTATCAATTCTGCCCCAACATCGCCTCTGTAAAATAATTGATGATCTTTTTCTAGTATCGCCACTGAATTAGATTATTTTTTAAGAGATTTCCTTATTGTTGTTCCTTTTTGAAATGTTTCCATTGAATTTTTTTAAGTGTCTCTACTTTAGTCCTGAAAAGTTTTAAGGTCGTTTGGAATTACCATCGAAAAAATAATTGAGACGTTCAAAATAGAAAATATGAACAATACTGTTATGGAAAATAGCAAACTAATTATGACTTTAAATCAATACTTTCCATTTATAAATTTCAATCGTAATTTTTTTATAATAAAATAAATTAAAATTAAAATTAAAATAAATTTGAAATCCTCCTGCCAATAGTCAAAAAATTTAGTAATGTAACAATTTTTTATATCAGAGGGATATAATCTTATCTACTGATAAAATTCGCAACTATATTTAATAAATGACAAATTACTTTAGTACTTTCAAACTTTTTTTAAAATAAAAATTGGGAAAGAATAGCCCAATTTTTGACTTAACAAAAATATTTTGTAGAATTCAATGAATTTTATTTCACTACTGCGAATTTTTCAATTTTACGAAACTGTTTTTTACTCTGTACACGGTACTTATTTGTACAGATAGTACATATTCTATTGCCATGGAACTATATACACAGAGTATCAAGGAACAAAGGAATACTAGAGTTGCTCAGGAATAGAGAAAAACAATGAAAACGAATAAAAAGCAAACTTTATTTTTGTTTTTGATCTTTCTGTCCTCCTATCCACTCGCTTTCATCCGAACCAGATTTCTCTTTCTCTCTTTTCGTTTGTTGCATCGCACTTATTTATCCTCGCAGTCTTATCTCCCTGGTCCATTGGTCGACGATACATAACTCTGGCAACGTTCCAGCTCGAAAAATCAACCTCACTCTCTTAGCCTCAAAGTTTCACCAACGCAACCTTTTCTCTTTCTCCCGATGTTCCTTCTTCTCAATCTCATGACGTGTAATTCTTTTTTTTTTGTTTTTTCATCGCGGACTTTTCTCTTCCGACAAGTCCGAAGAAGCTACTTTTCGTTTTTAGTCCAATATCTTCCTCTCTCTCTCTCTCTTGTCTTCTCGCAAGTGCGTACTTTTGAGATTACAGAAACTCCACGAAAGTGTAAATCTCTCCGCGTCAGCTGAGGCAGAGAGGCTTTTCGTGATGACTGAAAATGCTTGAGGAGAAAAATGTTGGCCGTAAACGTCGCCATTTTTTGCCTCCATCCCACCAATGACCGAACCGACAGAAAACCGCGAAGAACGACTGTCATTGAGCCACCCCTATTTGTTCGAAGAAGTAAAGTAGTGTGCAGTAAAAGCCTAGTTTTCTGGCTTCCTCCCTTATTTCTCTATGCTCTTTATTCCCCGTCCTTTCTTTTCTCCTTATTCCTCTGTGCTCTTTTTTCACCCTCTCCCCAATCCTCGGAGCTTTTAGCCCGAGATTTAACTGAAACTGGGCAACGACTGTTTCCTCTGCCACAACTCGAACGATTCCTGTTACAAGAATACAAAGTATACAATGAAGAGAGGAAGAAAAAAAAATTGCACCATTCGGTATTGTGCCACGGAGAAACATGGAGCATCGCCAAGGGCAGTTCCATATCGTATATCCGGTTTCCATGTAGGCTATATATGGCTTTATTGAGAATTTTCATGAATAATTTGATTTTCCGAATATAACTCAGAGTGGCTGGCACATTCGGTTAGTTCGTGTGCATAGACGAAGAATAAAAAATGCTTTGGAATATGAATTTTATTGTGACAAATGAATTTTTAATGATGATTTAAAAATGAAGAATTTCTATCTTGCATAATCATGATTTATGGGGGTATTAATTATTGCTAGGGATGGCTGACGTATGAACAAAAAATTATTCATTATTTCTTAAATGAACCGAATAATCTTTCTCAAATTATTAAGACAAATTTATTATCGTAATTATTTAGTTAAAAAAATATTTTTGATTTACTCTCAGAAATTTTCTCTTTCGGAGAATAGAAACCGTTCGATTGAAAAGGAATTCCTCTTACGGCTGATAAAAAAGATTTTCCTCCTGAATCAAATGGTTTCCATTTTCCGAGAATGTCAGCTATTTATCTTTCGATAAGTAGATTTATGGCAAGATGAATGCTATTTGAAGTGCAAATAGATGTTTGCGAATACATTTTCTTCATTATTACTAAAAGTTATCCAGTGTATTTATGGAAAATTTAAATTTGCAATGGCATATTTACAAAATGCTAAACGTTGGCAAATATCGAAAAATCATATCGAATAACAATAAAATGTAAACTAATATTTTATTCATTTTTTTTTTGTATATAGTCGAAGCAAATTCACTATGTTAATTGTTTGCAGAATGTGATATTATTTGCTCGAATGATTCTTGAATTATATAACGTTATACGGTTACAGAGCCATAACTTTTTTATGACTTCTGCATGAAATAACTTTGCTAAAATCAATATCAAGGATGCGCAAAATCTTGATAATTTCTTTTTAAAATTTCAATCCGATAGGGTTCGAGCGGTTTCCTCTCGATATATTTCCACATAAATTTAGCATAAAATACACCAATTTCCATAAAATCTTATATCTTTTAAAATGAAATCTCATATAAAAACCAACCAAAATAACGTATAAAATTGCTTGTGCAAAGCAACCTTCAATCAAATATATAATATTGAATTTATCAACAAAACAAAATATATAATTTCTTTTGGTTGTAAAAACAACATCAGCATTGATTAATTATTGCAAAATTCGTCAAAAAACGGAATATATATAGAGAGATGTAATAAAAAATGTAACATGAATTATTGTTTTTGTTGACGACTTGAACTAAATATTAAATTTCACACAAAACACGAGAAATTCCATGAAAATCTTTAACCAGCAAACATCGTGTCTCATAATTTTTCAATAAAATGTAATATCAGACGTGATTCTATTCAATATCTCCTCATTTGTTCCACACGCCATTTCTATATTCAGATATATATTTTTCGTATGTGGATATTCGCCGCAAAAGTGACCGCACGAATACGAAAAATATTCTACATCGTTCATCGGCTGCAAGCTAAACGACCTCGGAAAAGCTCCAATCTTTTTTTCATCCCCCTCGTGATAGTCTCGCGTAATCCGCACAACGAAGCGCTGAGCGCTCAGTCCAACGATCTTGCAGGAACGAAAAAGCTCGCAAGCTCTCCCCTCGTGTGTGAGGTTTTAATCCGATGAGGGATAGTCGTCACCCCCCTCTCTCTCCCCTCCCATCCACCCCCTCACCATTTCCTCATTCACCCCAGATTTTCCGCGGTATGTCGAGAGTCGAGCACGTAACGGTCATTAGCCTCAATGCTAAAGCTCAAAGCTCGACGTTAACAAAGATGAAAAAACTGCTCCTTCGTGTCAATTTTGTGCATCGGATCACCGACAAAAAAAAAAAAAAATCACCTCCAATGAAAATTTTATCTGACAATGAGTTGAATTTTGGTCCAGAGTTAGGCACTGCCTGAATTTAAAAAATTCAAGCACAATGGTTTTAATAAAATATTTAGCAATCAAATTTAGTACCAATCCTATTTTTTTCTACTTAAATATTGATACTTTTTTTTTTTTACAATATTTAGAATATTGAGCAGATAAATTTCAATTTATTGCGCGTTAATTATTTCGTCCATAATATTTTTTTTTTTTTTTGCAGACAAGGAAGTACTGAAACCCGGCGAATCAAAGAAAACATTGCTCAAATACGATACTCACGGTTCGATAACGATAACGCCAACGGAGGATGATGATGAGACTGATTATACATGCGAAGCAAGACATCCTGCCATCAAAGTTGGCAGACCTATGAGATCGACTGTCAAACTCTCTGTTTTCTGTAAGTTAATATCCCTATCCCTTAAGGTAGTTGGAGCGACTTTATTCGTATTACTTACACCGAAAGCATGCCAATATCCTGTTTTCTCTTGGACTTTTTAAATCGTTCTTAAAATTATAATAAAAAACCCAGAAACCAGTGAAGAGATGCTATCCGGACATTCTGGATTTTTTTTAGAATAATCGACCATTTAGTTTGTGAAATTTCATGAGTGAATGTAGTACTCGCCAGCACGTTAGCGGACTAAAATTCTTTCTCGATTCGTTTGTTTTCAACGTGTCCCGCTCAGCGCGTCTCACGGCTCCCAGGTTTTCGCTTATTCCTTGCCTAACTACCTCACGCTCTAACTACCTTAAACAATTCAATAGTTTTTTTTCTCTCTTTTTTTTCATCAAAATATACAATATAAAAAAATGACGTTTTTCATTGGTTAATTCGATTGCCAGATCCACCCGGAGCTCCTTACATCGAAGGATACACAGAGGGTGAAGTTGTACAGCGTGGACACCAAGTTGAATTGGTGTGCAGATCAAGAGGTGGAAATCCACCAGCTCAAATTGTTTGGTTGCGTAATGACGAGACACTCAGTACCGTCTATCGAACCGAAGGCAGATTATCCGAGAGCGTACTCTCGTTCACGGCACGTGCCGAGGACGATAAGGCGAGATACAGATGCGAGGTCTCAAATATCATGAGCGTTACTTCCATGATCGTTCACGTCGATCTCACTGTGTTGTGTAAGTTTCTATATGTATGCAACATTATTACAAATTATTTCAATTTTTATACTTTTTAATGATTAATTATTATTATTATTCATTTGGATTTATTTATTTATTTATATTGAATTTTTTATATATAAATTTTAATCTTTGAATCGAAAATCATTTTTTTCTCAACAGTCTCGCCGATGGACGTGCAAATAACAGGACCGACAGAGGCTAAAGCCGAGCAAGAAGTCACAACAGTATGCACAACCGCAAAGTCGAATCCACCAGCGGACATTAAATGGACGGTCGGTGGTCTCAATTTTAGTAATAGCACGCAAAGAACTCAGCCAGCATCGAGGGGCGGTTGGGTAACAACATCTAACGTGACTTTCACGATAAGCAAGGAAGTAAAGCGGGTCGTTGTAATTTGTCACGCGATGAACTCAAAAATCGGCAGTACCGTCACCGGCACCCACATCGTCAACGTTATTTGTACGTTTTTCTAACGCATATTTATTATTTAAACGAGGAAAAAAAAATTATTTGTTTTTTTTTATCGCACCGAGGAAAAAAAAACATAGCGCAGATTTTATCTTTCCATTTTCAATTTCACAGATCCACCAACGGATCTTGAGATTTCCGGGTACGAGCATGACAAGAGCATTGACGCAGGTGCAGTGCTCAGGCTAACTTGCACCGCCATCGCTGGTAATCCTCCTGCGTCACTCACTTGGTACAAGAACGACAAAAACGTAAGAAACCTCGATTTTTTTTTTCGCTTTCTTTTCACCTCACTAATCTGTTTGATAATAACACTAAATGCATATATATATATATATATATATATATATATATATATATATATTGTATGTACCATCTGGACTTTGTGATAAAGGATTAGTAACGAACGAAAATATGGAAAGAATAAAGTAAAAAAAAAGATTAAAGAGAGCAGCGAGTAAAGAGTGGAGAATGAATGATAAAAAATTGGAAATATATATATAGATAATAAATATAGAATAAAATAAAAGAGTACAAAAAATGAAGAGAAAATAAATAAACTTTTAATGCAATATAATAATGTTGTGAATGTGCGCGTACAGACGATATATACAAACTATTTTCAATGATCCTCTCTCAAAAATATTAAATGCTTGAATACTTAAATATATTTTCCAACAGGTGTCTGGTATAGAGAGAATACGCGAACACGTTGTCTCGAACGAGCTAGAGATTCTCGTTAATGCATCGGACAACAATGCTCATGTGAGATGCGAGGCCGTTAATTCAGCGACGATCATACCGATGAGCCGTGAACTCATGCTCCGAGTAAATTGTAAGATTTTTTTTTTTTTTTTTTATAATATTTTTCGGCCTTTCATTCTCCCAGAAATTGACCAACGATTATGTTTGTTTGTTTTTTTTTTCAAAATCACTCGCAGTTCCTCCGGCTCAAGTGAAAATCACCCACGAACCAAAAGAATTTCGAGCGGGTCAAGTCGGCCGAATAATTTGTAAATCGAGCAGCAGCAATCCGGCAGCTCAGATGTCATGGTACACCCATGGTATGGCACTTGAGAGCACGAGAAACGGCACGGAAATGGGACTCCACGATGGTTATGTGTCTACAGTGGAATTGACGCTTGACTTGACCGAGGAAATGAACGGTGACATTTATACCTGCGAGGCAAAAAACACAAGGATGCAAAGAGCAAGCCTCGATGCTACCACGCTTAATGTTCTTTGTGAGTTTTTTGTTTCTTCTTGTCACACGATATGTTTATTAATATATTTTTCTCAACCCTTCGAGTGCACATGGGGTCATTCTGACCCCAGGTTTTTTTTTGTGAAATTGTTGCATTTCTCACTTTGCAGCTTTTACTTGAAGCATTTTTTTCGATAACTAAAATTTGTCATTTCAAAAATCTAACTGTGCGGCCTTAAAGTTGAATAAACTTGTTACCAAAAATGTCCTAACATTTTTTCAAATAAAGTGCAGACTTTTTGAGATATTTTAATGCTGATAATTGCTTGGGGTCAATTTGACCCCATGTGCACTCTATGATTCGCTACGTAGGTCTGCACTCGAAGGGTTCATTTTTTTTTTCAATATTATCTTCCATCATAAATATTATGATTATATAATATTAATAGTAAATAACTTATTTATTCGAGTAAATTCTTTCGGGTATATTTGTACATTTTTATTCGAGATTCATAGAGATTTGTGTTATTGTTTTTTCAAATAATTAATTTTTCTCACGGTACTCAGACAAGCCGATTTTTGGTACGCTGGACGCCAATGAACTGATCGGCATGGAGGGCGAACCCTACGTAATATCAGTTTCCGCAACGGCAAATCCGCCAACGATAAATTACACGTGGACGAGAGACGGTTTTCCTCTGAACAACGAAAACAGACGAATAACAGCGAAAAGCTCGACGCTAAATATAACAAAACTAGATCGAAACGATGCGGGTACTTATATTTGCGAAGCGAACAACAAAGAGGGCACAACGTTTTATCAGTTAAATCTGACCGTTCAATGTGAGTACAAGGGTAAAATAAATGTCACACTTTTTTTTTTTTTTTTATATTTAAGTAGGCCAGTCGATATAGTCTAGACAAAAATGTGTTAATTTGAATTATTCCCAATCAATTACTCTCAAATTATAATTATTCTATTCGATTAGTCCATTGATCATGCTGCATAACATTTTGTCGAAAACGAAAATATATAACGAAAAACTATGAAAGGATATCGAGTATTTAATTTGCACGAGTTATTGTATTTTTAACGTACAAAAGATGAGCGAGTGAGGAGAAGAGAGGAAATCAAAGCTATACAGAATAGTATTCGGTGTAAGAATAGTTTCCATTGTTTCTCATTATATTTATTGGAAAATATTCTCTAGAGAGCATCCAGTAGGCAGGGCATCTACAATAGGATCGAACAATACATCGAGTGTTTTTTTTCTTCTGTTAATCGTTACAGATGCCGCGGAGATAAAGAGAACGTCAAAAACCGATTTGGTATATCCGCCGAATAGCGAAGCCAAATTGTTTTGTGAAATAGACGGAAGTCCCATTGGCGATGAGTACGTGACGTGGTACAAAGTTGGTACAAACTCCGAACTCGCTGGTCGTTATTCGACTTCCTTCGCCAACAAGACGTCTTACCTTCATATAGAAAATCCGGGCCAAGAGGACGTTGGAGAATATCGCTGCAACGTCAACAATGGAATCGGAAACGTCACATCGGAACCAATTTTATTCATAACCAATTGTACGTATACGACGATGTTGAATAACCAATTTTTTCTCTACAAGAAAATCCTCCATGAATTAAAAAAGATCAATTGTATTTTCATTTATTTATTATATAATTATTCGAATGACAAAAAAGTACTAATGTTTTATTTAAATTCACGATAATTGTATTTTTAGAAAACGACATAATTCGTAATGTAATTTCATCTAGTTTGTATTATTTTTTTATTAATTGTCTTTGTACTTGATTTTCATTCATGTATTATTACATAGCTCGGTAACTAATTTTTTTTTTTCCATCATTTCAATTTATCAACAGTTGAACCTATAATGATGAATACTCCATTGACGAGAAAAGCTGCCGCCAACAAAGGCGTCAATGTCAAACTTTACTGCAAGGCACGAGGATCTCCACTTCCAAAATTCACGTGGACTTTTGGCTCAAGGACTTTGATGCCTAACGTGTCATCGCAGAAGTACGATATTCTCTACAGCGAAGTAAGTCTCATTCTCACTAAAAAGAATTACAATTGTATTATATTACTTATAAATCTCTCAGGACTATTTTTGTGTCATTTCAATCAAAATCTAAATTTTCAACCCTTCAACACAAATTTTTCATACGAAAATAATTTTCGAAAAACAAGCCCTGATTTCTTCAAAATTTTTCGTTAATTTATTCATATTGTCCATTTGCTAAAATTTGAAAAAAAAAAATCTTTAAATTATGATAAAACATAAAAATATTTTTGAGTACTATCAGAACACGAGGATCTCTCTATTGCAAAAGTTAAATTTGACAAATAATGAAATAAAAAGAATATATTTATAATATATATCTTGTATGAAAAGGAACAAAGAAGTTCGAAACGATAATACGGATGGAAAAAAATTATATTAAAAGAATAAATAGCGTGGATGAACGTAAAAAATTATTGTGTGGATGTGAGAAAATATTTTTTTTAAATAAAATAAAAATTGTAAATTGATCGAATTTGCAGGTATCGAAACTGGAGTCTCAGTCGACATTGACGATATATCGGGTGAGCTCGAAAGATTATGAAAAATATGGTTGTCGCGCTGAAAACAAGATGGGTCAGGCCAATGATGAGATACATTTGGATGTAACTTCGCCACCCGATCAACCGACTGATTTCGAGGTTTACAATGTAACCCACGATTCTGTAACGTTAACATGGAAACGAGGATTTGATGGTGGCTTATCAACATCTCACCAGATACGTTGGCGACAGGCCCTCGATTACGAGAATCGTTATCTTTACATGGACATAAATCCCAACGATTACTCAGCTCAAATTACCGGCCTAAAGCTTGGAACGTACTATGTTTTTAGTATAAAGGCCATCAATGCGAAAGGAGAGAGTAATTTTCTTCCAGACTTGGTGAAGGTCCAAACGTTACGTGAGTGATACATTCACCCTCTGATTGGTAGACAAATAAAAATTACACAAATAAAAATTATATCGCAAAACGTATAGAAAAGTAGAATACATTGTCCCCATTGGAATATGCAAAGTAACACAAAAAAAAAGCTTTGTTAAATGTCTGTCTGAATGTTCATTCTCGCGCCTCATTCATTCTTTCATGCTCATTGATAATATTAATAAATCGCGAATCGCGATCGTCGCAAAACGGGCTACCTTACGAAACTTCAGCAATACAAGGAACGGATCACGCCATGGGATTTTTGTGTTTTCGTTGAAACTCAAGCTGTTATTTCATTTCTGAGGCAATTAATTGAGAATATTTTTAGTCTGAGAACGACGATTTAGCATAAACCTGCAATATTTTCATCACTTTAAGTTGTGTCATTTCGAATATTTACTTTCGCCATTAATCCATTTTGAGTGTCACTGTCGCATATATCGACAAAACTAAAACTGATTAGGAGTGTCGCATATGCGCATCCAAATATAAAAATCCAACAACCTTCGCGCGTTGCAACACTTTTCGCGACATTCTTGGCCAGTTTCTTGCATCTCAGTGTGACACTAAGGGGCCACGGGCCACGGGCGGGGGGTCAAGGGGTTAACGCTCCACGATTCGAGTAGTTGATCCGTTCCTCGACGAGCCGATGTTCATTATATTGATAAATTAACTGTAATAGTAAAAAAAAAAAAAATCTCATTCATCTCACGCTATATGTTAGCAATATTACAGAAATTCAAAACCATTCCTTAAAATACTTAAAAAATATTTCTGTAATATTTTCGTTATATCGTTTGCTGTATGGGTGGTATAAATTATGCATAACATAATGAATAATTGCATGAGCTTATACGGAAAATCGTTGAAAAATGTACGAAGCTTGAGTACATATATAAATGTAACGTAGCTGATGGACATCCGATGTAGCTTTTTTTTCGCGATTGTTAAATTGAGGGTTTTGTATAATGGAAATCGCGTAAAATTTGCTAATATATTAACGAAACAATTGAATGAAGAATGATTTCAATCCGCTCGTTTGAGAAGTATTTTTTTTTCCTTCTCGTTATCGTAAAACATATGGGCGTAAAAACTAACAGTTGGTTGCATGGTTAACGGTCCGGGGTGACGGGGTTATTGGCTTGGGTTACAGGCGAGGCGCCACCGACAGAGTTGACGACCGGCGAGATTAACTCATCCTACATCATCGTCATAATCATCGCTGTATCTGCCTGTGCTTGTCTACTCATTGCTACGCCCATAGTCTATGCTACATTAAAGTCGAAAAAGAAGGCTCAGCGCTCTGGTAAATATCACGCTCAGTATTGAGAATTTTGTTTTTTTCCCTTTTCTCTGCGTCTATCCAGGACCGAATAACGAGATGAATCTTCCTGATGTACTGTTGGAAAAAGGCGACTTCCCGATGAATTATGTCTATACCGTCGTTGCAACTTCGATCGTCTTTTTTATCGTTAATCTCTTCATCTTGTTGTGGTACATTGTGAGAAAGAGAAATAAGGCCCGTAAGTCTCAAATGGATTTATTCTGTAAGGGTTTATAAATTCTTAACGGGATTTAACGGATTCTGTACGGATTTATACATAATCACAATTTTTCTTTTCAATTCGACGTGCCATTAAATTCTATTATATTCGTAAATTATAAACGGACGATTGTGGAAAAAGTATTTTCGGTTGGCTAATTTGACATTGCTGTTATTAATGATGAAATTCAATATTTTTCCATACCAAAATTAGAATTGTCATCTGACTTGCATAAGTACTAGGAAAACTACCTGAACATTTTATCCGATGAAAAATCGACCCATCAATTACTAATCGTTCCCAAGTCATAAAGAAAAAAGAACAAAACGTTTTCAAGCTGTAAAAATTCTGCGCAGCATTTTTCAATCCGGAGATTAGTATTATTATTCTAATTAAAAATTGAAAAATGTTCTTGAAACTTCGTGGCTGTAAACCATGAATAGCACCATCATATATAAAAAAAACTTGATACACAAATGATGGAATTTTTTTAAATAATCGGGTAATTATTCGATTTTGATTCCAAATAAAATGTCAATTTACATTCAATGCACTGACTCAAATTTTCGAATACGTAATTTTTGTTTTTATCTTTATTTGCGCAGGTATAAATAAATCACAGACAGCGGATATGTATGCACCGTCAACCGTCAACGGGGACACAATGACCGGCGAATTAAGTTCCGTTTCGGACGAGAAGAGCGACGTTAACTTCGACGCTAATGATTACGTGGTCAGTGCGATCAGTCAATATGTTCTTAGTAACAAGTAATGTCGGAGGGTAGGTTTGAGTTCTGTTAACACTTTTTCTTTGCTCCTTTCTTTCTTTGCAGTTTCCACACCTCCCCCAAATTCTCCCATTCTTCTTATTTTCTTATTTTCTTCACTCTTTATTTATTTCTTTTTTCTTCGTTTATCCCTTTAAAAAGAATCTCAATTATTCGATACTCTCTGACACTTACGGTGCTAAATAATATTCAAAAAATACATTTAACATGCCCTAATTTATCTCTGCGTTACGATTGTATGCATAAAATTTCAGCTAATCGGGGATGGACAAAAGTTCATATTGACGGTAAAAAAAAAAAATTCAACGTGTTATAAACTCGATTTTCATGGCATTTTAGCCAGCATTGAGTGTTTAGGCCATTTTATAAAAATACTCTTGTTAATATTATTATGTTAGACTGCATAATTTTTCAACTTATTTTTCTTACAAAATAATTGAATGAAAATCATTAGATTTATGGGAAATGAACGCAGGCTTATGAAATTAATATCGCTTAAAACTTTTATTCTACATATATGATGATGTATTTAGAATTTACGATAAATTTTTGGTAATTTGTCGAAAATTAATTTGAAGCATGTCCATCCCTATTGGTTTGAGGAGAAAAATTTAAATCGTACATATGTGGCAGCAGAAAAGCAGAAATGAAATAATTTCGTTGAAGGATAATAAAAACGTAAGGTGAAAAAAGAAAAATACGTTTTATTGCTGATAGGATGAGGGAAGGAAGACAGCAGCCAGTACATATTTAATAGATCAGAGTATACAAGACTTTGGTAAAAGCAACCTCGAGATGCAGGTTCATCATCAGGGTACATTGAGTCGTCGAAACAATCATGTGCCGGGTGTAATAAACATGGATTCACCACCTCAAAGGACCACAGCCAGTGGGACACTCTCTGGTTCGTCACCTACAACTGCTACTCGCCTCGAGACTCTGCCTAGGTGCCAAACCTCTCAAGTTTATCGCTCTTGGTGTCTTCTCGTAATGCTGGCCAGACTCTCAATTATTTTTTTTTTTCAACGTTATGAATACGGGAAAAAATTCGCACGATATATATATATTTTTATTAATTATCGCAAGTTTTTTTCCGGTAAAATATCGGAGATGATAAAATAGAAAACTCGACCTACTGCATTGTTTTTCTGGAAATTTATTGTTGTACTTTTTTTTATTTTTATATTGTGTAGATATTCTTTGACCGAAGCTCACCGTGAATTGCAAGAATTTTGTCTTGAAAATGGGTTAAAATCATTTTTGAATTCTTGCTAATGTTAGCAACGGATTTAAATCATGAAACGAATTTAATAGAATCGATATTAATAGAATTGTTCGGTATTTAAAAAATTGCTACAAATTTTTTTTTTCACTTTATTGGCTCTACTGAGCAAAATATTTATAAATTCGGCCTATACATTTCGCTACAATTGACCAATTTTTCTTGAATTTAATTCTGTTTTACTCCTCGGATCCACATAAATAATCATACTTTTTTCGATAATTTTGGAAGAAAAAGAAACAATAGAATTTACTGTTTTCTTTTTTCCCAAAATTCTATCAAATATTATTGTTATTTATCATAATGTTTCAAAACTTTTACTACAATGCACCATTTTTGAATGAACGAAGAAAAAAAACTTATAATTACATTCATTACTTTTTTTTCATCTTAAAATCGTAACAAAACGCTGTATTATAGTTAACATGGTATTTCATTGTATTGCACGAAATATGCAAATTATTCATTCATAAGTAAATCATAATCTGGCCAGTATACCGATCGTCCGTTTTCCCAAATGTATTGTCAATCACAAGAGAATAGTAGAAATCAAAAGAAAAAAAAATTAAATGAAGCGTAATTTCGATCGAGAGAAATAATTCAATCATTTTTCGAGCGATCTCATTCATTTTCATAAATCTGCACGAGACGACTCATCGGCTTGCTTGATTTAGAAATTCAAGTGTGCCACTCCGCTGTGATTGTTTAATTATTATAATCATGAACGTCAGAGAGAGAGAGAGAGAGAGAATGAATCGGCGAGAGGAGGAGGAGGCACGCGAGCTGATAATACACTTGTGAGGTTTTTCTATTTATATATATATATATATATACATATATATAAACATGCATGAATAATTTGTTTTACACGCATTCATTGTGCATCACTCATTCATTGAACACTCATTGAATTTGGGAAAAATCAATCGGAATGCAATTGACAATGGACGAATCGAAATCGATTTTCTACGGAATGTAGAATAATTGGACGTGAAAATGAAACAATGTATTCGAAAATCAAACACACGTGAAAATTAAAGCCCGATTTTATAAATTTCATTATGATAATAACAAATTGTATTGCTTCCGGATAAGCTAGTATTTTTTGCATTCAATTGATAATGGGTCGACATCAAAAACTGCACATTTCATTTAAATTGGATAATTTTTTTCGTTTGTTCGCTATATTTCCTCTCTTGAATTTGAAATTACGAACATGAAAAAGTTTTAGGATGAAATATTCATCAATCGTTGGCCACTTCGAAAAAGTTTGACTACCATTTTTCAATAAATTCGAAATTTTCTCTAATCTCGTAATTTTGACTAAATTTGGTAATCACAAATAAATATTCGTAATTAATTTTTTTCGCGAAAGTGTATCTATTTTATAAACAAGTTTTTTCTCTCGTATTTCCATATTCGATCCAATGAATGATTGCATCACCGATTGATTCTCTTTTCGAAAATAAAAAGAAAATACAAAAAATGGATTTATAAAATTAAAAAAAAACAAAAATTATCGAAATATTTGTTTGTTTTGTAAATTTGACAGTTTCGAAATCGAGTTACATCGGGAATCCAAGTCCAGCCCCGCCGACAGACGTAAACTTTTACAGTGTGGAGATGGACAGTGGCCGTTATATGGGATATGAGGGAAACCCAAGCCCGGCACCGGTCATGATAGATCCCGGTCCGGGCGCTTATTATCCATCGTTGGTGGGACATCAAGGTCATCACGTAGGACAACATCAGATTACGGGGACTGGAACATTGACGAGAAACAGAACTCTACCGCGTCCAGTGCCCCCCCCAGACGTCACTGTTATGACTGCCGGGACAAAGTCACCGATACCACCATCGGTACCCCCCCCGCCAGTTACATTTGCACGTGCGGGCCCCATCCCCGTACATTCCCACGGGCATCCACTGTCAACTTTCACCTCGACACCGACGTACTCCGACATTGACGGACATCTCGTCTGAGGCATGCCAATGTTAACTAAAAACACCACCGATCCACCTGCAATCCTTCAATTCTCGTATCATCCCCTCCATAACGTACATTTACCAACGAAAATTCATAATCCCACGAGAATCGAACAGACTACTCGTCTCTGAATTATCTTGCCACTTGGATACGCCAACTTATAAATATATATATATATATATATATATATATACATATATATATATATCAAAAAGCCGAAATGCAAGTGGAATGCAGATAACATAATAAAATGAACTAAAAACAAACGTTCGCAAGTGAATTTTGTGAGATCGGGATGTGTGTCGATTTTTTTGCCGGTGATACAAAAACTCCTTACGAAATGTATACAATATTCAACCGCGAAAGAAGAACGTTTTACATATATATATATATATATATATATATATATATATATATATCTATATATATATTACGAACGTCAATAAAACGTATATACTTCGATGGTGTTAAAAATGGACTTGCCCCAAACGCACGATCAGTGAATGAACAATTTTGAAACTCGGGATGAAACATTTATTCGATCGGTTTTTTTTTGCACCAGTCCGAGCTGTCACGACCCCACAAGTACATCGGGCATACCGGTAGGGGTCGTACGAGTGTTGAAAAAAAAAAAATCACCTTGATCCAAATTGTACGAGTGTCAATATATATTGAGTCGAAATGGGGGGGCTGGCGGATAAAACGGGCAGTGAAAAGAAAAAAATATGAAACCATAATCAGGGGCCTCTTGACTGGTGTGAGACTATTGGACCGATAAATAAAGAGATAAAAAAAAGAAAACAAAGAGAACGAACATCAAGTGCATTCCCATATATAGTGATATTATCCCCTGAGAAAGGCGTAGAGACAAAATTAGATGTATAACTTTTTGCGCGCAATTATAAATGAACAATTTCCGTTTTTCCGTATATATATATTGTGCTTGTATAATATTTTTCCATTTATTTTTGCAATTATTAATTATTATCGTTACTATTATCATGATTTTCTATCGAAATTGTGCAAAATGTTGCAGTTTGCGTTATATATGTAATAATTAATGCGTCTCGTACTGTATCTGGACACTCCAAAAGTAATTTCAAATGGATCATATGAGGGTCTCATTATTATGTATGTATAGTATTAAACAAAAGAGAAAGAACGAAAGATGAGAGAGAAAGAGAGAGAGAGAGAAAAAACGCGATAGATATATAGGTCATCTAAATATGTACACTTGTAATGTACATGTAAATTGAGAAGTATTCGCGTTATTGGAATGAGACGTGTTTCCGTTTTGTCGAAAGCCTAAGTAGTTGACATATACATATTTTTGAAAAAAAAAACGAAAAAGAAAAGAAAAGAAAATAAAGAAACGAACGAGAAAACAAAAGACACGAAGGAAAATGCGTAATTGAATCAACACATACGCACATGTTTCGTCTATTGTATGCATACTCTTGCAGCAAGATAACACTGAAATATTTTAATGCATGATAATCATACGCGCGCGCCATCTACTGGCCGAAAAGAAGCGCCACTGCAGATGAGCTTGAGAGAAACCGATTTTTCCGTGCAACTCATAATGATGATTTTCGTCAAACGTAGGAATGGCTTTACAAAATATGCAATAGTAGTTAATGTCCCAATTAGTGACCAAGGCCAAATTAATGACGAATCAGCTCATTTTTGGCCCCTCACTAAATCAGTCTATTGCATGATTTTAAGAATTTTTATAAATTATTATTTGGAGAGAAATAAAACAGAGAGAGTGAGTGAGAGGAATCGAAAAAGTTTTCGTTAGCCAAAAGATCCTTTTACGAGACGAAAATATGTCATCGATAAGCAATCTGATAAGAAAATGGAATATTTTACGAATTAGAAGCTTCATAAGGTCATTAATGGGGACATTTACTTTTTTACTGTGTTTACGTTAAATTACGTCATCTGTGTCAATTTTGAAGAGTCATAATTCTCATGGTGGATCCGTTTCTCGATAATCTCATCCTTTCACATATATGGCGCTGCGCGTGTCTCTTTCGAATTAATAAAATATAACACACGTGTATCGAAATGCTCGAGTACTGTTGGAAAGTTTTTATGTGAAATATAATGTTTACGTAGCGTATGCCATTGTTATTTGATTATTGCATTGATTTTTGTTAATGTAGAGAAGAAGAAGAATAAAAAATCTTACAAGCTTAAGACGCCGTAATATTGTTAAACTGCTGTTGGTGTGTGGAGCCGCACAGAGTTGGCTTAGACTGATATGATGATAAAAAAAAAAAAAAAAAATCACCGTATGCTCAATTAGAGAACATGTTCGCGCATAATTAAGAGTTCTATTTACATATACATGTTTTATATTTGTAATTAAAGAATTACCTATACCTAGTATGAATATTACCTGATGGTGAGATAAACAATGATAAACGAGAATGAGACAAAATGAAATTAAAGAAAATTAATGATGATGAATCGGAGAAGGAAGGAGAAGAAAATAAGCGAATGAAAAAATAAAACATTATTAGATTATGTAATCTCCAAAGTATTTGCTCATCAAAGTGGTAGACATGTTAAGACGGACCGATATTCGTCCAAAAATGGTACCTTGGAGATGGACATACCATCTAAGCGGCACGATATTTGATATTTTACAATGATAAAACTCATTATTCCGTTGATTATTCTAAGGCATAGTCAATCCTAATTATACAATCATTAAAAATATGAATAATAATAAGAATAATAATAATAATTATAAGAATAATAATAATTATAATAATAATAGTACTAATAATAATAATAATAATAATAATAATAATAATAATCGTTTTAAATGTATATAGTGTAAATATACATTTAGATAGATATGGAAATTGAAATTTAAACGAAACGAGAAGAGAAGAAAAGAAGAACGACACACACAAATAACGAATTATATCAAGCTAATGAGAGATATATTAAATAACGAGAGCTTTTTGTAAAGAATGAATGTTCTCATCACGTTCATTGTACCGTTATTTACGTTTTTCTTTTTCATTGTTTTTTCTATTACAGTACATTGATGGTGGTGGTGGTGGTACTACATGGA
This sequence comes from Dyspetes luteomarginatus, assembly GCA_963669185.1. Classification (NCBI taxonomy): domain Eukaryota; kingdom Metazoa; phylum Arthropoda; class Insecta; order Hymenoptera; family Ichneumonidae; genus Dyspetes; species Dyspetes luteomarginatus. Next base: position 13,698,101 of record OY769903.1, on the reverse strand, counting down.
ATTATAAAGGAGATCGTGTGTCAGATTGTAACGAACGAGATATGAATGATAAATTGACGAAATTAAGGGTAAAAAAATTTAGTATTCCACATATACAAACATCGATTGATTTAATATTGAATATCAAAGATACGAAGAAGAGTGTGAGAAAGCGTATATAATTGTAAAAAAAAAAGTCGATAGGCATTCGTTTGTAGTTTCATTCAACGATGTTACACACACACAAACAAACACACACAGGTACGACTGCGCGATGATATTCGAATGTTCAGTAAATATGGGGAAAAATCACTGGAGACACGATTGTATTCTACACGCACTATAAGGCCCGAATTTAAAGTCGTCAACACGAACTTGAGGCGGCTTGTTTGTTAAAAACTTGAGTTAAAACTCGAAGTAACGTTTAAGGCATGATTTGAGTTGATATTTTAATGAAAACTTGAGTTAAAATTCAAAATTGGAACGTGGACGTATGAAAGTTTGAACTTGAGTATGAACTTGCAGATGGCTGTAACTTTGAAATCAATTTTATACTAAAGTTTGAATTTCAGTGAACATCGGAATTTCAATTTTTAAATTCGAACTTCCGTTGGTACTCGAGTTAATGCTGGCGATTCGAAATTCCTTTGATATTTGAGTTAATGCTGGCGATTCGAAATTCCTTTGATATTTGAGTTAATGCTGACGATTCGAACTTCCTTTAATACTTGAGTTAATGCTAACGATTCGAAATTCCTTTAATACTGGAGTTAATGCTGACGATTCTTCATTCAAGCCAATGATAAGGCACAAGCAAAGATATGGTCAATAACTGATATTGCGAGATCTAATGAAAAAAAAAAAAAACGCATTCGCGTTTCATTCACACATGCACGTTTTTTAACGTCATGCCGCTTCCATTCGTGTGCCAAACGCTCACATGTTTTTGACAAATGATGTAATATGTATTGGGAAGAGAAAAATATATATATGAAGGAACATTCGAAAAAATGTATGTAGGATAAAAAAAAAAAAAAAAACGTTACATTGCAATTTGTGTGACGAATGAAAATCTGATCTTGCGTGAGCAAAAATAGCACTTTATTAACAAGTATGACGTTGGAGTCAAATCAGTAACGAACAGATGCAGAAAAATGATTTTCTTCCCTTTTTATAAAATTCCGGCAAAGCTTTAAATGTTGCATTTTTCTCGAACAATTCTTATCTAAACATGAAAAAAAAAATAAAGCGATATTTAGCGCTATAAATGAAACGATTCTATAGTTTTGGGTGGCTGTGCCACCCTCATTCACTTAAAATTAGGTCTGAATTGGAAAAAAAAAACATTGCACGCAATTTTTACGTACATAAAATTCTTATATCTCAGGGACGAGATAGTTATATATTATAATTTCGATTTGAAAACAAAATGGTCAAATGTGAAAATGAGAGCTAGTTAAAAATTTGCTCAATTTGTACAAAATTAATCACGATCAATTTTGTACAATTTTAAGAAAAATTATTCGAGGATACGCGCAATATTAAAATTGCCTTGACTGAGTTTCTAAAATGTGAAAAAAATCATTTTTCAAAATTCGACACTGAACTGAACTCAAAGTATAAGATAGTCGTATCTCCTTAAAAACAAAAGAGCAATCATCACTGTTTTTTCTCGAGGTGTATAAAACAACACATGCATGTTGAAAAAGCTCTCCGAATCGACCCGATGTTACATAATTGAATAATATACTCATCGGTATATTGATTATTGTACATATATATAGTATTTTTACATTCTAATTCTAAATTCCATTTTCCGATTCTAAATGGTAACATTATTCTGTGTGCTTCGCCTCTGTCATCTCTGCATCACTCGCAATCAACTTGAGTGTCACATTTCGATATACATGTTTACTTTACAACAAGAAAAAAAAAAAAAACTTGTCCCAATGACCGAACGCTATATATATATATATATATATATATATATATATATATATATATATATATATATATATATGTATATAAATATATAACGAAAAATCGAATTTTTGCGTTTTCACGATAATAATGATAGTTCGATTATTTACACAAACGGACACACTTTTAATAGGTTTGCGTGAGTGTTTAAATCAAGAGGTCCATTTTTTTAACTACAAACAAATAAACAAATAAAGAAATAGTAAGAAAAAAAACTGAGACGGAAGTTAGAATGATTTTGCTAATCGAGAATATTATACTTTCAACTGCCAATTAATTCCTGCCTTTTTTTAACGAAAAAATAAAAAATAATAATACCAGAATGAATATGACGTGTTGTAACTTTTGCCAATTGATTAATGTTTCATCCAATGATTTCCTGCCTATGTGTCCATGCTTTAAGGCATTCGAGGTATTTGTGGACACAGTTTCATCGAACGAGCAAAAATGCAAAAATAAAAGACAGAAAAGGATAATTTGAATTGAAATAAATGAATAGAGAAAAAAAATATATTAAAAAAAACCAGTAAACGAGACTACGTACGCATGGAGACAGAGTGAAGCTCAGCACACTAGTCCTTAATAATTAAAATGAACAAAAAAAAAACATTAAAATGAAGAAAAAAACCAAAGTAAAGAGGTGAGAAAATGAGATGTAGCAATTAAGGGATCTCCATCACATGTACACACACTTGAGTCTCCATAAAGACATTAAGTACATTAATGATTCAATCATTGTAAATTAGGTAAATGATTAAGCATTAAGCAGATAGGTAACAGTAAGACACACTCATCATTACATGTATTATTTTATTTTTATCATCACTCGATTATTAAGAAGAAAAAAAAAAATTCGTTATATACAGCCATAATGTTAATCATAGAGACATTTCGTCAGTTAGCGAACATGCATTCTGTATCTGTATATTATTTCCGTTTTGCAACTATTAAACATGATTGTAAACTTATTTAAAAAAAAAACAAAAAAAAAAAAATCAACATTATTTCTGCATATCCATGACCTTCCCACGCAATCTTCTTCAATAGATTTTTTTTTTTTTTTTTTTCGAGAGAGAGAGAGAGAAAAGACGAAAACTTTTCCTTCGACCAGAAACTTCATTGACATTCCATGAGAGTTCAACGCACATGCCTTTTGTCCGATTTGTGCGAATTGCGTAGAAATCACTTGGCGACTTCGTATAGAGGGGAAAGGTGGGCAGACCCGGCCGGTGGATACCCTCGACCACTTTAAGTTTTCGACACTTACGGACAAATAAATTTAAAAAAGAAAAAAAATCATTGCCCAAATTTTCACGTTTTTTTTTTTTTTTTGAATTTATTTGTAAGTTTCCAAAACTTAAGGCAGCCGGTGGAAGGCCGCTGGCCGGGACTACCCTACCCACTTTTCCCCTATTTATATCAACGAAGATAATCTTCGTTGGTTATATTCACTGTCTGATCACTATATACCCTGTGGGCAACGTGTTCGCTGTCTAAAAAAATCGTAAATCATGAATAACGAATTACTATTATAGCGAGCAGATAAAAAAAAAAGGTTAGAGCACGTTTTTTCCACATGGATTACAGAATTTATCCGATTTTAATAATTATTAAAAAAAAAAACCAGATTATTTTTATTCGTGATTTTTTTTTGTCCATGTAATGGATGAAAAAAAAGCATTTATCATCATTTATAAAATTAATAATAAAAAATGTACGTGAAGATGAAAAAAAAAATACGTAATCATTTTTGGCATTTTCGAGCTTGATGGCATTGAAGCAACCTTGATGAGATGGATAAAAAGAAAAACCCTGTCGTCAATTTTGGACTTGGAATCGCTGGGTCTCGAGAGCTATATAAAATTATCATATCTCAGGACTTTAAGCGAAATAGCTGAAAATTTACGAAAGTTATAAAACGAATCACACCTTGGAAACAAATCAAAATCCCATAAAATGAGACACCCGTTATAGGGATCGGATCAACAAATTCAGCAAACTAAGATACGTTTATTTAGATTCCAAGTTCAAAGTCATCCACGTATAACAGACATTTTTTTCTAAATACGTTATAAATCGAAATAAACGTTCGAATTTAGTAATGACGAACTTACGCTCGTTTTTTTTACACAGTGAAAGTAAAAATAAAGTAATATGAAGAATTGAAAAAAAAAGGAAAAACGAGTAAATGTAATTGACGTTTATGAGCAGCACGTGTCTTCACCTTTGTCGCAGCATAAAAGCATAAACTCGAAAACAAAAAATTCTCATTGCTCCATTTAGACGATAAATTGTAGCGAACTTCCCTTTCACTTAAATCCGAGGTTAACGTCGATGGAATAGCAGCAATATAGCATAATATATCAAGTTGTCCGCTTTTCGTATCTCCGCAAAGCTTACACTAGACAGTGGAAAGAAAACCTCGAGTCTCGTGGTTCGTTAAAAAAAAAAAAACAACATCTGGCAAACACAGCCTGAATAGTAATTGAAAGAGAGAAGAAAAAAAAGTGTTCCTCGTTAAAAAATTGTTGAGTTTTATAATTACGGCGTCGCGTGCCGTAATTCTCATTGCATTGACATGTATGCCAACACGTGTATACAAATGTTATGAATTGCACTTTGCATTGACCCAAAGAAATGCCTTGACACTATATATATATATGTGGGTGAGTTTTTTTTCCAAGTCGACCGTTTCATCTCTCGGAACAACGAAAGTTTTCCTTTCGCTTCGAGTCACGCTTGGATCCTGGCCATGGGCAATGACTGAGAAAAAAAAATCGTTCTGCACGCATGTATATTCAAACTTTTACTTTTATCGAAAAATTTATCGTAGCGATTCATAAATTAATTTTTTAATTCCATTGTAAATTTGATTGATGAAAAAATATATGAAGTATTTTATAGAATTTTTTTCACATTATAGAGATTAATGCCGAGTACTTGCCCCACTTTTTATATTTTTATATGCAGGACCTTTTACTCTCAGATTGGTTCAGGTTGACAATCTATTTGGTCCTGCGGCTAAATTGTCCCGAGCTTGAAGCTTGATGGAACTCGTTTTTGGGATGCCAGAATGAATTTAATGCCAGGACGACGTGCATACTTATTTTATATCATACTAAAATTAAGGGTTAAATATTTTTATTCCTCCTGATGAAAATAATAACATAGCCCTTTCGCTATGAATTTTTTAAGAGATTTTTTCAAAGGTCATGAAATATTCAGGAGGTCGACGGACACACCTCTTTCCGATTTTTTAATATTCAAAAAATGAATACTCTATCAGCAAGATCCCTAATAATTTATTTCCTCCAATAAAGGATCAAAATTAAATATCAAAGTCGTGCCTAAAATAATTTGTAAATAAGTCCAAGAATAATGTAATTTGTCATTTTGCATTAACTTCTCAATTTATTGAAATTGAAATAGATAGACAATAAAGCTTTAAATTTATTGACGAATGAAACAGAATTGATTGAATAAAATGATCAATCGTACCAGAAATTGAATAAAATTTTAATTTTTTCAAATTAAGATTGTTTAAAAATGGATAAATGTATCATTAAGCGTTACTAGTGAACCGGAAGTACATGGAAAATCGAATGGGATGAGCAAGAGAAGAAAAAAAAAACGACTCGCTGCACGCTGGTAAAAAGTTTTATGTGGTGTAATTATCAAGGCCTTATTAAGACCCATTCGATGATTATGGAATGGAAGAAGACAAGAGGCACTTAATGCTTTCCCCGCAAGTGAACTCTTAATAAAATCCGGTTCACTCTTTCTCCCTGCTCGTGTGCATCTCTGTGCTGCTTCTTTTGCTATGGTCAAGATTCAGCCAATGTCCTGACAGTGGCCTTTGCGCGCTCTTCTGTGAAACGAGAAGGGGATTCCTCATAGGGTATATAAAACCGTAATGGGAACAGAGTCGCCGATCAGTCTGTGGGGAAATCTCGCTTCCATCGAGAATCCCAATTTGACGATAAATATTATCACGAAAAAAAAGCTTCCTCGCTACAGTGAGTTTGATACTTGTGTGGTGACTTGGAGAAATAAACATAAAAATAAAAAACAATAAACAATGATGTTGGGTGTAAGTATTAAACAGTTTTGTTTCGTTTTTTTGGTTTTTTTTTTAATAAAACGCGAAATTACCATCGGATAGAAATCGTTTTATTTTGTAAAAATCGACTACAAGATACCGTTGCGCTTTCAGATCTTCGTGATTGCCGGTTGTGTTCTAATGACGAGTGCAGGACCACCTACGAGCGGTAAGAATAATTTGATTTTTATCCTTATGCTAACGTCTCTTATTTTTCACGAATAAACATGAAAAAGTAACGTGAAAAAAATTGGCCACATATAGTACAATTTCATGATAAATAAATAGCGATTGACAAAGGATCAATTATTAACAATAAGTATTGAGTAATTGTTAATAAAATGTTGAGCAATTTTACGGCGAATATGGGCCAAATATTATTCTGGGCCAATTCTTTGATGAATTATTGTTCAACCTGCTATTGACAAATAATTTACGAGTTAATTACCAATTAATAGGCAGAGGCAGCAAATAGTTTATCAATAATTTTCAAAATTAAAATATATTTTTTTTACCAATCTATGAATTGATTTCCAATGGCCAATTGTTTGCCAATTACTGCCTGACGAACAAGCAATTTTTTATAAATATCGGTCGAAGAAATATCGATGAATTTTGTGGGATATGATGAAAAACGACAAAGAGCATAAAATTAAATGGGTATTTTTCTCGATTTCGAAATTCATATGTAATTAAATTTCCAAAAATATTACCATATAGATTTTTAACGAGGATTTTGGCTCGTTCAATGAAGAATATGTAACTGGTAGAGCAAGTGTTCCACTTTCTTTAAAACATATGCAGTTATGCATGACACACATGCTCGATGGCACGTGTCACCTCCACTCGTACTCTGTAATAAAATACATATTCCTCCATATAATTCACTGTATATTGTCTATGCGTGCGTGGCGCTCATGCCACAAGAAGAAAATTGCATTCGACGATGATAGACCAAGAATGAAAGAAGAACAACAAAAACATGGTCATTGCCAAGACCGTGTGATGCACACACTTTCTCCTACGAGGACGCGATCACTTCGTAATGTGTGTACTTTAGTTAACTGGAAACTCGCTTGACCTAGAGTCTGTTTTTCATGGTCATGGTATGGCATATACATATATATTCCTGCAGATGCACACAAATGGACTTTCATATATAATCACCGAGCTCATTAACTTTCCTATTGAATTGAGGAAGAATATACGGAGTATTTTACCAATATTTCTCTATAAATGGCCCAATAAAACTTCGATCCTCCCTAGTCAATAAAATCGATCAATTGAGGATCGATAAAAAGAAAAAGAGCTCATCCATTAAGAATATTTGGAAATTCAATTTAGCGGCTCCAATATAAAGCTGATTTTGAATACAAAAATTTACCCATCCCAATTTTTATTAGATAGTAGTGGATGGTACATCGAGTGGTCTTCAAGGTCACTGAATTAATTGAAAAAAAAATCGAAACTCAATGTAAAAAATGTATCAAGCATCGATCTGCCCTTACGACCCAATTATTTCTCACTGATCCAATATAATGGCAAAATTGTGCCAATATAATGGCAAGGTGATAAAAAAAAAGGTTGAGCGTTCATGAAAAGGTGAAAACTTAATACTCAGTTAATTTCTTTTATTCCAGGCTATTCCCTCGGGAGCCTGGGCGGTGGTAAAGGCCAGGAATACAGTTCCGGTTACAGAAATGGTGGTTTCGTTGGTATGAAGGATATCCAGAGTGATTCAAGCGAGCATTCCGGGGGTGGTGGTTACGCCACAGCTGCAGGCTCTCAACGTTACTCGGTAATTTCTGGTGGACCGAGTAATCCAACATACGGAAATAGCTATTCATCAGATTCCGGTAATTCGGACTCGAGCCTCGCTAATAGTGAGCACACGAGTTCGTTTGGGGGTCACTCGAGTAGTCCAGAATTTTCCAGTCCTCTTTCCAGTTCTTCCTACTCATCCTCCGATTATGGATCTCCCGGAACTTCATCGGAAATTGGTGGCGCCGTTTACCCTTCATCGGGAACATCGTCTGGCAGCTTGGGAGGCTACTCACCAGGGGGTGGAAATCACGTGGGTTATTCCGAGAGTTCCGGTGGACATGGGGTCTCGAGCCATGGATTATCGAGCGGTGGTCCAGGAGAATATTCATCACATCCATCCAGCTCGTACATTCCTTACACGGTTGGGTCACCAAAAGCTTCTGCCTACAAGTTTTCCGGCGGTAGTAATGGAAATCATGGTCATGGATTAAGCTCTTATTCGTCAAGTCCTAGCTTGAGTTTCATGCCCAGTGGACATCATTCTGGAGCTTCTTCCTCCTCCTCCTCCTCCTATCCTTCCGCGTCGAGTCATCCAGGTATTTCTTCCGGATCTGGTTATTCATCGGGACCCTCCTTCAATAGTATTCTCGGCAGTATGCACAGCGTCAATGGGCCATCGAGCAATTACCTTTCACATATAAATGGCGGTGGACATCGCTCGCACCCTCATCATCTCTTTACCGCTGCCTCAAATCCTACCTCGAGCTACTCCTCAACAAGAACTCCTGGTGGTTCTGGTTATTTTTCAAACAGTCCTTATCCACGGGGCGGTGGAAAAATTATTCTCGTTAAAGAGAGCAATGGCGCTCATGGAGGACATTTTCAACCTGGAAGTGAACAGCACAGTTATGGCGGTGGAATGTTTGGCGGTACGAGTGGCGGTTACAAAATAAGAAGCGTCGGATCTGCACCTACTTACGGTTCATCCAGTTTTCCTGGTCCCGGTGGTTATTCGACATCGGGCACGTACAACAGTGGTCATTCCCACTCGGGCAATAGCGGAGCTTCATTCTTCGGTTTTCTTTAAATCGCACAAGAGAAAAGATTCAACTATTAGTTTATAGGAGAGATTTTCGTGTCCTAGCTTTTTTTTTGCTTATTTATTTATTCAATAAGTTTTGTTAACTCGTACGTAATATATATATATATATATGTTTTGCAAATAAATTATTTTCCAAAAGAAAGGCTTTTGTTTTTTTTTTTAATGAAATTTTCATGGTATTTGAATGTCGATGATTGAGTTACGCTAATTCTGACCACTCACTATCCTAACAAAAAAATCGAAAAAATCACTCGAAGAGTCTGCAAGTGATATAAAAACTTTTATCACTTCGCACTCGAGCAATAACGGAGATTTCGTTAGAGAGCACACGAGAATAACAGAGAGTTTGGAGTTGTTGAACTTTTTTCGTTATTTATTTATTCAATTATTATTTATTGTTATTTCGTAAATAATATATACGTTTTACACATGTTTTCCAACGAAATTTTTTTCCAAAAAAATACTTGTTTATTTTGTTGAAATTTTCATGATGTTTGAGCGTGAAAAATGAGGGTGATGATTCAGTTACGCTAATTCTGATCACTCACTGTGGTAAAAAAAAATAGAGTGCAACTCAATCTCGCAATAAGCAAAAGCTCGAAACTCCCGAGCCATAATAATCCGCTATTGTATCACCATAAACGTCCTTTGTATTGAACGATAAGTCGAAGAGAATGATCTCTTCGGCGGAGAATGCTGACTTGAAAAGTCTGCAAGTGATATACAAAAAAATGTACCTTTTTTGTAGACATGGATACGCTAACAAAATTAAATAAAATCGCAGTAAACATCTTCAGCTCGCTTGAAGAGTCTGCAAGTGATATAAAAAAAATGTCACCTTATTCAATTAATCTTGAGGTAGATTTTACAGTTAAAAGCTTGTAGGCCTATTTGTCTTTAAACTGCAACTGGTTTTCACAATCATCTACTAAAAATAAATTGTAGACAGACATTAAAAATAAATTGTCAGACAGTTTATGTTTGCTTCATAATGAATTCATCTTAAAACCATCGATTTTTTTATTTTTATCAAATTATTCTATCAAAGGCACTAATTGTTTGATTTCTTTATAATTTATAACTGTTGGAAAATCTCCTCGTCGAGTGTATCGTCATGTGGCGGTGTGAAAAATCTCATCGTAGCGGATCTAGGAGGAGTTCTCATTATTCGAGGCTTCGACAAGAAAGCATCTTCGTCTCCCTCTTGTTGACCTTTACCCTTTAGTTTGCATCGAACTATTTCATCGTTTGTTCCATTTTCGGTTATGCTGAAAAGATTTTTTTTTTCAATATCACGAGTGTTGGAAAGAAAAGAGTATTTCCTAGTGACAAAATTTCACGCCACTCATGGCAAAAGTATATCTCTAACATATGTATATATATATTTGTTGTATATCTGAAATATGTTGAAAAAAAAACGCTCCCGATATATTTATATTTCCGGTATAAATCGAAATGTAAGAATCGAAGAAAATTTATAGAAAGGTCGGATATATTTTTCAACATATTTTCTTTCCATGAGGGCCTGAACGAATCTCAACTTACAAAAAATGAATAGAATTTTTTTTTTTTTGTTGAAAAAACATAATCGTGACATTCGAGAAATAGCGTGATGCGAGAAAATTATTGCGATGTGCACTCGAGGCAGAGACGGAAGAAAAAGCAGCTATTGCAGTACATTTTTCGAAACTCACAGTGAAGCTATGCTGCTCATCCTGTCGTCAACTGGAAAAAAAAATGAAATAGAAGACAACAAGTTTTATGTCGATTTCCATTGTACTTTCGTGTTCGTTTTTCTTTTTTTTTTGTGCGAGCTAATTTTTTCATTGGTAAGGATTCATGACCTCCAGCGCATACATTTTACAGTGAAAGCCAAACGACTTTCACCGAATAATTATGTGCTCTCTTTCGTTTTGAGGTCTCGTCAATGTCTCGTTTCCAAAAAACTATTTTATTTTAGAACTTTATTGTTGCAACGTGTCAAGAATGATCTTTTCATCCTCATGTCTCTCTCTCTCTCTCTCTCTCTCTCTTTCTTTCTTTTTCTACGTACCTTCAGCAACACTCTCACCGGCGGAGATCAAGGTCATCGCAGAATTCACTGCCACCGCCCTGATGCTATCCCTGCGATGTAATTTAAAATTTATTTCACGATTTTATAACGTGCAACCAAGGTGAATGTCTCTCAGTGAGGGAAAGTTTTGGGTAAATCGGGACTTGAAAAAATTGTATCTTATGACTTGAAGCGATAGTGCGTAATTTATTTTCATTTTCTTGATGAAACTACGTATATTCTGGGGGATAATTAACATTAATCTACTTTTGTCAGCCGGGAAAATATTCCGAAATTAAATCACATTTTAATGCCTTGAAGAATTCATTTGGATAATTGCAATAATAATCGATATAGTCCAAGTACAGTCAATCCAGCAATGAATTTTGATAATAGAATGAAGAAAAAAATCAACACAAATCAATAAAAAATAAAAAAATGACATTTTGAAGATTTTCAATGTGAAGCGGATTCAAAAAATGGTATGTGGTAAGTAGTCTGTGTATTGTTTTATAACGAGATATATTTTTAGTTACAATTTTGAGCCAGGGACATGTGTGAAATTTATCGGTTTCATGGTCCGTTGCTAAACTTCAATATTGAAGAGAGTAAATATTTTTGAAAGTTTTTACAATGTTTGACAAAAAAGAAAGTACGAGAAAAATGTGGAATGTTAGCAAAGTTGATGTTTTTTTAAATGAAATTCACCCGAATCTTTCTTCAAATTGATAACTCGAGCTATCACTGGTACAGTGATGATAACTGGGACATTTGCACCTAAGCACGATTTATTCTGCGGCGTAACGATCTAACGGTATAATAACGAACTTGGAACTCTCATTTGCATAAGAATAGACAGCACTCGCATCAATGCTTAGGGAAATCTCTGTATCTTCAGAAGCAGCAGCAGCAGCAGTAGTAGTATCATCAGTTTCCGATTCCGACGAATTTTCTGACGTATAAACAGCTGCGACGCCTTTATCCATCATGGTCACCAATTTTAATGGAACTTTATTCGAACTTGGAAGTTTTACGATGAATTTTTTGGACAACTCGATAAATTTGAGTGCGGTGGTATTTTTGCTTGTTAATTTGTGACTCGTGGGGGTAAATCTTGGTGGAGCCATAATGGATTTTATATATCGTCATTATTTGTGCGACGCCTTTGAATAATTCACAATAATAAGCAATATATGTCACCTCGGTGAAATTAATTTTTCTCGGGATGAAGAATCGTGCGCGTCTCTGGCAATTTCATTGGTCCAATCATTCGTAGATTCTGGAAGATCCAATTTCGAGGATCTAGTTGACGAGACTTGATTGTCATCGTTTCGAGCGGATATTCGATTAATATTATTCGGCGAGATTGCGTAACAAGTGGCTAATAAAGCCTCGCCGAATAATTCTCCAGCGTGTACCTTCACTGGATCTAACTCATCGAGTTCATTCTCCAGCACGTCAAATTCCTCCTGGAAAGAAGTAAATTATTCATCGCTGTAGCTCTGATTATTATTCGAGGTGAAAACGGTGAGAAGAGCCATTGCCATTTTTCGTGATTGTAACTCGAGGAGTCATCGACGATGATTTCAATATTTATCAATAAAAGTGGCAAAAATTCTGAAATTTCACATTATATTGAATAAATTAAAAATAAAGAAAAAACTGATAATCCTTGATGTCTAAGCTCTCGGTAGTGTCAACTTACACTGTCGTCATCGACAATCAGCCTACTTTCCTCTATAGCTTCGGACGAATCACGCCTGTGTCTGTTCAATATGTATTCCAAGTGTCGTCTTATCTCCCCAGAATTTCGCCTACGATGATACTCGAGAACGGCATCGAGACCAATTTTTTTGGCTTCCTCGTTGATCGTACGATTAGTGAGAAAATTGTTGATCGTCCCATTAACATAAGGTAGTGCCTAATTTCATTTATTAGGATTTCATAAGATTTTCAGATCGCTGAGGTGGAGATTAAAACAAGAAAAAATTAGGAAAAAAAATTAACCGAAATGATGATCGAAAAAGGATTAATATAAATCCTTAAGGTAGTTTCGAGCGTGACTGGAGGCGGAGAAAAAAGAGACATCTAGAAGCCGTGAAGTGGAGTGAGCGGGGCACGTCAAAAACAAACGAATCGAGAGAAACTTTTAGGCCGATTACGTGCTGGCGAATACCTCTTTCACTCATAAAATATCAAAAACTACATAGATCATTGTAAAAAAAACCTAGAATGTCCGGAATCGTGCCTCGCCACCGGTTTTCTTTATTATAATCTTAATAACGGTTTAAAAAGTGCAAGAGAAAAGAGGATATTGTCATGCTTTCGGTATAAGTATTACATGTAAAATGTCCTGATTTCATTAAGAATTATCTCAAGTTTGGAATTATCAATCACTCTGGAAATTTCACATACGCGTTCTGATACAATTATCATTAATCCGTGTATAAAGTTTGAAACAAATTTTCTAACTACAATTTTAATTATGTTTAAAAAGATAAATAAACTTACGGGCAAATGTGACGATGACAAGAGTTCCGTTAACGTTGAAAGAACCATCGTCGTCATTGTCGCAGCTCGTACTTGAGCTTCGCGATGCAATGACAAATTCCACAAAAGAGCAGTCGCATATTCCAGCCGATAGGTGCCAATTTTGTTGATTTCAGCTTTTAAATGATAAATCAGCCACTCAACTAGACCCATTCTAATCATGTCCAATCTTTGCTGCTTTCGTAGCGACATTTTTTGCAACATGGCGAGTATCATGTCACAGGTAAATGCATCGATGGTCTCGGCTCTGGCAGTATCCAAGCACTGGACCACCTGGAGTTATTATTTGACAATTTTTTTATCCCCATTTGTTCAATTGGGGATAAAGACGCTGACTATGGGACCAATTTGACCAATTTTGCCATTCGACGTTTATTTCCCAATCTAAGAAAAACTATGCCCAAACTAAAAGGTTTTTTTTTTAAAATTTCGAACCTTCGACTACTCACGATTTAGTGCAATTTGGCAATTTTACTGGTTATTGTCGATATGAATAGTTACAATGAGATACAAACTTATCGATAGCGAGTAATTTTCAATTGTCCCATTTTTATCATGTTATGAATTATTGTACAAATTCATACTCGACACTCAATGTACTAATTTCTGCGATATTTTGCAATCGACAGTACTTTTTTATTTCAATTAAAATTTGTTTCTTTCAAATTGTCGCAGGTCAACTTTTGGTTAAACTTCCCCGTACATCTGATGTTTTAATTTTATTTGTAAATCGTCATGTTCGTTGTTATTTTAGTGAATACATTTCCTTACCACATTAAGTACAGTCGATCCTACGGATAAGTAATCTCGACCACATCTGAGGGAAGCTAATGAATTTAACAATCTCGCAGTTGATTGTTGCACTGGATGAGGCAATACGACATCGAGGGGAATGAGTAGATAAGGCAAAATAGATTTTCCACTATCACTCGCAATCTGACCGTGAAGGCCCAACAAATCGCTACTCGTATAGTCGTGAATAACTTGGTCCCTTTCGGCTGGTTGGCTCAGCGTTATTTTCTGTTATTAACGTACATAATTGAGAATTTTTATCTTTGAATTACAGAAGAGATGCGGAAAGCAGAATTGCCATCAATCTTACCCAACGCAAAGCTTGAAGAAGCAACAATTTCGTCTTGACGTTTCCACTGATGAGATGTAATTTAATTTTTTTATAATCAAAGAGCTTCGACGATATTGGAACTATGCCTAATATCGGCTGTTTTGATTCCGTTAGATCGTGATGCTGCAACTCTATCTCAGATTTGATAGAATTTACCTGAAATTTTACGGAGATTAGGTTTTTTTTTTTCAAACTTTTGTCATCGTCTACGATGAAAAATATTATTGGGCTTGCGTAATCCCACTAACTATTGAAATTAAATAGCGCACAGAGTCGCTTTCTTCTTATTGTAGTACAAATTTCTATTTTTCTAATTTTTTCATATTTACGTCGATGTGTAATTTGAACAATACTGATTACTGCCTAATATAGAAAAGGACTCAGGTGTATTGATAAATATGGTAACAAGCAATTTTCATTATTGCCATTTTAGCAAATTTTAGCTTTGGCTCGTTAAGATCGTGTTCATCATTTATATTTCCAATAGTACTTTTTTTTCTGCCATGAAAAAAAAAGACGAAAGAGTATTGTGTGTAAATTTAATCGGTAATACGCACCTCTGCACTATCGTCGCGAACATTCTGATTGAACAAATCCGGATAAACGTCGATGCAAGATTTCAATGTACTTGGCAAATCGACGGGATTACCACGTGCTGAATTTTCCAGTGCATTAGTCAATTCGCCAGCGACGCGTATCAGTTTATAATAATCCTCGTGCAATTTGTGAAAACGGAATTTTAATTTTTGATAATTGCAATGTACGTTGTACAATTGCGAACGTGTCAGGCTCAATTCTGAGCTGTACGAAATGCACGATGATGGATCAATTGAACGTACGGTCGTGTTCGTGATTGCTGCTGGATGACCGAGATCATGAGAAAAAAAGTTTGGAATTTTTCTGACTCCGCTGATCCGTGTTTGAACACCCCTGGTAAATTTTATCAAATTTGTTTACTCGCATTACTTTAAATTAAACAGATATGAGTGCGCGAAAGATCGCTCGAGTTCTCCTGAACTATTATTTTCCAAAGTGGTTATCATTTTTAAACAAAAGACGAAAATATCGCGTTTAATTTCTTGGCACAAATCATAATAGTTTACTTTTCTTCAAAATATTAACAGCCTTGCAAGACAAACAATCGTGCATAAGATTTTCTAAATTCCATCGTGAAAATCAATGAGCAATAATTTGTATAAAATCTTGTGTTTGAGACTAACTTGGAATGAAAATTGGAAGCTCTGTCCAAACGAGAAATGCCAACAGCATCTTCCATATCATATTGAAGAAATTTTGGTATATCTCGATCATTTGGTATTATCTGTATTCTCTCTTTTATCAGTGCATTTTGCCTTGCTGTCTCAATTATTCTATTTCTCTCTTCATCGAACGATTGTACGGAAGATCCATCAGAAATAAAATCTTGAACTCTGCTATGTTCGACCATCGCTTCATTGAAATATTGTAAATTTTCTTCCGTTAATTCTGCATCCTGTCGATTTGTAGAAATATCTACAGTGTTCTTGCTGGTTACTATTAAATCCTCCTAATAATAATAACAATAACAAATTATAATCATAAAGCTATAATAATTATATGAGCAAGGGCACATGAAGGTCAAGTGTGTTTTGTACCTGCTCCATGATGAATTTTTCCCTCTAATTTTTATGTTAGAGTCCACTTTTTTCACAATTAATGTAATTCATACTGATCAAAAATTTCATTCAAGTTTGCTTTAACCCTAAAATCTACTGAACCCAATGCATAATGTACGAATAAATTATCAATTCCTCCCCACTCTGCATGAAACGTAACATCGTCACGGGGAATCAATAAAATTTCGTTTGGGATTGAATATTATCAAGGCCACTTATTGCAAATCGCGATGGATTTTGAATCATAACTTAATAATTGCCGGCTAAAGACTGAGAAATAATTCATAATTTTGTCATCGCATGACTTTTTTTTTTCTATCGATGGACTGTCTCTCACGAGAAAGATAAGAAACAAGGATTTTATGAGTATATGTCATTTGAATGGTGGTGGTGACAGCACTAAACTGACAGACTGAACAAGTTCAACGCGCCACTGGTTTAATTAATTTGCTGACCTAACCTCATTCGTGCATATGCGTTGTTTACAATGATTGAGCAGGTTGATTATCGTTGTAATTTTGAAAAATTATTAAGCCGACAGTGCCAATGCTCGGACACACCCAAGTCACCAAAAATTAGTCTGTATATTTGATTTTATCACGAATTATATTGGCCCAAAAATTTCAAATTTACATTTGAATTCGTCTACTATAATTTGTTGATATACAAAGAAAGGTCTTCGTGGTTCATGCATAGATAATCATTAAATTTTTATGTTTTTTTCGTGTACGATAGTCAAATCTTTTTTCTGGTGTTCAGTGATGAGCCAGTAATTAGACAAAATAAAGCTTAAAGAGAGGTTATGTCAGCCGGCTTTTTACGTATCTAATATCAACGAAGATTGTAGGCCTCAATCTTCGTTGCTAATATCAAGCTTTATCGTACGGATACTTTTTTTTTTATTGAAATCATTAATAGATTACTAAATTTTTATTTTTTCATCAAAAACTGATAGTGATTTTGAGCAGCAAAGCTCAAAATCACTACAAATGTCCGTTAGTTGGGAGATTTTGTCCGAATATAGGAGCATGCTGGGAAACAATTGTTCGAACAAGACCGATACATTTTTGTTCTTTCTCGTTCTTTTCATCCATAAATATTAAAATATTGATCACTTTAACAATTAATGGATGTGTTCTGTGAACTAGAAACTGCAATACTGTGTTTTATCATTTATAAAAAGTTTAGATAATTGTAAAATAATTGCTAGAATTTAAAAAGTTTCTTGAGTGCGTTTGAGCGTGAGTACCGTTACTGACTTCGTGGACATTAGAATTCCTTTTTGTTTGAAAAGAAAAAAAAGCGAATAATATAATGCAGGTTCCAGACTCTGCCCAATACATTCAAAATTTTATAACGGAAGACGAAGAGCATGATATCATTAGACGCGTCAACAATGCTCCTCAACCAAAGTGGACACAGCTCAGTCACAGGAGACTACAGAATTGGGGTGGTATTCCTCATCCCAAAGGAATGATTGCTGAACAGATACCCAGTGTAAAATTAACATTTTATCAGCTTTTTGTTACCAAAAAATTCAAGATTTTCATAATTTTAATGAAAGAGAACCATTTGAATTATAAATTTTTGACCAGAATTTTTTTTTAGTACTGTCTGCTAAAATTTCGACAACTTTTAATTAAAGTCTTATTAAACTACTTTCATGAGATACATGCCTACGTTAAAAATGCTTGGGGTAGAGAATACCCGACCACATGGATAAAAATTTAGTGTCTTTAATCAAATGAAAATAATGATGGAAAACTTTGTATTGTTGGTACTCAAGAACGATTCACTAGATTTCTGGATTTTATTATCAAATTATTTACCAGAATGCATTTACCAGATAACGGATGAAAAATTTTTAGATTCAAATATTTCTACCAGAAGATCTCATTATCAAGAAATTCATATGTAAACTCTTTAATTGCAGTGGCTCCAAAATTACATGGATAAAATAAGTGGTCTGAATATATTTGAAAGTGCAACACAGCCTAATCATGTTTTGATTAACGAATATTTACCAGGACAAGGAATAATGGTGATAAGATCTTGTATTTGTACATTTGGCAATAAAATGCTCATCAGTCGTATAAAATTATACATGATAGTTTTAACAGGGACATTCTGATGGACCTCTCTTCCATCCGGTTGTAACGACGATCAGTTGCGGGTCGCACACTCTTCTGGAATTTGTTAAACGTCTTGGAACCGATGACGTGAGTTATCCTGGAGTAACAAAAAAAAATCATAATATATTCGACAACTTTTCGAGATGTTGATTTTGCTTTTTCATTTTTCCTAGGAGCACAAAAAAGTTACAGAGCCCGAATTTAGTTTTCTACTTGAGCCAAGGAGTCTTCTGATTTTGCGTGAAAGCCTGTATCACGATTATTTACACTCGATAGCTGAACGAGATAGTGACATTGTTTCATCCGAAAAAATACAAAATTTAAGCCTATGCTCGGATAATTACAAGGATGGTGATGTTCTGAAACGCCGAACTAGACTCTCCCTCACAATTAGACACGTGCCAAAAACTAGTAAGCTCAAATTGAAATTTGGTAGATGAATTATAGTTTATCCAGGATTATCGTATATATCATCAAAAATTGCCAAATAAAATTCCTTGACAGACAAACGTCAGTTCGAGTCACCTACATTTTCTGCACTCTCAAAATTTATAATAATAGAAAAACTACGCTCAAAGTGCAAGAAGTAGAGAAAAGTGTAAGCATCAAGAACAAACCAAATTCAAAGTAAAAAAGTTGAATATTATGGGACATATGCAGAACAGCAGCTACAAATGAATTATGTGATGCATGCATATATTTACCTGATCAACCAGCTGCTTTTGGTGAAAGAGCCATATCCGCATCCTCATAATTTTCTAGGCTAACGTCCATAATTTCCTCATCAGATTCATCGAGCATTTCTTGCAAGGAGTGAATAGACGATATGAGAACATGAAATTGTTTTCTTCGCATTGCCAATTTGTGCTCCAATTGTTCAGATTTTTCTTTCAAACTGCCAAGTTCTTCACGCAGTGTTGCCAATTTTATATTAGTCTCTTGTCTGTCGGGTTGTTCATTTATCACATTAGCCAAAACATCATACTCGATTCTATTTTTGCGTATTCGTTTGGCTTCCTGTAATTCATTTTTTGTCAATTCTATATCCTTGATAGCTTCCTCGATCTCAATTTCAATTTTTTTCGACATTTTGTCATAATTTATGAGCTCATTATTGCTCATAGTTGAGACAAAGCGTGATTTTTTTTGTGCAAATTCACACTGCGCCAGCTGTGAGAGCATTCTTTCATGCATATTTTGATCTGGTTCTGAATTTCCGCACCATTTTACAAACGATTTGAGCAATACATTAATTCGACGATCGTCGCCTGTACCATCTCCGTCTATGAGCAATCTTCTTCTTATCACTTCCTCTGTAAATATTTAATTGTTAATGCTGACACATGTAATTAATACGGTCTACCACAACTCCGTAATGTAAACTCTCTCAATTTACCGTCAGACATGCTATATGCTGCGTATTAGAGAATTTTTTATTTATATATAAAGTTTAATTGTTATTCATTCGTCGATGTTTACGTTTAACCATAAAAACATTCGGTGCTTGAAGCGTCAATCACCGATGCGCCGACAATAAAATTGAAAATTGATCAATACTGTGAGCAGTGTCACCAACGTATTCAATGATCTGAGTTGGCAACAATGATTCAAGACCTATATAAAGTTGGCCTGAAACTTTAATTATTTAACTTTTTTCTTTCTCTACTCGTTAGGGAATCGTTTGGGAATGATTGGGAGTCTAATTAAAACGTAGGGGGGTCAACCGATCTTTTTAAATCGAGAAATCAAAATTGAAGTGTGAAGTTAGCCTGACGAAATTTGATTTTTAACCGATTCGATTGTAGATGGTCTTAATCGACGCGAAATCGTTAGGGGGTGACGAATCACCTAATTAAATTGTTAGGGAGTCTTTAGTTTTTCCCTCAGATCGGAAGAACCATTTCCGATCGGCTAGAGAACGAGTCTACGTTAATGTGTCGTCTGAAGCTAGCCGCAGTATTTTTGGGCTTATCGAATTTAATTTCATAACTGCTTAATCAATCCAGAATTGTTTGGTGAAGTTCAGAATTGTGCAATTAAAACGTATGATACTTCATAATCGGTCTCCGAAAATGGAAAACATAGAAAACAACGGATAGGTGCAGGCTTCGATCCGTTATTTATATAATTTGAAATTAACAGCTAGACATTTGTCCTACTTTCTCAGCTAATTTTATTCTATCCCGTCTCAATTAGATAATACCTATTTGCCGAGGATTAATGATCTAATTAGAATGTGTAGATGAGAATCATTCATTGCACGGGATAAAACAATTATATATTGTACCCAACGATTGTGCAGAGTGCCGCGAGAGCTCTCTTATCGGCAACGATTATCGACCACTTCCGGTTAAATTCGACGTAACTTCCAGCAACGAAGATTGAGGTCTCAATCTTCGTTGCTTCCAGTCGCGATGACGTCACTTCTGCTTCAATTTGACGCCACTTCCGGTCGCGATAACGTCACTTCGATCACGATGACGTCACTTCCAGTTAAATTTGACGTCACGTCCGGTTAAGTTTGACGTCACTTCCGGTCAAATTTCTCGCCCCTTCCGGTCGCAGAGGCATCACTTCCGGTTAAATTTGACGTCACTTCCGGTCGCGACGACGTCACTTTAGGTTTAATTTGACGTCACTTCTGGTCGCGATAACGTCATATCCGTCCGCTTTGACGTCACTTCCGGCGGCTTTGACGCAACTTCCGGTTGCTCTGACGTCACTTCCGGTTGCTCTGACGCCACTTCCAGTTGCTTTGACGTCACTTCCGGTCGCTCCGTTGCCACTTCCAGTTGATTTGACATCGCTTCTGGTTGATGTTACGTCACTTCCGGTTGATTTTACGTAACTTCCAATCGCTTTGACGTCACTTCTGCTTGTTCTGACCGTTGTCCAGAAGTGGCGTCGAAGCGACCAGTAGTGACGTCAGAACAACCGGAAGTCACGTCAAAACAACCGGAAGTGACGACAAAGCGACCGGAAGTAACGTAAAAACAACCGTAAGTGACGCCAAAGCCACCGGAAGTGACGTTAAAGCGACCGGAATGACGTCAGAGCAACCAGAAGTGGCGTCGGAGCGACGGAAAGTGACGTTAAAGCGACCAGAAGTAACGTCAAAACAACCGGAAGTGACGTCAAAACAACCGGAAGTGACGTCAAAACAACCGGCAGTGACGTCAAAACAACCGGCAGTGACGTCAAAACAACCGGAAGTGACGTCAGAGCCATTGGAAATGACGACACATTAGTCGGAATGGTCGGAATGGTTTTTCCGAACTGACGAAAAAACTAAAGGCTCCCTAACGATATAATTAGGTGATTCGTCACCCCCTAACGATTTTGCGTCGATTAAGACCTCATACAATCGAATCGGTTAAAAATCAAATGTCGTCAGGCTAGCTTCACACTCAAATTTTGATTTCTGGATTAAAAAAGATCGGTTGACTCCCCTACGTTTTAATTAGACTCCCAATCACTCCCCAACGATTCCCTAACGAGTAGAAAAAGAAAAAAGTTAAATAGTTAAAGTTTCAGGCCAACTTTATATAGGTTGATTCAAGATGGTAACATGGTGTTCGTATATCTACCGACAAAGTATTTAAGCTGCAAATCTTTTTACCGGTAGTTTACACATGGTTTCCAACGAATCTGCGTCTTTAGTTAACTGCAGAAACTCCTAAGTAGCCTAGAGGGCGCATATGAAACGTTGCGTAGCAGCAACACGAATCTTCGTTGACAGCACATGAAAATATAAGCCTCGCTCACTCGCTCTCACTAGTTCTCTCGCATTTCGCGTTCTTTCGGTATTGTTGTTGACGTAGTGTCATTCGCGGGACTCTGTCGAGCTTCAATTTTGTTTTAAGTTGATAAAAACGATAATTCGCTAAAATGACAACACGCGAAATATTGACACTGCAATTAGGACATTACTCGAATTACATCGGTACTCACTGGTGGAATTTACAGGTTACGTACAAGGAATCATTATACATATGTACAACTTTAGTGTAATAACTCGTGTTCTTTTCAATAATTATTCTTAAGGCGATGTGACATTTCGTCGGATAGTAACAAATTGTCTTCTATACTTTCTCCGAGACCGCGTTTGTAAATTGATTTACAATATTAACATACTGTAAATCAATTTTGCTGATCTTTGCTCTTGGCTTGATTTTTCCGTACGAGAGAGGCACGAACTGCAACATTGTTATGCACAGTTTGTGGTTCTCTTCATTTGTCCAAAAGATCAACCGTTCAGAAGAATTTTCTTACGCAGTTTTTATTACCGACAGAGGAGTAGTACATCGCCTTAAGGTGACGTGATACAGACTTTGTCGGTAAAAAAAATTGGTGGACAATAATTTCGCAGGGTATGGGACATTTTTCGGGAATACGCAAATTTTTATGGACTGTACAATTATGCATCCTTCAAAAATTTGAAGGATGGAAGGTCCAGAAAATTTGCATCCGTGTCTCCCATAATGAACTAATGAAAGTGTCACATCACCATCACCATTAATGCCACAAATATGTTTTACGACGCTCGTATTATTTTTATTATTTATCATTCAAATGATTCGTGAAAAAAATAAAAAATAAAATTTGTCGAATCTTTTGTACAATTTTCTATTATAGCTTTATGTTTATATAATTTATATTGCAGTTTTCCTTAACTACAACTAAAAACAGGATACTTTACCAACTACATCTCACATTTGGCACTTTTATTATTTCAGGAGACGAATTTTTCCTATGATCCTGAAAATCCATCAGAAGTGAATAACGATGTTCTGTATCGTGAAGGAGAAACATCAAGGGTAAATAATTATCATGTTTTATTTCTCAAACTATCCTAAAAATCAATTAATTAATACCCTGCCGGCTTTTCAAACCATCGATATTGTACTGACTGCATAATTCGAAAAAAAAAAAATTATTATTATTACAAATATTTAAAACATTTGAGATCATTTCATTGATTAATTAATTAACTAAATGGACAATTTGAAATGAATTCACTCGTTACTGAAAGTTCAAAGAAAAATAAAGTACAAAAAAAAGTTTATGTCATTGACACATAACCCAATGAATTGCAACTGATTGAAAATATCCATCAATAAATCATGAATGCTTGAATAAAGATTAAATGATTGACTCTATCAATCCTCTCAATACAATCTTATTGTATGTACTACAAAAGTGAATTTATTTTATGCTCATCACTTCTGTAGAGAATATGGAAAAAAAAATGGATTTAAAACAATTAAAATAATGTGGGCTGTAAATCCTGGAAAGATTAAAGAGCTTGTTTTTGCATCTAGAAAATAAAATTAAGTTTCAATTGAATTGCAACCTTCAGAATAATCATTTCATGCTGTGTGCAGAATGATGTGATCAGGTACACAGTTGCTGCAAAAAAGTGTGCTCAAATCGATGTTGGGGAAAGACAAACGTTTCGTGATAAAAATCCAGCTTGAGGAAAGCCAAATTCTGACAAAGTACAATGTTCGTAAAGTTGCCATAATGCGACTAGTGGAGGACAAAGACTTAATTTTTTATAAGCGCACTACTTAAAATTTCAATTAAAATATTTACTCAACCCTTTAGTGACCAAGCCAAGAACCTGTTAATTTAAAATTATACCCATCATACAGTGCCATAATAGGTTTTTCGACGATATAAGCGTCATTTCTCAAGTTCTAGCGGCATCTGTAGGCCCATTTAGCTTTAACGAATTTTACTATACCAAAAAGGTCCCTACTTTTCTGAACCTCTGTATCTGATGAAGGTCCAAAGTGAATGTTGCTATATGGCAACGAGGGCCACTAAAGGGTTGAAATACAAATAAAATTTACTGAAAACGATTACATACGACATACGATTATGAATGAGCCAATTGTTTCAATTTTTTAATGCAAAAGTAATAGAATGAAGGGCAAAAGAAGAAATCTTAAAGAAAAAACTTACAATAATAACAAATATTTGACAGTAATTGAGCAAATTTGATTTGAAACAAGACTTGCCAATGTCTGATTATCGGGATTTCCACAAACTAACTCTTCCTATGCAAATAACGTTGTTTGCATCAACAATAGAAATTCATCTGATGTTGTTGTTTAATTTAATAAAATGGTCATCATGAAAAACACAAAAATTCGCTTTCTCTTCTTTAATGATATAAAACCTTGCAGTCTTTTTCCAGAAACAAATAACTTACACACCGCGACTGTTGGCCGTCGATCTCAAGGGAACTCTGGGTTACCTGAACGAGGAAGGTACGCTCTACGACGATTTGCAAACACACAACGATCCCGTATCACTTTGGGATGAGGAGAATGTCGAAATTACGACACAAGAGGCTGTTCCGAAATCTTCTTTCCTTCGGAATCTCGAAGAAAATAATGAAACGGCAAAGTCGTTGAATGAAGAGAACGAGATAACGAGCTGGGTCGATTATCTAGTGCCGAGATTTCATCCACGTACGATAAACATCGTGAGCGAGTATAAGCACGAGTGCGCCGATCAGCCATTCGATATTTTCAATTATGGTAAAAATTTGTGGCAAACTGAACAATTTGAGAATGATTTCGCCGATCGTATAAGGAGCTACGTCGAGGAATGCGATTTGATGCAAGGCTTTCAAGTATTGATCGATTCACAGGATGGTTTTGGTGGTCTTGGCTCCGCGTGCGTTCAACACCTTCGTGACGAGTATGGCAAGAGCATTATCGTTTTTCCCAGCATACCTGGCGAAAATAATGAACCATCCCCTAAGGATTTAATCAAGGTCATAAACACAGCATTTTGCTGGCAGGAAATTGGTGAACATTCTTCATTATTCAGTCCTCTTTGCTGTGGCGAAAGAGGTTGGCCAAATGTTAGCAAACAACGCCATTTTGCTAATCTGGATTACGAGCTTCAGATGAAATATCACAGTAGTGCATTATTGGCAACGGCTCTGGACACCCTGAGCTTACGTTATAGATTGAAAATTTATGGGATGTCGGCACTTTCGGATCTTTGTGCTGATCTCAATAAGCTTGGACGCAAAGCAGTCGCGACCAGTCTCAGTTTGCCTTTTCCCATGACCGTTAAGAGAGATCTAATTGACATACTCGATGATCTCGAGGGTCCGCTTTGGTCCAGTTTGACGCCAAATTGCGAAATTCCCGAAGACAGGCAAATGCAGAGCTTGGCGCTCCGTGGCGTTTCCGAGGAACGCCTCAAGAGGCCAATTGCTGAGGCTAAAAAACAAATGGGAAAACCGGCTTACAGATGCTCCAATGTTCACGAAATGATGACAATGTATCTGTCTTACAAATGTCACGCGTCGGCAACTTATATCACAAATGCGCGAGCGCCCTTAAAAATTGTACAGCCATTTCCGAAAATCTTCAGAAATAACGTTCACGAAAATGGCGATATTGCCAGTTGGCCAGTCGGTGAAGGTAAGAGACATGAGATAAATTCATATAAGATATTTTTCATCTCGATGAAACGAATTTTAGTGTTATTTAGTGTCATCAATAAAGAATATCGCTGATCACTTGTTTTCCTCGAAATTTCAATCTTGTTCAAATCTCATTATATCGAAGCTTTTTTTTAACGATCATTTTCTCGCATTAACTAATCAATGCTGGGATCGTCATGATATATATTTTAATAATTTTTTTTATTATATCCTCAATAATGAAATTCTTTCAAACTTGTTTTTTTTTTTTTTTTTCATATCCACAGATGTGAAATCTGTGCCGGTACTCGCTGGTCTGCACAGCGGAAGTGGCTTATCGAAAATGTTTGAGTCACTTCACGAGCAAGCATCCAGAGTGAAGAATATCAAGAGATTTCATGCATTCGGCGACTCGGGACTCGAGCAGGACGATTTTACGGAGTGCCTTAATAATTTGCTCGACAGTAAGGAAGCTTTTGAGGATCATTACGTCTGATCGTTTAATTCCATTCAACAAAGCTTTTTTTCATGAACAATTGGAGTTGTTATTGCCATCAATTCCTCGATCAAACTTTTTTCAAGCCTAAAATTCAATAAAATTTGAAAATAATTTGTGCATTCATTTTTCAATCGATAAAGTGCAGGGAATCAAATAAGACGATGAAAATATTATGAAAAATTGATGAAATTAGTTTAAAATAAATGTAAAATAATCTCTTCGGTTTTGTCGTTGATCGAAAACTTACCGAAAAAAATAAATCGTGGATTTTTAATCACGCCAAACCGTTTGATCGAAGAACATTGGAATATGCCTGAGATGAGATTATTCTAAGTTCGTTTCTCTTCCACCAACATCTACCTCCGATGTTTTCGAACATTCGTTATGTATTACTTTTTATAAATAGATAAATTTATCAGACAAAATGAGACTGAATGTTTCAAGATTAATGATATCCCAATGTACCTGGTAGTTGGATCGTGAGTTTATTCGAGCGGGAAATTGCTCACAATGACACATGAGCGTGTAAGGTGAAATGGGACTGAATGATGCGTGTAATCGGTAATGTGCGTGTTTCGAATTTCGTTGAGGGTTTCGCTCTGTTGCAGTGGACACTGACATATACCGCTGAAGATTAATAATGTGGGTGGAAGTCAGGTGTGGCTCGCCACCGGACTCTGCAATTCATCGGAGGAACAAATTTTTTTCCGTCTCGGAATTAACTAATTGAATCAATGAAGAAAAATGCGTGTCCAACTCGTTCTTCTTTTTTTGTGTTTCTTTTTGGTATAATCCACATAATAATAAAGCAACTTGTCCAAAACCATACAAAGTTTCCGTAAGGATGAATGAGAAAGACACTCAATTAAGGGTGAGGGAATCCGCGGCCGGAAACGTCGGAAGAGAAAAAAAATCAATCGAGAAATTTCCAATCTAATGGAAAAGAGGATGGAGAGGCAAGGGTGATTTTCAATCTGATAATTAACCCTTCCCGTACAAACATGGGTCTTTTGTGTCCTTTCGATTCAATTTATGTCACCAATTATTGATTATTCTTCGATAATTAAATGATACTAAACTTATTTTTTTTCCAAAATGATATAGGCACTCGTGGAGATTTCAAATCATCTTAAATAAAGTTTTAAAAAAACTTGTGCATTAGAAATTTGTACATTTTTCTTCCTAATAATGTTCTATATCTTTGACGATTTTTTTTCTTCTTATTTACGATGAAGAGATTGCGAAAAAAAAGGCTTTCCCTTATCTTCGTGAAAATGAGGAAAATAATGAGAAAGCAATAAATTGATTTCCCAACTGACAGAGTTTATGAAAAAAATCGGTAATTGATGAATTTTGCAATAGTCATGAGATAAATTTTCTATCGTCACACGCATACCCACGCATCGTTCCACCTGTAAGCTCGCAGTAAACTTACACACCAGCATTAACATCTGTCTGCAAACGTCATATTAATTCATTAAAGTGAATCAGACATCGAACGTGCCTTGGAAATGGGAGTGCCCTGGGAATGGGCACACCCCACGGTTATTAGAAACTATACAATTTCGTATCGAACAGAGGGCTAGTCGGTTGGGATTTCGTTTCAGAATTTTTTTTCAGTATTCCCGGCAACTCCGTGACGATCCGTCACACGCGAGAATTCGCAATAGAAGTTTCGCCTCTCAGTCCTCGCAAGACGTTCAATTTTTCTTTTCATTTGAAAAATTTCGATAAAAAATTGTTAACAAATAAATCTCGAAGAAAATGGGCAATAAAGTGGCTACCTTTTCCGAGGAACAATTGGAGGATTATCAGGATTGCACTTTCTTCACGCGAAAAGAAATACTGAGGTAATTTATTCGCTATTTATTGTTGTTTTATTAGCCGATTGAAAAAATTGTAATAAAATGAAAATCCATCTTTGCGTCTTTTTGCAAAATATCAGTCACATGTTACGCCGAATAATGATACGCCCTTTTATCTCAATTTCAGGATCTTCAAACGTTTCCGTGAGATGGGAGATCCGGGAATGGTGCCACAGACCATGACGCCCCTCGAAGCTTCGAATCTTCGATTACCCTCGGTCTATCT
Organism: Dyspetes luteomarginatus; assembly: GCA_963669185.1. Taxonomy (NCBI): domain Eukaryota; kingdom Metazoa; phylum Arthropoda; class Insecta; order Hymenoptera; family Ichneumonidae; genus Dyspetes; species Dyspetes luteomarginatus. The sequence goes on along the minus strand of OY769903.1, from coordinate 13,669,624 downwards.
GGCACGAATTCCCGAGCTCAAGGTTTTACATTTACAAAATTAAGAAAAAAAAATTACTCGGTTTGCTATATAACGCGTACATGGAACCCTCATGTAAATTCAAAATGTAAAAATTGCTTAATTCACAGTTATGAATTTTGGCTGAATTATATTTCAGGAAAATCCATTCAGAGAACGTATATCTGAGGTTTTCACGAGTTCGGAAGGAAATATTAGTACGGAGGAAGGCATTTGCTTCGAGGAGTTTCTCGAAATGATGTCTGTATTTTCAGAGCAAGCACCGAGAGATCTGAAGGTCTTCTATGCTTTTAGAATTTACGGTGAGAGACAATCAGTGTATAAAATTTAATATACGTACGTTTACCACATATAGATAGAGACGAAAGTGATCGTTAAATTTAGTAAAGTGAGTCAACATGTCCCGATGATTGTTTCTCGTGCCCCCCTGCGTGGGAGACAAAACTCTCTAACTCACATATAACGATATAATGACGAAACGTATACAGAACATTGTAATGTCTCTGTTGCCTTGTCCGTAGAGCTCAAATCGTTCGCAATCCTCCATTATCTTACATTTATAGAGAACCGCAAAGTGACTAACTATAAATGAGACTCTCAATTTCGTTTCAACAGTCGAGTCATCATTTATGATGGGAATTTCACAATCATCAAGAAGGCTCGGTCAGTCTCTGAGACAAAATATTACCAAGATTTCATTTTTTTTTTATCCTCATTGAAAAAATAAACAAAATAAACTATTAGATACTGATTAAAAAAATTATTTTCGTAGTTTTTGCATGCAATCAAAATGGAGATTTATAAATTGTTCATTAAATGAAATATGAATATATTACTACATAGTGTGTGTAAAGTTTGAACCAATTTTATGGTAAAGTTTCAAAGATGTATCATTTTAAACTATAATATTTAAATACGCTGAGAGATTTAGAAAAAATTACTCTCGTACCTTCAGAAATTCCGATTCAAAGACTGAATTAATGAGCAATAAAAATTATACAAAAAATTATGCGTTCGATGCAATGGAACATCTCGTAAGAGATTGATGAAAAATCGAGATGATCTACCACACGCAGTCATTACTGCGAGAGTAGTGATTATCCGTAATCGGATATTTTCGCGCCTTATAAATTAGCAACTCTGGCATTAAATAATAAAATTCCTTAATTGTAAGAGATTAGATTCAGCTAGATGCTACAATACATTATAAAGGAAATGCAGAACCATGCAGTATAATTAGAGTATGATAGAAATAAATTTTCAATCAATAGATTTCGATGAGGACGGTGTGCTTGGAACTGCCGATCTTGAGAAAACTTGTCGTCAATTGGTCCAGGCTGGTCTTGCGACAGACGAAGTTGCGACGATCTGTCGAAAAGTCCTGGAGGAAAGTGACATCGATGGGGACGGTGCACTCTCGTATCTCGAATTCGAGCACGTCGTTACCAGAGCATCAGATTTTCTCTCAACGTTTCACATACGAATATAATTCTTTGTTTAAACTTGAACAAAAACGCTTTTCAACTAAATAAAAAGATTTAAAAAATTTAAAAAAAAACAGAGAAATAACTTTAATTCATTATGGTGGATTCATTGTGGCCTCTCAAACTCACGAAATCTTCTCGGCGAGTGGACAATGTGAAAAAAGAGAATCTTACGTGAACTTTGCCCCTGGGCAGGGTACATTTTTTTTTTTTTTTTTTTCGCGAATGGGGTCGCAGTGAGAAATTTGCCGAAGGTTGGCATACGGTATAACTCGCACCGGGGAATATGTCTTTACGCTCAAAAAAGTTAAATAAACGAATAAAAATGTGCGTATAAAAGTTGTGTCAGCGGGATTGTGCGGGAGTCGAACGTAATGCTGGCTAGATATACAACCATAAAGACGACGGGCAAAAAGAAGTTGAACGAGCCAACGACGAGGTATATTAGTGAATACAGGATGTTCCATAATTAATAAATAGGCTTGCGGGTGAACAATTTCGGACTGTGCGCTCCCTAGCGGATCTCATATAAACGAAATTACAATGAAAGATATTATTTTCATTCGTAATTTCAAAAAAAAAAAAGTGAAAGAAAAATGAAAAATCAATTGTACTTGAATTGAAATTAAACGAAAAAATTCATTTTACAACGAAGACAAATTAAATAAATTTAATAGATAATAAACTTAATATGAACGATCCTGTAGCCACAGGCACGCGGGTTCTCCGACCCGACCGACTGGTTTTCCCGCTCTTTCTCGTCTCACCTTATATTGTATATATATATATATATATATATATATTGTTCCTGCTATACGCGAGTACACGGACCACGAATCTCTCTTTCTCTCTCGTAAGAGACGCTAATTTATCGTTCGTGCTTGGGTAAATTGGAATAAGGGAACAAGACGATTTACATAAATAATATCTCGCTCCTAAGTACAGTAACGTCAGTCAAGTTTACTGTGGCGTTTGCGCCGATGGAAATGTTTTAAAGCCGCGCGTGTGACATCGCTCGCCGTTAAAAAAAACTCAAGACTGTTAAAGAGGCTGTAAAAATTTTACTCGATATATTCGCATTTTTTCGCAAACGATGAATCGAATATTTTGCAATAAATAGCCGATTTCACATTATGACTCCGCGAAGAATGGGCGAGAAAACTAGTTATCCTGTCTAGGGCTAACTGTTATCATCATTAACTATTATTTACATTTACATTATTTATTGGAGCCATTGATACATAAGATTAGCTCGCTAAATGTTCGCTAAACTCTATTATTTACATAATAGTTAAAGAAAATACATTATTAACGATGAAAACTATATATAGTCACTAATAAACTATATAATTCAGTGAGCCTCTTTTGAGTAACTTTTCGAAATAATTATTGGAATTAATCACGGAATTAAAACTGCCAACAAAAACGTCCTTGAAAGTAAAAATAGATATCACCATTGCTAAAAAAAAAAAATAGCTAGTAAAACATGCAGCGACAGTATGAAAGAAGTGCGCCAATATGTCAATAATTGGATATTGGGCTTGAGTCGACTGTGTTTATCCAATCGTCAATCACTGTATAACGTTCAGCTTTTGCCATTGTACGTAAATGATACAGTACTTAATTTTCTGTAAATTCACGGGGGGTGTTCGGAACACGGATTGGCACACCAGATCTCCGGTTGTTCGTAATTTGTGAACTCTTCGCGAACCCAAACGCGAACACAAACGATGGAGTCGTGACGATCCCAGGACCCCCGGATGATCTTCCGCGTTTCGAGCACGCCAGCTACAACGAAGATACGACCGCCACAACGCTATTATTCTGCTCTGTATATTAGTACAATAATGTGAGAAATACTATAACGTCGTAAAATTATGTGTCAAGAACGTATCCTGACCACAAACGCAATTCAAATTATTCGCAGTTTACTACCGTCTTCGTCTTTTCGTCCTCCTACTTTCATCCTCGTATTTTCATCTTCGTCTTTCTTCTCGTCTTAAACTCACACGCTTTGGTGCTGTGCTAAGAGTCTCAACTTCCTTTATCACTAACTGACGCTGCCACTAGGGGGTGCAAGTGATGGTTCGTGAGTTTTCTATCGATTACATGCGACGCGCGCCGGCGCGCGACCTGGTGACAGCGTCCTCAACTAACACGGGCGATACACACGACCTCTCTTGACGTATCTGGCTTAAAAACTAGCAAAAAGACAGGAACCAATTATGGAAAAGTTAGTTTTCAACATGAACAATTGAAAGGTTCGCTTTTCATCCAAAAAATAATCCTCGTATGTTTTATTCAATAAGCAGTAAAAAAAAAGGTTAAACTACAACTGGCAGTCTATTTTCACGGTACTTTATCATCATGGAGAGAATACTAAAGTGGCGAGATGGCTTGTGTACTTGTTGAAACCTGATTTTTTAAGCTGTTCCAATTGCCATTATCCACTGTTGCAATTGTCCCCATCTGTGGGGGCAATTACACCATTGACATGACTGACTTTACCAAGGCCAAAATTGCCGCGAATCCGATGGGTCTACGTGGATGAAGCATGCCCCATTTTCAAGACAAACGATCAAATTTCATGAATCTCTCGGTTTTTAACGACTAATCTTCAGCCCCTGTACCATCAATATTTGGACAACTGGAAAAAGGGTTCCTTAACAATAATAATAATAAATACATTTCATTCATAGAAATACTTTCCTTCGTTTATGTCATTTTTAAATTATATCTATATTAAAATGATTCTATGAAAATTATTATAAAAGTCGCAGGTAAATATGCAATTTACCCAGCTGAGGTCACAATTTTATATATCAACGCAATTTGTTCATTAGTGCATATTTCCCCCATTGGTCAAATCACCACAAAAAACAAAAGCCATGTCAGAATTCGTCCTTTATTTTGGCGCTTAATTGAATGATTTCAATCGTGAATTTTTTTCACTCCCAATAGCTTAAAAAAAAAAAAAAAAAAAAAATGAAAAAAGCGCGTGAAAAAAGATGGAGAGAAAAGATATAAGTTTGAAAATTAACGCCAAGCTTCGCAGATGGATCAGTTAGCATCAGTCTCGTCGAGGATATGATCTTTCGTATGCTGCATTACGCTACGGCGATGTTAAAAAGTGGTCGAAATTGGAGATACGGCGCGCGGTGACCATGCAGAGGGGAGAAACGAGTGAGTTGGACCGAAGGTGAAGGAGCGAAAGATGGAGAGGAGAGAGAGAGAGGGAGAGCAGTTATACCAGGTCCCGCGGTAACTACCCGAGAGTCGCTCACGGTGTGGCTCGAGTCTTGGAGCTCTTCTCGGGACCAAGGCCATCCGGTCACTTCTCGTGGCAGTGTGGGGTCCCCTCCGGGCCCCGGCTCGCCCACCCCCAGCCCCACTGCCATCCCGTGTGGGGCCCACTCTTGCCACCAGCATCCTTCTCACTCCCTCGCTATAGTTTCTCTCTACATGGTTTCTGCTGGCTTGTTGGCCTGCTCGCTTTTGCTGACCCCCGTGGCGGCCGTGGCTCCTAACCAACCGTCGCACCACCATTCCTCCTTCTTCTTCTTCTTCCCCCCCATATTCTTCCTCTTCTCCCTCCCCCCATATTCTTCTTCTTGTACTTCTTCTTCTTACTCTTCTTCTTCTTCGTGTCCTCGTGGTCCAACTTCTTCCTTCGTTTCTCCGCTGATTTTGAGCTTCTTTTACAAGGCTTTCAGAATAGTGAAGCTGGAAAGGCGAGCCAAACGTGCCATCGTGGTTGCCCAGTCTGACATTCTTGGGCCTCTCGTCCCAACTCTCGAAACGAATGCGAGTTCAGTTAAAAAGAAATTTAAAAGCAGCAAATATGCCGTTTGACTGATAATCCCTTGTTTTTTTTTAAGATTTTTATTGGTCATGAAGTGAGAGTCTGAAAGAACCTTAAACTATTGTTGTAAGCAAACTAAACTATTTAGGGCGGGTTGTTTCACCTCTAGGTAAAGTTTATCTGCCAGATACCTCGTCGACGGCCTCGCACTGCCGTCAGTATTAAATTGATTTTAACACGGAATTTTTTACACACTTTTCTCAGTCATTGATCACAAAAAATGATCATAATGAATTTTTAATTTTTTTTTTTATTTAATCAGAAAATTCGATCTCAACCATCTCCGAACCCCAGTCAATTGTCTAAAAAAAAGAAAAAAAATGTACGTAAGCTCGATAGCGAGGAAGAAAGAAATGAGTTAGTTATTATACGACCGCGGGTGTATGCGTTGAAGAAATGAGAAGAGGTGGAGAATGTACAAGAGGCGAGAGTCATGCGAGAGGGTATATCCATGCTGTTGGAGGAGGTGAACTAGCAAGAGTCGAAGAAGTAGGAGGACGGATTTTCAAGTTAACTTTAACGGTCGAGCGTGGGCGAAGAGATGGGACTGAGGCCCCTCGTAACGCTGCCTGAGAGAGAGGGAGAGACGCTCTCACAGCTTCTTCGATGATTCGAGAAGTCTATATATATATATGCGTATACCCGTGTACAGTATACCTATGTAGTGTAACTACAATACTACTGCGGTACCAAAAGACGCGTTAGGTACGCCACATGCATGTATAGAGAAAACAGAGAAGAAGTTTCTCGTGTAACGAAATGAGCTCCGCGTGAGGGAGTCCCATCTCTCTTTTTCTATCTCGCTCACGCGGCACGTTTCGCGTGAGAGGATTGTGGCTTGCTCAGCCCACTCTTAAGTCCCATTTGCACACTGCAGAACAATAGTTGTGTACGCCTATTGGAAAAAAGCACATATCGTTAAAATACACATTCATATATTTTGATATATATATAAAGGGTCAAAGGGTTTAGGTGGTGTATTTCCATGTTGGCATACCGTTTATATATATATATATATATATATATATATATCGTATATACCGTTTATATATATATATATATATATATATATATATATATATATATATAAACGGTATGCATACATGGAAATACACCACCTAAACCCTTTGACCCTTTACGAGAAATGTTTGCCTTCGCGGTAGAAATGCAAAAACGAGAAAGAAAGTCTGAATTTACTGACAATGATTTTTTCAAATCTATATAAGAGCGTGTTCACGCAAATATTTCAACTTAGTGTAAGCAAAAGACCGCGTAAAGCTACAATGTGCACATGAGCGAAAGTTTCCAAGAGGAAGAAAAAGTGTGGGAGAAGAAAGATTGAAATTTCACTCTGTGCTTGTTCCTTTCGCAGACGCGTCCGCCATAAGATAATTTATCGAGAATCAAGCAAGGGATCGCCTCAGTCGAGTCAGTGAAAATTTTCCAAATATTTTTCTTCACAAATATTCTCTCTGCTTTTCCGTGCCTTTAAATCTCCGCTTGATTTTATAGCAATAGAAAGAGGTTTGAGTCGATATCCTCGCAAATAATGGATCGAAGTTCACGTAGCACGTAGCTTCCAGGCGAATAGCAGAAATAATGTGGCTGGGCATTGTATAGAAAAGAAAATGGCCGACGAAACATATCAAAATGGATGTGGGAAGAATTAGAGAGAAGACCTGATTTCACCGTCAACATCTTTTCATTGTCCTTCATGGAAAAACAGCCGTTCCGATACAATCAAATGAGATTTTACTTATTTGTCACAATTTATCCAGCAGATGCGATGTGATGGTGCTATAGTGATTTTCCAATAAGATTTGCGTGGACCACGTCGTCAAGGACGCTTTGGCATATGGACTATGCTCGAACGAGTGAGCGGAGCTGGCCATACCTCGAAAATGATTTCGATTCTCGCGGGTCCGGGAGAGCAGAGGCTCCCTGGCTTACAAGAGTCGAAATAATATGGCGGAAAAGAGAAGAGCAGCGGAGGGAAAGAGGTTGCTGCAGTGATGGGCAACGTGGTTTCGTATGGTCGAGTGGTCATCGATGTATGGTGGAGTATAAGAGATACAGAGAAAGATGGGAACAAGCGGAAGAAGAAGAAGAAGAAGAAGAAGAAGAAGAAGTAGCAGAAGGAAATGAAGAAGCAGAAGGAGATGAAGAAGAAGAAGAAAAAGATGAAGGAGGAGGAGAAGAAGAAGATGGAGATGGAAAAGAAGAAGGAGGAGGAGGAGAAGGAAGAGAAAAAGGAGGATGTAGAGGAAAGAATATACGAGGGAGAGAAGGAACGAAAAGAAGAGAAAAAAAAACGTGACAGAGACAGAGGAGAGTATATGGTGAGCTCGTCTACAGAGAGTGGTTCGCAGGGGGAGGAAGGGTTCCAAGAGGAGTCGGTTGGCCGACGGAATGTGGCTTGACCGGCCATTCTGCCACATCCCCCGCCTCCTCTCTCTCACGCCAGAGAGCCCGCGATGTGGACCCATCGTGAGTGCTTGCGCGCGCGCACCCTCTCTCTCTCTCTCTCTGAGACTGGCCCAACCGCCGTTGGGCCTAATGGGGGCCCCTCCATTGGGGTGCTCAAATATTCTTGCGCTATCGCTCGGACATCTTCTCGTCGCATTTCTCTTGGTTTGTCGCTCGCTCGCTCGCTCGCACGCGGGCGTCCGCGAGAAGAGATCTCTCCGACGTTGAAACGCGCGCGGCAAAGCCGGAGGAGAAGTAGCAACCATTTTTAACGCCCTGCACATATATATATGTGCATATATATATATAGATATATATATATATATATATATACACGATCAAAGCTATGGGAGCTTCGCTTACATGGCTTCCACGCAACGTAGGTGTTATACAGTCGAATCTTTGAAGAGTCAAAAGTCTCTTGTGTCAATATAATACACGTTCACCATATAGATACATTTTTTACTTCAATATATTTTACTAAAATTTCTTGAGTTTAGTTTAAACTATTTTTCCAGACTAAGCTGGACTGTTTTGCGGTAAGCTATATATAGGCCCATTAATCGATAAATTTGTCAGAATGACCTTTTTTCTCACAATACAAGAATGTCAGATGAAGTTGGGCTATTTTCTCATAAGTTAAATAAATAAAGTTGACTTATTTTGCCACAAGTCTTATAATTTCCGTATATATAGCTTTCTTTTGATATATTATTATAATTATTATTATAATTATTATTGATTCTGCATTTAATGATATTCAATCAGCTGCAAAAGTCTCCGACAAAAATGAAATTTTTGTCTGAATCTTCTGCTCACTTCGAAATTATATTTTTATTCTTTTTGAAAGTTTGGTTAACCCCGTCGAGTCATTTTTTTCTTGATACTCGAAGCTTCGTCTGAAGACTCTCGTGGAGAGGAGAAGAAACATCAGACACACACAATTTATTTACCCGATGCCATCGTCCAAAGACGAGAGAGTGTGTGCTCTGCTGAAGGAGGCATAAGAATAAGGAACGATACTGAGGGTGTACGAGAGAGGGAGCGAAAGATTGCTTATGGTTTCTCTTCTCTGTGGGAATATGATCTTGACGTGAGAGTGCACAACAAAATTTTTAGCGTACGTCATTCTCTACCTCCTATAGACCTGGAGACCCTCCTCTGAGCTTCTTAACCGCGTACATATACTTTTTCTTTCCTTCTCTCTCTCTCTCTCTCTCTCTCTCTCTCTCTCTCTCTCCCTTTTACCATCTGACCATCGAGATATGAGCCACGAAAAATATTCGTCGAGAACGTATAATATACTATATTACAAACACAATGAGAAAAAGAGAGAGAGAGACGCAGGGCTTGAACACGTCTCTCGTATCATCCATTGAAATAAAGATCTTGTCGGCGAATCATCTCAAGCTTACGAGCATGTTCCAGCGGCATCAAACGTTTTGGGTCTATTTTATTATTTTTATTTTTTGAATAATAAAAAATCTATTTTCTATTTTCTATGAAAATTCTTTGACGACAGACCGAAAATATCGAAGGTCTGAAATATTTTTGTAAAAAAATCAACGGGGAAAGCGGTTAAAACTAAGCATCTAATTTGACATTTATCTCGAATGAGCTAAAAATTCAACGCAAGACTATTTTCACATCTATGAGCATTGCCAATTGCAAGGAGATATAACTTTTTCGTATTGCATCGAGATGAGAAAAATGATTTTTCCAAGGTTGATATGTAACTTGGGGCAGCCTTACGATCGCTTCGTATTCTCTCGCGAGAGAGAGAGAGTCTGACCCTTGTAACTCGACTGGTATACGCATCCTTCTCTTTTTTCAAACCTCCCCTCGATTCTTCGAAGGTTCTTTGACTCGAAGACCTTACGTACCTTTACTTACCTTCGTAGGAGTATATTATACCACAGAGTCGCGTATAACTGGTACGTGTACAGTGGAAGCTTCGATAAGGCTGAAAGCTCGGGTTCGCGACAGTGGTCTATCGGCTCGCGCATGCGCCATGGATCTTGACACTGATGTACATTTCTAACACTTCACCTCGAATTTTTTAAAGCTCTTTTCTCTCAATCCTCTAAACAGATTTGACTGAAACTTTGACAGTCCCTGTATAAAAGTGGCAAGAGGCTATATGATAAATTTCTTAACAATGACGGCAAAATTCGAAAGATGGCGACGATTATTCGACTGAGAATCTTTTTAAGGTTATGTCAAATAATGCAACATCAGATCTGAGAAACTATAGTTGACTTGAAGTGTGCTTTGACTTATCAGAATTTCGACTGTATGCCATATCTTAAGATGCAGCATGTACAACGTACATATACGTGTATTGCCTTGCAGCAGCAGCAGCAGCAGCTAGCAGCAGAAGCAGCGAAAGAATATATATAAGGCGTCTTTAATCGCATGCGCGATCCTGCGGGTTCCCTTATGTAGTTTATTATATCTCGCACAGAGAATTTTCGCTCTCTCTCATTCTCTTATAAGCGCGTTTCGTTTGTGAGGAAGAATCTCGCTGGTTTCTCGAGATCCACCTACCGCGCGCTCGAAAACCGACCGGGCAAATCCATCTTCCGAGAGCATTTATTCTCGCTGACAACACGAGAATCGAGAGAAGCCGAAGTTCGTTTATACGTCGTGTTGTTCCACAATGCTCGCATTTGCCTAACGAGACACAAACACACACACACACACACACACATATAAATTCGATTATTAACTCATTTTTTTAAATTGTTTTTTAGGAATATTGTTCCGTTTCATTCTTCATAGATGGAATATTCCGTCAGAGATGCTTTCACGGACTAGTGACTACGTACGATGGGGCATGTGCTATATATATGGCAGATTTATCATTGCAATAATGTTGAAATAAACGTTGAAGAGAAAAAAAGAGGGAGGAAACGGAAGGTTCGCGAATCAACGGACCTTGAATGATATTCGAAGCGTGTAAATGGACGCATTTGAGATGTGAAATATATATATATATATATATATATATATATATATATATTCCATTTTCATTGATACCCATAAAGGATTGCAATGATAAATCTTCTATATTGAATTAAGGGAGTTTTACACAATTACTGCTCACGGAATTGTTCCACCGATTAAAATTTCCCTCAACATTATTAACTTATTATGATTTTTAACTGATTTATGCACACTCATAAATCAAGTTGCTGATGCAGTTTGCAGATCGGCAAACTGCAGAACCGTATACGCGTGCGATTTTTAGTTTCGTGTCTTGCCGGGTTACCAAATTTATTCCACGAAGGTTTAACGTCGAAGCGGGTGCAGTTACGTACGCGGAATTGTAAAAAAAAAAATCATGAATTTGTCCCCTCTCTCTTTTTCTCTCTCTCTCTCTTTTAATATTACAATTTGACGTGATTATTTACGCGATAAATTGTGTTTTATTGACTTTATTAGCCAAGAATAAAGTTTTATTAATTCAAATAATTTTATCACATGATATAACGCTTGAAAAATGATCCCCTAGGAAAAATCGTTATTGAGCTGTTAATGAATATCGGGAAAAATAATTTTATTTAAGAACGATAAAGGTGAAGAAAAATTGAAGAGAGATAGACAGAGAGAGAGAGAGAGAGATATCTGGCGAGGATTATCGCAAAAGTAAAGCAGCACACACCGGTCTGTAAAACCGGCGAGAGAAGACTTCCATCGCCGCGCACTCCTTTCCCCTTCGCAGGGAGAGCTCTTAGGATATAAAGATATATATATATGCACACAGACACACCTATACAGATATATATATATATAAGATGGTCCGAGGGGAGCAGCCTCTCCTCACCATCTGCATAACCGGTAACGCGGCTATAGTCTCGGGAATATCATCCCGAGAGACTCGAGGCTTCGCGTCGTATCGCGTTATAGCGAAAATTCACGATGGAACTTTAGGAAAGAAACAAGAGAGTACAGAAAGCGTTCACCGGCACGCAGATATATATATATATATATATATATTCATACATACATGCAGAAAGTAATTTTTTTGCGGTGAAGCTGACCGGTTTGTCGTGCAATCGACATTGAGGAAATTTTGCACTGAACGCGCTTCCAGCGAGTGCATATCAAATTGATCGGCTTCAACAAAAATGAAGTGATATTCCATCTATATAGATGTATACACACGAGCGTGATATAGACGACCATCAGTGGAAATGAAAGTCATCGGACAATGAGACTCGTCACCATCGTTATTCAAAATGGAAAAACTGATATATATAGAAATAACGCTTATTGAGAAACGGATTTTCGAATAGCATCGCCAATTTTTTGCTAACAATCGCCGCTCGAAATATCCAAACACGTGGCTCATATGACAATTTTTGATGAAAAAAAACAGGAATTTCAAGCCACCATTCTCCCAGTAAAAACTTTCCACGAGAACGAATTATTTTCACAAAAATAAATCGTTCAGTTCTATTCTAAAGTCTATTTAAAATTCCCGAAACTGATCTATTAAAAATCAGTCATGTCAAAATCCGGTACCGAATTTTTCATCAATTCACTGTTTGGTCTTCGCTGGCGGCCACATTGATTCCTCTACTTGGAATTGTCGCGTCTAATTTGATGCTGCTGATTCAACTGAGAATGGTAAGTTTGTCATGCCCGAGTACAAGTTGTGAAGCGCACCTTAAACTGTTAGGGTGCATTTCGGCAGTCACAGAGAACGTTTTAAAAACTCCATTTGTATAACTTTGATGGTATTTAGGCAAAATACTCTAGAACTTGGTCTAATAAAGTATAACTTGAACCACGCTATCTGAATGGCTCGCCCAACAGTTGTTTTCAGGTGTTGGACTTTGCTTTTGCCACAGTTGATATAGTATGACGTGCTCGAGGCTAACTTAGTTTCCTCTACTTGGAATTGTCGCGGCTAATTTGATGCTGCTTGTTCTTAGCTGCTGATTCAACTGAGAATGGTAAGTTTGTCATGCCCAAGTACAAATTGTGAAGGGCACCTTAAACTGTTAGGGTGCATTTCGGCAGTCACAGAGAACGTTTTAAAAACTCCATTTGTATAACTTTGATGGTATTTAGGCAAAATACTCTAGAACTTGGTCTAATAAAGTATAACTTGAACCACGCTATCTGAATGGCTCGCCCAACAGTTGTTTTCAGGTGTTGGACTTTGCTCTTGCCACAGACGTACTCGAGGCTAACTTAGTTTCCTCTACTTGGAATTGTCGCGTCTAATTTGATGCTGCTTGTTCCAAGCTGCTGATTCAACTGAGGATGGTAATAAGTTTGTCGTGCCCAAGTACAAGTTGTGAAGCGCACCTAAAACTGTTAGGGTGCATTTCGGTAGTCACAGAGAACGTTTTAAAAACTCCATTTGTATAACTTTGATGGTATTTAGGCAAAATACTCTAGAACTTGGTCTAATAAAGTATAACTTGAACCACTCTATCTGAATGCCTCGCCCAACAGTTGTTTTCAGGTGTTGGACTTTGCTTTTGCCACAGTTGATATAGTATGACGTACTCGAGGCTAACTTAGTTTCCTCGACTTGGAATTGTCGCGGCTAATTTGATGCTGCTTGTTCTAAGCTGCTGATTCAACTGAGAATGGTACGTTTGTCATGCCCAAGTACACGTTGTGAAACGCACCTTAAACTGTTAGGGTGCATTTCGGCAGTCACAGAGAACGTTTTAAAAACTCCATTTGTATAACTTTGATGGTATTTAGGCAAAATACTGTAGAACTTGGTCTAATAAAGTATAACTTGAACCACGCTATCTGAATGGCTCGCCCAACAGTTGTTTTCAGGTGTTGGACTTTGCTCTTGCCACAGACGTACTCGAGGCTAACTTAGTTTCCTCTACTTGGAATTGTCGCGTCTAATTTGATGCTGCTTGTTCCAAGCTGCTGATTCAACTGAGGATGGTAATAAGTTTGTCGTGCCCAAGTACAAGTTGTGAAACGCACCTAAAACTGTTAGGGTGCATTTCGGTAGTCACAGAGAACGTTTTAAAAACTCCATTTGTATAACTTTGATGGTATTTAGGCAAAATACTCTAGAACTTGGTCTAATAAAGTATAACTTGAACCACTCTATCTGAATGCCTCGCCCAACAGTTGTTTTCAGGTGTTGGACTTTGCTTTTGCCACAGTTGATATAGTATGACGTACTCGAGGGTCACTTAGTTTCCTCTACTTGGAATTGTCGCGGCTAATTTGATGCTGCTTGTTCTAAGCTGCTGATTCAACTGAGAATGGTACGTTTGTCATGCCCAAGTACACGTTGTGAAACGCACCTTAAACTGTTAGGGTGCATTTCGGCAGTCACAGAGAACGTTTTAAAAACTCCATTTGTATAACTTTGATGGTATTTAGGCAAAATACTCTAGAACTTGGTCTAATAAAGTATAACTTGAACCACGCTATCTGAATGGCTCGCCCAACAGTTGTTTTCAGGTGTTGGACTTTGCTTTTGCCACAGTTGATATAGTATGACGTGCTCGAGGCTAACTTAGTTTCCTCTACTTGGAATTGTCGCGGCTAATTTGATGCTGCTTGTTCTTAGCTGCTGATTCAACTGAGAATGGTAAGTTTGTCATGCCCAAGTACAAATTGTGAAGGGCACCTTAAACTGTTAGGGTGCATTTCGGCAGTCACAGAGAACGTTTTAAAAACTCCATTTGTATAACTTTGATGGTATTTAGGCAAAATACTCTAGAACTTGGTCTAATAAAGTATAACTTGAACCACGCTATCTGAATGGCTCGCCCAACAGTTGTTTTCAGGTGTTGGACTTTGCTCTTGCCACAGACGTACTCGAGGCTAACTTAGTTTCCTCTACTTGGAATTGTCGCGTCTAATTTGATGCTGCTTGTTCTTAGCTGCTGATTCAACTGAGAATGGTAAGTTTGTCATGCCCAAGTACAAATTGTGAAGGGCACCTTAAACTGTTAGGGTGCATTTCGGCAGTCACAGAGAACGTTTTAAAAACTCCATTTGTATAACTTTGATGGTATTTAGGCAAAATACTCTAGAACTTGGTCTAATAAAGTATAACTTGAACCACGCTATCTGAATGGCTCGCCCAACAGTTGTTTTCAGGTGTTGGACTTTGCTCTTGCCACAGACGTACTCGAGGCTAACTTAGTTTCCTCTACTTGGAATTGTCGCGTCTAATTTGATGCTGCTTGTTCCAAGCTGCTGATTCAACTGAGGATGGTAATAAGTTTGTCGTGCCCAAGTACAAGTTGTGAAGCGCACCTAAAACTGTTAGGGTGCATTTCGGTAGTCACAGAGAACGTTTTAAAAACTCCATTTGTATAACTTTGATGGTATTTAGGCAAAATACTGTAGAACTTGGTCTAATAAAGTATAACTTGAACCACGCTATCTGAATGGCTCGCCCAACAGTTGTTTTCAGGTGTTGGACTTTGCTTTTGACACAATTGATATAGTATGACGTACTCGAGGCTAACTTGGTTTTCCTGTTTGCGGACTTTGCCTCTTAGTATTTCAAGGCTGAGCTATTAATTGGGACTTTCAGACACGTGTATGGCTTGAACAGTTATAAGTATCAGCGTTAAAATTTTTATGATTCATTCGATCTTCGTATGGGTTCAAGAAATTATCATTGAAAAAATTGTGAAAAAAGAATTTGCAAATGATTACTGCAAAAATGAATTCTATGTATTTGTTGAGCTCTGCAACTGCAGTTGTCGATGATTTCGATATACCGAGGCGACTCATTTTATTTCACTTTAGAACATGAGTAATATAGAAGTCACGCTAAACATTTTTTTTCATTTGCCACATAAAAAAAAAAAAAAAATACCATCATTATTCTCCAAAAAGTTTGAACATTTTTACGTAGCTCCAAGAGCCTTAATTTGGAGCTTTTTTCACTCAGGAAAGTTGCTTTATCACAGAAATTCGACAATCCTCACTTGAGTGATCCTCACTGCCCCCCCCCCCCGCGCGCTATAGCTTGTGGAGCAAGCTAAGAGCTCAAGAGTATGATCTTCTCGACGTACACAATCTTCTCCGGTTCCCTTTCTTCGCTCGCAGCTACAGCAGACACGAGGAACATGTTGGATGAACGAGCTAAGAAGCGTAGGCGCTCGCTTGCTTTTGCTGCTGCTGCTGCTGCTCTGCTGCTGGGCAGACTTGACGACCGATGACATCATCGGTCTCGGCCTGGCAGAAAATGACTTCGGGGTAAGAAGCGTTGGCTCTGAAACTTCGCTGAGGACTCTGGGAAACGATCAAACCGCGATCTTGTACATCGCGAATCATATCTGACAGCCTCACATACACACACATATATATAATGATGTTTGGACACCTCGTTTGATTGTACACACATATGCATACATTTTCGTTCGAATATAAATTTCTAAATTACATCTACTCGTGAAATTTTGTATTACTATATATTAATTGGCGTCGAGATGCTGCCGCGTTTCTCAATACATATCTACTTACACATGTACACAGAAAATGACTCCAGGGTAAGAAGCATTGGTTCTGAAACGTCGCTGAGGACTCTGGGAAACGATCAAACCGCGATCTTGTACATCGCGAATCATATCTGACAGCCTCACATACACACACAGACATATATATATATATAATGATGTTTGGACACCTCGTTTAATTGTACACACATTTTCGTTCGAATATAAATTTCTAAATTACATCTACTCGTGAAATTTTGTATTACTATATATAGTTGGCGTCGAGATGCTGCCGCGTTTCTCAATACATATCTACTTACACATGTACACATGCCACAGTTGGGTATATTTTAAACATTCAACATCATCGAACGTCATCGCGACGTTTTGGCCTCGAACGTTCGTTCGTCATGCACACCCAATATAGGTACTTGCGTGTTTGGCACTTGTAGAGTATTTGCGTGAGTACTGTGTTACGATAATCAACCTGGGTCACTGGCAATTGGTTGTGAGTATAATTATTTAAATATTCATTTGAGCCTCACATTCAGAGCATCGTGGTGCACAGCATGAAATTTTGAAATTTGTTCAAATTGCTTTCGAGTACGGTTTAGAATTTTACTCGACGTCACGATAATTCTAGGCGAAATGACTTTCTAATGCAACGAATTCTATTATATATTACTATATACGAGTGAACATAACGATTTACAAATCCTCATTTTTTTTTCTCTCTATCTGATTTGTAATGTTGAATTTTTATTATGAGTGTTAATTATTGAAATTTAATCGATTTAATGATTAATTCATTTGTATAATGGATTCAAACTCGTACAAGTTATGGATGACTTATTTTGCGAAGGATCTCATAACTAATTTTTCTATGTATGGTATGTTATGGGACAAGTTTTTCTTTGAATACTTTTCATGGTCGCTTCATCGAAGCTATATATATACAGTCGAACTATATATATTGAGTAATCGTTGAAACGTCGATTGGAAAATCGTTTGCACGAATTTTCAAAAGGAAAGTAATGCGTTGATGACGTTGGACCAATCTAGACAAAATAATGTATAATTCATAGAGAAAAGATTTATGATAATCAAACCACCCAAATATGGCCAAGTTTGTCGGAATAATTTCTCACAAAGCATTTTTTTGTGTCGTAAACAGATTTTTTTTGATTTTTTTTTTTTTTAGTAACATTTTGGGCGATGAGACAATTTTTGATGAAAAAAAAAGGAATTTCAAGCCACCATTTTACAAGGTTTACAAAATTACCACTGAGAGTATTGCAAGATCCGTTCCCCAGTAAAAACTTTCCACGAGAACGAATTATTTTGACAAAAATAATTCGTTCAGTTCTATTCTAAAGTCTATTTAAAATTCCCAAAACTGATCTATTAAAAATGAGTCAAGTCAAAATCCGGTACGAATTTTTCATCAAATCACTGTTTGGTCTTCGCTGGCGGCCACATTGATTCCTCTACTTGGAATTGTCGCGTAATCGTTGAAACGTCGATTGGAAAATCGTTTGGACGAATTTTCAAAAGGAAAGTAATGCGTTGATGACGTTGGATCAATCTAGACAAAATAATGTATAATTCATACAGAAAAGATTTATGATGATCAAAGTACCCAAATATGGCCAAGTTTGTCGGAATAATTTCTCGCAAAGCTTTTTTTTGTGTCGAAAACAGATTTTTTTTTATTTTTTTTTTAGTAACATTTTGGGCGATGAGAATAACTTCCTATTTA
This sequence comes from Dyspetes luteomarginatus, assembly GCA_963669185.1. Classification (NCBI taxonomy): domain Eukaryota; kingdom Metazoa; phylum Arthropoda; class Insecta; order Hymenoptera; family Ichneumonidae; genus Dyspetes; species Dyspetes luteomarginatus. The sequence goes on along the minus strand of OY769903.1, from coordinate 13,651,582 downwards.
AATAAACTGGACAATATGACATTCGTTCAACTTCTATACAATTATATAGGAGAGAAAGTTGATAAACTTTGTTCTTTTTTTATATTATTTGAATAAAAATGGCTGCAGTCTGCAAATAATGAATATTGTCATAAATGTTTAGACATGGATGGGTATAGATTATTATTTAAGAAAGACAATCGGTCATTTGGCATCAGCTGAGTTAATTTTTTCTTCCAATTTCATCTTTATACATTTTGATTTTTATTGTAATTCATTTTCTTGAGGTACGCTGAAAAGTTTATATATATATAGGCAATCTACCGATTAAAATCGTGAATTTTTTATGGTGCCCTTAAGCCCTAAATTTTATACTCACACAAGTTTGAGGACTTTTCTACCGATAACAGAGAAATTAAATCACAGGGATACTCGTTACTGATCTAGTCACGTGAATACTTCAATACCGCGTAACCAGCAAACGCGATGCCTGGCGGTGTCTCTTGTGCCGCCTTGAAGTCATCGAATTCACCGGGAATCGAGCTCAAAGCGAAAAATTCACCCATGGGCGATTACATACACGTCAGTAAATACATATATTATTTTTTAGAATTTTTTGTGTATTAGTGAAATAAAATTTGTCAAGTTTTTACAACGAAATTTGTTTCTTCCACAGGACTCATCGTCAAGTGAAATAATTTCTCTGTTACCTTTCCTCATTTAATTATAAATAAATGTAACAAAATTTTTTATACAAAACATAAACATAGAATTTTTGTCGCAGATCTTGCATATTTATTTGCACATATTTTAATCTGTCAAAGCATATAGAAAAACAACATGAAATTATTTATAATAATTTTGAACTTTCAGAGATTTGTATTAAAAAGATTAATGAAGAATGAAAAAAAAAAATGATGTCAGAACAGCAGATGGAATTACACTTTTTCTCTCAATTTCCCTTCCGCTACTCTGTTTTGGAGCTTTTTATTTGCCATCGACGAAAAATGGATTATAATTGTAATAAGCTGAAATAGAATTGATGAGAAAAGTTTTTAATTTTCTAACAAAAGATAATAATTTTTTCTTTTTTCAAATTTGCCATCTCCAAAAGTGTGACTGATATGAGAAAAAGATAATGAATGGACCGCCTGCAGAGATCAACTCTGTGTGCGAAGAGAGAAAGTTTCCGGCATGTTTTTTTCTTTTTTTCTCCGCGGTGAACAGATTAGAGACGAAAAGATTTCAACGGCGAGATATATAGATGGACCAAAATGAGTTTCTTCGGTCGGCGGTCCAGCGAGGGACTCTCGAACAATTCATAGATCATTGCCAAGGAGAGAAACTTCTATCTTTTTCTTTTCTCTAGACCAGCACTCTGCGACCATAATATGAGCTCTAAAGGGATTAGTCTAACTCTCGCATGGAAATCTTCGAGCCATCATCATAAATTTTCCACGTTCGGTTCTCAGGAGTCCATCATCAGGTAACGTTTCAATCCCCTTTCCAATACCGCAAGAACGATCCTCGTTTGTACAAATCCAATACAGACAAAGAAAAAATGACTGATCGCTCTTGCAGCTTACAATTATGATTTTATCACTACGAATAAACCACAATTATTTAACGGCTAATTGTTACTCAGATGTAGCAAACACTAGATAGTACATACTTTGCCAAAAAAAGTTAATGAGGCATTCCTATGATAATAATAACAATATTCTTCTTTTGGCAAATGCAACAGCGCTATTATTTTCGAAAATATTTCCAACAGAAAGTATCATCATTTCTAAAATAATCCAAAGGACATAGAAAATATAATTTTATAACTTTTAAATTCTGTATTGCTTAAACATCTATTGTAAATTTTTTTTAAGTATTCGAACTTTCTTCATTGAAAAACTGTGCAAGTACTTTTCAATATCAAAGAAGTGTCTCTGAGTTAACTTTTAACTTTTCGTTTTCAATGAAAAATGATTCGCAATGCTGGTCCGATTTTCCTTTCCTTTTTTTTTGTTCAGAAACGATTTAATAATTCATGAGACTTCATTTTATATCGAGTGAAATTACACTTCGGTTTAATTCGGTAACTTAAACATTGACTTTCCAAACGAAAGACTCTAATTTTTAAACAATTAAAGTCATGAAAAATGTAGATTAACAATTACTACATCGTTAGAGTATAGTCTAGTGAACAAAAATAGGAATAAAAAAAAATTGAATTAGCATAATGGATTATTCTTCGGAGTAAATCTGAAGTAAAATGTAACTTGTTAGCAGTCAGCATAAATCGTTAAATTTATATGGGCATAATTCACTATGCATGGTTTTTTACGTTAACAACAAAGACTGCAAATATTACTAACACCTTAACAGTATCTTTTAATTGGACAATTTCGTTATTTCTTCGGAGAAATCTGAAGTAAAATGTAACTTGTTAGCAGTCAGCATAAATCGTTAACTTTATATGGGCATAATTCGCTATGAATGGTTTTTTACGTTAACAACAAAGACTGCAAATATTACTAACACCTTAACAGTATCTTTTAATTGGACAATTTCGTTATTTCTTCGGAGAAATCTGAAGTAAAATGTAACTTGTTAGCAGTCAGCATAAATCGTTAAATTTATATGGGCATAATTCGCTATGAATGGTTTTTTACGTTAATAACAAAGACTGCAAATATTACTAACACCTTAACAGTGTCTTTTAATTGGACAATTTCGTTATTTCTTCGGAGAAATCTGAAGTAAAATGTAACTTGTTAGCAGTCAGCATAAATCGTTAAATTTATATGGGCATAATTCGCTATGAATGGTTTTTTACGTTAATAACAAAGACTGCAAATATTACTAACACCTTAACAGTGTCTTTTAATTGGACAATTTCGTTATTTCTTCGGAGAAATCTGAAGTAAAATGTAACTTGTTAGCAGTCAGCATAAATCGTTAACTTTATATGGGCATAATTCGCTATGAATGGTTTTTTACGTTAACAACAAAGACTGCAAATATTGCTAACACCTTAACAGTATCTTTTAATTATACAATTTCATTATTTCTTCGGAGAAATCTCAAGTAAAATGTAACTTGTTAGCAGTCAGCATAAATCGTTAAATTTATATGGGCATAATTCGCTATGGAGGGTTTTTTACGTTAACAACAAAGACTGCAAATATTGCCAACACCTTAACAGTATCCTTCAATTGTACAATTTCGCTAGAATTGTTAAAAACAATTTAGCGTTAATTTGTAGTTAATTTCATTGAGAAAAGTTCGACAACCATAGAAATATACGAACATTTCCTTAAGGGGGAGACCCTCATTTAGACGATTTCTCCGTCGCGTATGCGACTCCCTTCGTGCAAGGAAAATAAATAGTAGATTTGTTATGGGTGATCCGTTTGTGTGTGTGTGCGTGTGTGCTGGGATAGTTTGGAATGCGAGAGAGAAAAATACTAAAAATAGAGAAAGAAAAAAAAAATAAGTGGAGGAAATGATCTTTTAGGGCTATTGATGTGGCCGGTGCCCGGGCTCTTTTCGATGCTGTATATATGTATATGGTAGTATGAGAATTACTAAAAGAACTTCGGAATATCCCACCTGACTGCTCGGAATGACCTGCGTTATGGCTCGTCTCTCGACATTGTTGGCCTCCTCTGCTTCTAAACCACTAAACCAACGAGAGAAAATATCGCTTGTATCGTGAAGCTGACCGAGTGCCTTCTATATAGCCTTTCTTACTATATTTTCTTAATTATTTAATATTGAATATTATGATAAATATATAAATTTGTGTAAAATGAAAAATAGTTGAAAATTATATTATACCCGAATGATTATTAATTATTGTTAAAAAAATTGAGATTACAACTTTTTGCGAATAATTAGACGTGCATAAATTAAAGTGAGAATACTTTTATAATTGACTCGACTCTTACTTCTTTACCATCGATCTGATTAATGGCTCATGAGAGTTGTTATTTTCATGGACAAATATGAAACAATTATTTTGATTAAAAACGTAATATCATTATTTAATCAATTTGGTAGAAATGTTATTTTTCGAATAATTGAGAATAATAATTCGTTCAGGATTATCTTAAGGGCACATTTCTTCATTTCAAATTAAATCATACTTTGGTTGAAATTCATTCAGTCTTGATCGTTTGAAAAAACAATCAAAAGAGATCAAGAGATTTCTGCCCATAACTTCATAGTAGAATGAATCATTTTATTAATAATAATAATAATAATAATAATAATAATAATAATAATAATAATAATAATAATAATAATGATAACATTCCAAACGTTTTTTTATTATTCAACATCGAACAGTTGAATCGTTAAAACCGGGTGAAATTTAATAGGTGAAAAAAATTAATTATAGTGGCTCAGATTTTGCTCGTCAACTCTTTTAAATCGGTCAATTTCATCGTGTGAGGGACAGTTTATACGTGGCTCTAGCTGTGGCAACAAAAGGGACGCTCTGTAGTAGAAGCCCGCTTGGGCCCTGTACGAAAAATGCGAAGAGCCAGAGAAAGAAGAAGACGAAGAAGAAAAGGAGAATGAGAAGGAAACGAAGAAGAAAAAGGAGAATGACAGGGCGTGGAGAGCTGGTTCGCGTTGATGCTCCAACCACCGAAATCTGCCCCTCGGTCTCGGGCACTGTGATTGGGGCCCCCCCAAGAGGGTGAGACAGCCATAAACTTACTTCGGCGACCGAAGGGACTTTAGGGGCCTCGGAAATGCAGAGGGCGACGCCGAAGAAGAAGAAGAAGAAGAAGAAGAAGAAGATGAAGGTTTTATTTTTTACCGTGAGCGTCCCGGGCAGGTGCGAACCGATTTCTATGGTACCCGCCCGGCAACGGTCTCGAAAAATCCGGTGTGCAGCTCTCTCTCTCTCTTTCTCTCTTTTCCTCTCTCGACTTGTACCCCAAGCCGACTACTCTGAGATGCCAACCGACGAAAATCCGTGCCGCCCTTTTGCCTTCGCCAGGGACTTGTATCTACACTCGAAAATATCCCTGCAGACCATCTCCCTTGGACTGACTGCGTCCTATAATCCCCTACCGAATTTCTCGTCAGACCTTTTTTAATTCTATTTTCCGTTTTATTTGACTTTGATTTTTATCATTGCTGCTCTGGATATAATGTAAGAATATTCGCCGAGATTATATATTTTTTTTTATATTGAATAACAGCAATGGAGGAGGTGAAAAAATGAAGTTTTATCAGGAAATAGTCGAAGGTATTCCGGTTCTGAATTTTTTTTTCCCGAGTACATGAGTACCAATCGAACAAACGTGCACCACGATGGGCAGCGATCCAATATGGATATCACAGCGTTCAGAAACTCTGAGGATACTGCAATAACCCCATGTAAAAATTGTCCCATATAATCTCCCCTATTTTTTATTCTAATATTCATATTTTTTTACTGTAATTTATTCTTAATTATTGTATCGAAAAATCATTCAAAATGCTTTTCTCATTCGTCCATACGTCCATTTCTGTTTCACTTGAGTTTCATAAATTAAGGGATTATAAAGTGTCAGGTGGGTTGATGGCAGGTATAAAAAAAAATGCATGAGAATCGAAAAAGGGCCAAGCTACGAGAATACCTATGAGGTCCGAGAAACTGCGTAGAGCAAGGACGATGCACATCCGCCGGAAGTCGAAGGGCAATGCCAACGCTGATTCAAGGCTACGGTGCAGTGCGTGACGACTTAGGCTTAGCCATAATTACATTTTACCTCAACATAATACATATATATATATATATGATATATTGTATATAAGGCATGCGGATGTAGTGGACTACCTTCTAAAGGACCTTCCACGTGTACTTTGTACATAAAGGCCCTTTCACGTGTAAGTCGTTTCCGTTATGAACAATAAAATGCATCAAAACGAATGATATTTCAGCCAACAGACACAGCTACAGTCCATCGTTCCATTATGTGAATTCGTTAAGTCATGTAGATGATCCTTAAAAATAATAATGGTAAGAATAATCAGCTGATCGTGAGACATAATTCATATATTATGGCTGGACAAAAATAAATCTGCAATAAAATATTTTCAAGCTAAATTAACGATCGGTAAAGAAAGTCATCCACACACGTCAACCACACCATATGGAAATAAATTAAAGGGAGCCGTAATTTTGCAATTACATAAAAAAAATAATAATAAGTCGCGCTTTAAATACTTAGAAAAAATTGAGCAAATTATTCTGAAACGATTGGACCAGAGAATTTATCCGTCACGAGGAGTAAATTAATTGAGCATTACAAATCTCATCGTCCACAGGTATCAGGTGCAAGTTATATAGATACAAGTTTGGTATATATATATATATATATATATATATATATATATATGTATATATATGTATAAAACTCGAAGTGTATATAACTGACGAGGCGAGGAATTGAAATAAGCGTTAGACGTAACGGTACCGATTCTTTTCCCAGGTATAAAGTTTCATCGTTCAGAATTTTGCCTTAAAATTTGGCAAAAAAAAAAAAAAAAAAGTCCCTGTCAAGTTACATGCCGAGGCCGATGAGTTTTGCAATGAGTAACAAAACGGCCGACCATGGACAGCCCTGATCGTGCATGGACGCTGCCTAACCTCAGTTTTATTCGGCTCTTACCGCCACGCGGGGAGGTCTGACCTTCGTCAGATCCGTGTGTGTGAGTTCCCGCGTGGTTTGCAAAACGATCCAATGGTGTGTACACTACTATTATTATGGTATATAGAGGGTTCCTGCTTGGCTCTAAAGTGTGGTTCCTGATACGCATGCGAAATTTCATTCACGCAACCGTCACGTACCGGCTCTTTTTCCTTCGTAGTATATAATACATATATGCACACATATATGTACAAACACGGCCATATATATATGTGGACAAAGACATGCGCACGAGTGATATAGTAAATTTTAATAATAGTAATAATAATAAAAACGCATTCCCGGACGAAAAGTAAAGGACGAAGAGACGAATGTCCGTGCATTTGTATATCTATAGAGTGTGCGATTGGTCTCGACTTTCAAGCTTCCAACCCCAATGCGAGGGACATTACATCGAGAATGTTCCGTAGCTCGTCGGGGACGTTAACGAAGTATATATATATATATATATGTAGATGTATATGTAGATGTATGTATATACATGGGGCCCTATGGCCCCCGGGTATGTATAGTTTCTCGTATATAGCTACAACACACATCTGTTACAGGTGTGTGAGTGCCTGCGTGGGTGTGTATGGCAACCCTCCCAATTCTTGTAGACGGCGGTGGGGACATCAGCGACGGCCGCGAGATATTTTTATAATATAGAGAGAGAGAGAGGAGGGGAGAGAGAGAGAGAGAGAGAGAGAGAGGCAGAGAGAGAGAGAGAGAGAGAGAGGCAGAGAGAGAGAGAGAGAGATCTACACACGTATAAAACCGGCATAAGAACATAAGGATATGGATCTTTTCGTGGCCTCTCCTCAGACCATCATAGAGAGAGAGACGGGAGAGAAAGAGAGAAAATGGCGAAAAGATTCTTTTTCAGCAAGCCGAATTCATTGGGCTCTTTCTCTCTATCTCTCTCTCATCGCTGGCTAAAGCGCGCGCGCTCATTTTAGCACACACATTGACCGCGGCGAAGAGACGCGACTATATATATATATATACAAGGAGAAGAGAAGAATCGTAAAATAGGAGGCGCAACCGAAGAGAACGGGATGAGAAGCGAAAAAGTAATACCGAAAAGAGAGAAAAACGTTGAGTTGAAGGGGGGCGAAACGAGAAAAGACGACGGGGACCGGCGCGTCGAACACGAAACCCGTGGTTCACTCTATTCTCTCCACTCTCCTCTTTCCCGACGAACATACACACATATATATATATATATGTAAGTATTGTATCATGTGCCTCAAAGTATAATGGCGTATACGGTGTGTAAAAGCATAGACTGTATAAGCCCTTACGGTTTTAAGGCGCGTGATATATCTATATGCTGTACTGTATAGCTATATAGAATAAACGGTACCTATATATATATAAATATATATTGTCGCGAGACCATTCTGCGTCCTTTTCCCGCATTTACGAGGGGAGTTTGGGTCATTGGTTGTGTAGTACGTTGGATAAGTTCGGCGTATGGGAATCGTTACGGGGCCTCATCGTCGTAGCCATCGTAGCCGTCGCGACTATACAGCCGTTTGGAATGCGTCCGTTTTTTCTCCTCTTCGTTTCACTCTATTTGGTTTTTTTCCCTCTCTCTCTCTCTCTCTCTCTCTCAGTCAGCTATATATGGATGTATGTGTGTGTGTGTGAATCTACCTGGCGGATTCTCTTGCAGCCTCCGCGCTCGGGCTCTCAGGTAATCCGGCTTCGTCCCTGTTCGGCCGGTCGAACAGCCTCGACCCCTCTTCTCTCGTCGGCGCTCCGAGAGAGACTGGGTGAGGAGGAGGGGGAAGGTGTGAGCGTGGAATCGCCTGGAGGGGCGGGAGGCGAGACGGCGTCTCTCGACGGGCCCGTGAGGCCCTACGGCGGGTAGTAACTGAAGTAGGAGGAAGTACGATGGAGGGGAGGGCAAGCAGCGAGAGAAAGAGAGGGAGGGAGGGAGAGTCTCGGTGAACAGATTGAGAGAGTTGAAAAGAGAGTGTACCTGTGTACATATATATTTGTATATATATATGTATATATATATGTATATATATGTATATATTTGTATATATATATATACATGTATATACGTATGAGAGACTAAGAGAACTAGCAACTGGCTCGATCGATCGAGAAAGGACGTATATATACGCTGCTGAACCGCATGTACGTTTTTTCAGATGGATCTGCTGGCTAGCACGGATATAGTCTCTATATAATCTGCCACCTATTTTAGAATATTGCGAATATTCGATAGATTAATCGTTGTGCATTTTTTTTTCGGATTCTGCAAAGTTTGAGATTTTTTTTACTGATCTTTTTAGCAAGAAATTTGCTGTGAAAAATCGCAGATTTAGCACAGATTTAGGACTTTTACCGGAAAGTCGATTACCCCTGAAAATATTGGGCTGAAATATTTGTCATCGAAGCGATGGCGTAATGCTCCATTTGATATAAACTTAAACTCTTTTATATTCTAAAATAAAATTCTTTTATAAGTTCTCTGAAATGATAAATACAGGCGCCATTTCTTCATTTAAAAAATTGTACATACACTTGGAACTCGATCTTCTTTGAATATACAAAATACTGTCGAAATAATCGAGGTTCCTATTCTTATTGTTAATTTTATAATATAAACTAGAGAGAATTCGATGCCCAAAAAATCAATCCTTGATTCAAATAGGATAATAATTAACGAATTAAAAAAATAAATAAAACAATTCGCCCAATTCGTTCAGTGCGATAAATTCAGATGGAACCTGAGTGGCGTCCATGGTGGCCAAAATTATTATTTTTGCCCAAAGTCATATCAAACCATTAATTATGCCAATTGATAGATTCTTCATACACACTTGTAAAATTTTCAGAATAAAATCGCGAATTCTGTCACCTGCCACGCCAATATTTATCATCAAAATATATTTCGTGCTCTGTGAACTAGACAAATTTGATCAATTATGAATATTTTCGTTAAATATCCTCGTAAATTAGTCAATTACCCAGGACTTTTAACCTTGCTAAAATCATGAAAAAGCCGGCAACCAAAGTATACGGAACATCACCTTATGCCTAACCTCACAACCTTACCGAGGGACCAGCAAAGGGGGCAGAGGAAGGTGATACCCTTCGGAGGATTTCGAATCAGGTAGATATGAGAGCTGAGCGCGGGAGGTGAACGAGGAAGAAGAAGAAGAAGAAGAAGAAGAAAAATGTGTACAGAGAGGGGGAACTAAGAGAGAGAGACAGACAGACAGACAGACAGAAACAGAGAGAAGCTTCAGAGGCCGGGAGTGACGTCATCAGCGTCGGATTCGAACGGACCAATGGGCGTTGGGCCCCAACAACGACCCGATGTAAAATGGAGGGGGGCCACGAGGGGACAGCGCGAAAGGTATGCGTGACCCCGGTCTCGGACAAGCCGGGGCGCGGGGCCAGTTTCTCAGTGAGTGCGGTAGTGATCTCATCTACGGACCGCGCGCGCGGATCGCTTCTCATGTCCCCCAGGTGTGAATTTCGCTGTGCTCATCGACCGATCTCTTATATTCATCCTCTGATTCTAACACACACACACACACACACATACATATATATATATATATATATTTTTTTTTTTTTTCTCAACGAAATAAATCCGCAAAGTTCATCACGTTTACACATTAAGAACTTTTCGATTTATGAATTTTTCCGAAAGGATGCGAGAAAAATAATTCATTCCGGCGGTTAATTCCACGGGGGACGGCGGATGAACGTGAAGTTTTACGAGAAACAAAGTAAAATGAAGATGATCGAAACAATGAAATCTTCGCACAGGTACGTTATTTCTATATCGGATAAATTATTTTTTTTATTTTTTTTTTCTTAAACTAATCTCAAGATTATTCCATGAAGAATTTAAAAAAAAAATAATAATAATAATAACGCGTATATAAAAATGTGTTAATTAGCACGCGGCGTAACGCGCACTCGAAACTGTCGAGAAAATTCAAACGAACGAAACTTTTAAATTTATCGCGTACATCTGCTTTGCCTGAAATTCTTTTTTTTTATGCCCTAAATCTAACAAGTGTTTTCAGCGAGGTTATATTTTTTTATATCTTCTTCGTTTCTATTTAAATTCACGATTGATTTCGTCGAGACAACATTAATTTGGGTTTAAAAAATTTAGCAAACTTTTGAGCATGCGCGATGCGCATTGATGCGCATCAAGTATGACGAAAAAGGTTCATTCTTTAAGAGAACTTTGCTAAATAACCTCTCGAGGCTCCCGGCGTACTAAAAATTTACAATAAAAGCCACTTTAATTACATTTTTCGAGCTCTCAATTTCTCGGAAGCGAATTTAGGAAATCGCGCTAACGACCTTAATCGGAGCTTAAATTCTGCTTATCCTAATTGTAAGTTAAAATCAGATTTAAAACAAAAATTCAACCTCGTCAGAGAAATTGGGCCTAAATTTCCCATTTTTTTCCCCATCTAGATGCAATATTATACTTTTTTTTTTCGTAATAAAACATAATCGTACGATTGTTATTTAAATTCGATTTATCCTTTCGCTAATGACTCTGCTCGTACTCGTCGAATAATATCAATCAATTCAATCGGAAATATAATATTCATTTTGAAAAAAATGGAAAAATTTCTCATGTGTGCTCTCGACCTTCGCTTTTTCGCTTTTTTTCGAGACCACACTATGGTATTTCTTCCCGCGATGAAAAAAAAAGCGCGCGAGCGGTTTGATAGAATTAAGTTCCCACGTACCAACAGGAAAAGCCTCGTAGCTCAAGCGTTTCTGCATATATATATATATATATATAAACGTGTGTGAGCTGTACGTAAGATAATGTACGTTACGGGTATGTAACATGCCGCGTCGTACTTTCCAACAGGCAGAGATCGGCGTCGCCACGCTTCGGTGTCCATTTTACCATTTTTAGCGTGCGAATTTCCACGGGCCCTCATAGCAACAGGTTATAGGTGTGCGCGTGTACGGTTTTATCCCGGAACCAGAGGATGGACGCCACGAGGGCAGGGGCGAAAGAAAGAGCGAGAGAGAGAGAGAGCTTTGGGTAAAATCCGGGTGGGGGCGGGGGGGGGGGGGGTGGTTGCTGAGCTTCTTGTGATACACGTATTCGCGCGCCCATGGAAATTGTGAACAGCAATGGCCACGTTCTCCGTGCTTGGAATTTTCTTAACGTCTGCAATGTATTATTGGCATCGAGTTTTGTCTCACGAGCCGAGCTGCAAGAATTTCCCGTGTAGAACGATCAAGAAATTATCAATTTTTATTTTCCCCGTGAAAGTCTCATTTTTCGATAATCGGATAACTTTTTGTTGCCATTAGCGGGGATAAATATTGAAAAAGTTTGAGAGTCAATTTTTTCTCGTAAAATAGGCCGGAAATGTTCGACACGTAAATATAGGATTGAAATAACGTAAATTACACGAAATGGAAATATTTTGAATGTGATCATTTTTTTAACGATGAATATCGACTGGAAAAAATTATAAAAATATGGGCAAGACGATCATTTGATATTGGTGATGGGAAAAAAAAAATCGTTGATAGAAAAAAAAATTATTTCATTCGTGGCCTTAATTCGCATTTAAATTACTATGCATTTTATTGGAGAATAAATAAAAAATTTAAATCTCGTCGGTTTGTTAAAAATCTTCACGTGCTGAACTTTCTCGATGATAATTCTTTAATCTTTTTTTTTTTCTCGCGATTGCCGATTGTATTCAAAATTCCAAGGCAACCCAGTATATAGTTTCGAAATCTTTTCTTAGCGTATATTCCTGATTGAATCGGCCAACGTGCGGTAATATGAAGAGAAAACATATTTCGTTGGTCCTTCACACCTTACCTTGACGAGAAAAAAATTTCAATATCGTTGGCAATTTATTTTCAAACCGTCATTTATTGACAAACATCATCGAGGCTCTTCCTCAAAATAATTTCGCAACATTTCTTATCATCGAGGCAATTTCTTCGCCTTTAATTTACATTCTAATCGATTATTAGCTAAATTCAACGCTATTTCGTGTCAAATGTCGAACGATGTGTACAAATGGAAATATAAATTTTTCAGTTTATAAATTCTCTAATTAACGAAGCAACTGTCTTAACGTTTATTTTTAGACGAGTTATGAATAAATTTTTTTCATGTATGTGTATTTATAGCACAAGGTCAATCCACGTGGCGATTATCGCTCAGGAGTCTCGAAATCATTTTTGCACAAAAATTTTATTTAAATTTTCAAAACAGATAATCAGCAAAATATATAATACGTATAATATTGGTATATAAATGATCGACTCTCGCGGGAGTCTTCGAAAAGTCGTGAATTTCGCGGTAGTGAACGTACTACATGTATATATATATATATATATGTGTGTATATATATATATATATGTGTATATATATATATATATGTATATATATATATATATATATATATATATATATAGTATCGCACTACAGTTTTCATTGTAATAAGTGCGATGTAGTATATACACGAGGCGTTCCAGGTCAAATTATCAGGAAGGAAGTAAAGACTGGCCATATGCAAATTAAAATTGTCTTGATCGTAATTGAAAATCCCGTTGATGAAGAGGACATTAATTTGCGAAAAGTGTATTTTTAGAAGAGGTTTGGGATAAACGGCTTTTAAGGCATTTTTACCCTAAAAATTGGTGCTCATTATTCTTTTTGTATCGCTTTATAACATACTAAAAGATGAAAAAACGAACGAAATTTTTTTTTTGGGTTATAAAGCCCGGTTGATTTTACTTGGAATGCCCCATGTATGTATATGTATATATATGTGTGTGTGTGCACGTGGTTCTGGGGACTACAGAGAACAAACGTTTCACATTCGTTAGCTCATACATTAGTATCTCTCGTAGCTGTTGAGCGTCGTGGTGGCGGCGAGAGCGGTCTTATCATTTTTATCGCAATTTAAACTTAATACGTCTCGAGTTATCGTCAAACACATTGTATTAGTGCCGATTCAGTTCCCTTAATGCTTAGGTGGTGAATCTTTTAGAATGAAAAAAAAAAAAAAAGAAAGAGAAAGAGATGAGAAAAAAGAAAAAGGAGATAGTACAAATTTTATATTGATAGTGCGTGAGAAAACGACTGAGGAATATCCGATAAGAATATTTCTCACATCTAATTCGATAAAAAAAAATTTCATTTCCAGTTTCAACCTTTTTCGTCAGTATGGATTGGCAAGAAAAAAATTAAGCGCATTTTTTTCATATTATAAATGATCTATTAACAGATTATAAATAACTTTCTTAATAATGTATTTTTGTTCGTGACAACATGTGTGACTAAAAATGTGCATGTAAAAAATTCAATAATCCACCAACATCAAAAATTTCATAATTGTAAATTAATAATTTTTTTAAATTAAATTATATTTTAGTTACTCCATTAACAAATGAGAATTCTAGGTCAAGGAGTTTCAACATTTTTCATCAGTGAGTTTACTTTTTTCTCTATTTATACATTATTCATTTTTAGTGAAAACATTTATCCATCATGAATAAATTCTTTTGTCAACGTAATAGTTTCCACCTGACGGAATATGTGACTAAAAAAATATCACGTAAAAATTTGAAAAAATGCACAGAATCCAGTATTCTATGATAAACCGAAAAGTCAATACGAAAATTAACGTGCAAAGGCCCTGAGAGGAAAAAAAATGTTTGCTTGTACCCCCGAAAGGATCACCTCGAGTCAATGTATGGTTATAATTTATTGTGTAAACCAATCAGTAATCGAGAACAGAAATTACATCGTCACTTATACATTCTGCACGTAGCACATACGAGAAATATATTACCATATACATCAAGCAAATATTAATCCTTCAGTTTAATGGTAATATCAATGTAATTATACCGTAAAGAATGAAAATTTAATCGATCAAATAAATTTTGAGCAATCAAATTAATTATGAATACAAATAAATAGCTAATAAATTCATTATGTACAGAGACATACGAACATACAAATGTATTCTCTGCGAATAAAATAGACGAACAACATCAACCTGGACAAACTACGCCGTACATTATAATTACGTAGATAATTATATTTACGACTGCAATGTAGTTGGTCAAGTTTGATATATTTCCTCGTTAATACACTCACGTTCAAATTCCAATCTAACTGGCTACAATAATTTTTCATTGAACGTTTTTTTTAAATTTATACGTGAACAATTTCACACAACTTTTTTATTTAATTTTTGTATTTATTTATTCAATGAAGTGTTAAAAGTTCCTATCACATTCGAAGTCTCATGATCTCTTTTCTGCTCAATCGTTATCAATTCTCATTTATCTTCTTATTAGTTTTCTCAGGGAGCATAAAATTATTAAAAATGATTGCAAATTGGCAAAATTAGCCTAGTTGCATACTTAAATGTCTTCATCGGCGTGAGAATGTGAGAGAAAAAAAAAGGGAAACACGTGTCTTGAAGTAATGAGGGAGGCATAAAAGCAAATACGTGTACAGTTGAACGTGAATACACGAAATGCTTTAGTGGATATAACACAACAATCTTAACTTCTCCCCGCCTCGTGCCAGTCAATCCCTCGTTGCAATGAGGTAATCAACTTTCGACTTATCGTCACGACTCTACAGATATCGCTCGTGTACATAAATTTATATATAAAAAAATGGAAAAGTATGATAGAACATTCAGTTTTTCAGATGAAATAGTCGAGTATCATGGATATGTAATCTATTCAGCTTTTTGTTTGACTCAATTGAATAACAAGATCGACAATTTTTCATTTTCTAATTATTCTTGGCACAATATTTTTTCGACGAAAACTCGAGATAGGGATAAATCAAATGACAAATATTGAATGATTGGACATTTTTTGTTATTTTTGAGGTTGAAAATTCGTGGCGACTGTAAGGCCTACATATGGAATTGATTACGATAAAACGCCTGAGAGCTTTCCATTTTTATTAAACATGCATATTCGAGTATTACTGATACATAATTTATTCCGGTTTTTGCAGGACCTACATTCTTATCTCGAAATTTTTTTTGTCACGAAAATTAACATGGAGAATTTCTTATAATTTATTTACTCTAATATCGAGTTTGTTTTATTCCCGAAAACTCGAAAGAAAAATAAAATAATTTCCGTTATAGACGATATATTCGACTATTAACCATACGTAATCCATTGCGGTTTGTAAATTGCTCATTTTTACTCATTCTTATCTCAAGATTTTTTTTTTCACGATATCTTGAGCTAAGGACGAAAAAATCTGTCACATTCGGAGTAATTAAAAGTTATCCTCACATTCCCGAAAAATAGCGAATTAGCGAGAAATTACGAATCAGTTACGAATGTCTTATGCATGATAACCCGAATGGATTTAAATATGGAATTTGAGCGGAAGGATTACGGTTATGATTAACCCTTCGAGGGCACACCTACGTAGCGAATTATTAAGTTCACATGAGGTCAAATTGCGACCCTAAGGGATTTTCGGCTCAAAATATCTCAATAAGTATGCACTCTTTTGGGAAATAATTTAAGGACATTTTTGGCAACACGTTTATTCAACTTTAAGACCGCACGGTTAAATTTTTAAAAAGACAAATTTCAAATAAAAAGACAAAAAAAACCAAAATGTTACCTTTTCTGTTTTGAACAAGAATTAAGTGTGTATTGAGCTTCGACGAGGATCTTACCTACATCATGTCATCGATTATAATACGAAAAATTTTGAAATAATTTGTGACGATAATTATAATTATTATAATCATAAGATATGAATTGATAAAATTGTATGCTTACGTAAAAAAAAAGAATATTAATGAAAATTTTAATACGAAAGTAAAAATTCTGTCATCGGGTGAGCGACTCAACAGTTCAAACGAGGTTTCTGACCTTTTTAGCACATTTTCTATCCGATCAATTAAGATAACCAGATAACGTATATAGCGATAATATGACAAATAATTGCCACATTAAACAGCAGAACATATGGCTCGATGTCAATATACGATTGATATAAATTGTAAACGGTTCATCATTATATTCAAAGTCGACTAGAGAGACAAATAATGTATGATAATTTTATGCTGATGAGTACAAAAAAATGGTAAAAATTACAACAATAATTGGAGACTTGGGTGAATTTATGTTTCGCCCAATGCCCAATAGTGTAAGTGAAGTCTTTGTCTAAGTTATGGAGACTCAATAAACGAGTCTCGTATTTACGATTATATCGCAGTTGTTAACCCTCAATTAACAATCTATTATATATATATATATATATATATATATATATATACACCAACTTTGTAGCTGCGTTAGTTGCAGACGATTCAATATACGAAAGATCCGGTATTGAACTTAAATAAAAATGAAAGAAGCAAACAATCTTTTCGTACAAGACTTGGAAACTTTGTGAATCCCTCACGACCTCCTGGTGTATGTCTATAAGAGGCCACGTGAGACCCAAATGCGAATTGCTTGTGTCCCACAGAGTCCCATATAGAATTGCTTTTCGTACGAAGAATTTTAACATTCGAAAATCTTTTGAGAGCGAACAGAAACGTCTCGCTCTCTTCGTACCCTCAACGATTTTACGATCGACGGTTGCCTTTTGAAATTATTCTGGATATACTTGAATTATATTGTTCGGTGTGAAATAATCAAGAGGAGAAAAAGGCTTAAAGACGTTCTCAAAATTATTCTGGATATACTTGAATTATATTATTCGGTGTGAAATAATCAAGAGGAGAAAAAGGCTTAAAGACGTTCTCAAAATTATTCTGGATATACTTGAATTATATTATTCGGTGTGAAATAATCAAGAGGAGAAAAAGGGTTAAAGACGTTCTCAAAATTATTCTGGATATACTTGAATTATATTGTTCGGTGTGAAATAATCAAGAGGAGAAAAAGGCTTAAAGACGTTCTCGAAAGGGATTTAATGACTTAACGATTTCCGGGAACGTAATCCATGAATTCAGGTAAATTTTATACCTGGCGGATCGTTCATAAATTCTATTGAGAATATAACTCGTCTTTCTGCTGACAGTTGAAATTTCATGAGCATGTCGATGAAGAAAGATTCGTATATCTAAACTCAGAGACGTGATACAGTAACAAAGTATTTCCGGTTTCATTTTTTTTTTATTTCTTATTATCTCTAAATTAACAAAAATGTGCACATGCTTTAAAAATTAATTTTTCAAACCCAAACAATTTGAGAAAATGATTTGTCAGTTATTGGCCAACTAAATTATACAATTGTGAATAATGATTAATTTGACCAAAAAGAACGTTAAAATTAAGCCCAAAAGAAACCGATAATATATCTAGATGATTCAATTATATTCAAAATAATTTTTCCATTATAACTTTCAACAATAATAAAAATAATTTTAATCATCATTTAAAAGTTATTCTGATTATAATTATTTGATAAATTGTGCTTTGGATATTCTATTATTGAGGGAGAGGCAATGCGTATGACGTATATTGTGAGAGCTCGAGTGGTTTGTAATAAAATTGAATTTCCTACGGACTCGTACGATATGGCAAGATCCATAACTTTCTCCAAATGTACGTCGTCGTCTCGTTGCGAAATGCTGTATACATATATATAAAGATGTAGTAAGCGGTACGAGAAACGCAAAAGTAGTGGCCCTGTGTAGCCAGTAAGGCCGCTTGTTAGTCTCGGGGAACCGCGACCCAGTAACCGGGCTTGCTGTCCGGTTTCAAAGACCCCAAGCTATATAATGTGTATACCTATGTACACTTTATAACGTTATATAGAGATATATGTGGAAAATTACACATTGTAATTATATAAATATATCTCGAACAAAGCCCTCGTAGTAATAATGCTTGCGAGTAAAAAGTGATAGTGGTCATATATATATATATATATGTGTGCTGAATGTGAATATCGTGTACGTAATATATAAATTCTTTTTTAATCGCTGACATATATATGTATATATATATTTAAAAAAGATTCTTTCTCTTTGAACCAGTTGAAAGCGCTCGTAGCGTTAATAATAGAGTCGTTGCAAAATTTTATGGCATTTCATTGTAAAAATAAATCAAATCAGTACTTTGGAAAAACGTAAAATAATCTTTTTGATAATTATTCAGTGATAATTAATACCTGCTCGGCCGGCTAATTGTAATCTCAGGCATTTTTTACACTTGATTCGAGATCGCTTATTGAAAAAATTCTCGCAGTGTGTGAATTTTTGTTGAAATTTTGGTCCTTGGTCGGCTGGTGGCAATGATTTCCCTTTTTCAAAAAATAAAAACTCGGCAAATCGAATTGACGAGATAAAAAAAAATTATCAGTCGTTTAGCTCCTGATCGTACTTATTACGTGCGATGTGAAACTTTAGGGCTAACAAAGGGAGAGAGAGAGAGAGGGAGAGAGATAACTCACCCCGTTATGTACCCGTACCCGCGCTCATTCGACTTTCACTCCGAAATGTCAACGGTTGTGTCTCACTTTTCGTGCTCACCCATCGTTCTCCCATATCAATCAATTTTACTCGCATATTCCCATGGTGGCCATTTCGGTTATATATATATATATATATATATATATATATATGGGAATATGCGAGTATATATATATATATATATATATATATATATATATATATATATATATATATATAGTACATAACCGGTGCTCACACGATACAAAGGGGACCGTTGTATAAATCTTTCGTATTCTTTCGTGTTCCAGGTGTGCCATGTGGAAAGGCTGCTGCGAAGGACGAGCTCGTAAGAGGGAGATAAACGGAGGACCGAAAAAAAGCAGACTACGAGATGGAATATAAATTTATATATGTATATAAATACATAGAGAAGAGAAGAGAATTTTGCGCTCGACTGTAGCCGGAAGCAGCTACAAATATTGCCAAGAATTTGTGACTCTCAATTGGCAACCAAAAAGAACAGAAGAAAAAATTGATGGAAAAATTATCCATTCTTTTGGCGAAAAAAAATATATATATTTTTTGATTACGCATCGATCGAAAAGTTTGAGAAATTTTATGAGAAATTACGAGTCATCATTGATTTCAATCTATACAATTGGCCGAATTTAATTGCTTGAATTAAAGTCATTTGACGTAACTTCCTGTTTAAAAAGAATTTTCAAAATTACAATTATCCAGTGGATTGTTAAAATATTCCTCCGAATATGGTGGGAAATTATAAATTAAAGTGATGGGGAATTTTAAGTGGTTGGATCCTACAGCAAACAAAAAGCACATAAAAATTTTATTTTTCATTCCACGTTCTTTGGAAAACAATAATAAATTAAAAATAGGAGCTTTTATAGCCAATCTGTTTTTTTAATTTTTTTTTTCCGGAATAACAGATTTACTGGATTAACAAAAAAATAATTAAATAATAATTCAAGCTTGATTATGCATTCGAATATATTTGGCAAAGTTTATGTGTAATTTTTCCAACGAGTTGTATAAAAATAAAAAATGGCCCGATAAGATTCACCGAGAGAGAAGAAAAAGAAGCAAGAAGAGGATCTTGGCGCGGACATTTTCTTTGGTTATCTAGCTGTATGAGTATTATTCGACATCATAAAGCTAGGTTACCGGAGTTAAGCTCCTCGCCATATCAACTCCAAGGATCTCCCTTCGTTTCATTCGACAATGCTTGAAAAATATAAATTTAACAGCTACTTTAATTTACAATAAAATATATCTGTTTATATATATAACTGTTACTTCATCATGAATTCTGTAGACTTTGATGATTTTCTTCATTTGTTTAATAATAAATCCTATTATTCTCATCTATATATATATATGCAATCTTTAGAATAATTTAAGATAAACCGATTTTTATAAATAAAAATGATTAAAATGTGATAAAAATTGTTTACAGTAATTCTGGGACTTTTTTGGGACTTTCACTAGACAGAGAAGAAGTTGCATTTATTTGGCTAGAAGAAAGGAAGGAAAATTTGCCAAGTATAAACGAAAAATAATGTATAACTCTTTGTAAAAGCATATTTTTCAATAAATTCGATTGAAATTCGATTCAATAATCAAATAGAATGTTTGAATTGCTTTTATAATTGAAAATTAGATTCTATGAGCATTTGAGTACTTTCGAATTATTTTTCTATATAAATAGGCTTATAGACGTTTTTCTACATGTATTCGAAAATGTGTATGAATGATTTATGATATTCCAAGTCTTGTATATTCGATTGACTCTTGACCAGGTCCGAGATTTTCGTGTATTTATTTACACAAGAATTTTAAATAAATTTTTCATCGTCTGATAAATATATAACGTTAAGTTAATTCGAATGAATTAACAAACTCCAGTATCTCAACTTTTGAACCCTGATGCCCTCCTCGAATATTCCATTTTTTTCTTCTTTTCTTTTTGTTGTTGTTTTAATTCCAGGACTCGATGGGTGGCGACAGACACGTTCCCACAATAGAGAGAAGTCTCACAGTTACGTTTAACAGAGCGACTGACATACCACCAACTTCTTCACTATGAATATGCATCGAGTTATTTTTTTCGACGAAAACGAGGATATCCTCTTTTCATTATCTTTCAGGCTGGATTCATTGGAAAATGCTGGGGCGAAAAATTAGAGAGCTCTGAATCCGAAAGAATAAATCCTTCGGTTATTCGATAATTTGGGCAGTTTATCGAGCAGATGTGGTTCACTTGTGCTTTCAAAATCAATTTTTATCGATGGAGGACGCTTTGTTTTAGTGAAAAAATACAGAATAAAAAAAATATTAATTACCATTTTGATACCAGAGTACTTGAAATTTTAGAAAAAAAATCGAAAAATCATACTTAAAAAAATGTCTATGTATGTGTGTGTGTGTGTGTGTGTGTGCTTAGTTTATGTGTGTACGTGATAAGCTTGCATAATTGCGTGTACCGAGCTAGTACGATTCACTAGTGCTTTCAAGATCGATAAAGAATTAATGAAACGAGCGTTCTCGTGGAGAAAGTTTTGTTATAGTAAAAAAAATAAAAAAAATAAAATCGCCGCTATTTTGATACCCTTGGAAAAAATCGAAAAATCATATTTAGAAAAATGTTTATATATGTGCGTGTACGTGATAAGCTTGCATAATTGCGTGTACCGAGCAGATGATTCACTAGTGCTTTCAAGATCGATATAGAATTCATGAAACGAGCTTTCTCGTGGAGGAAGTTTTGTGTTGGTAAAAAAAATTAAAAAATAAAATAATCCCTATTTTGATACCCTTGGAAAAAATCGAAAAATCATATTTAGAAAAATGTCTATGTATGTGTGTGTGTGTGTATGCAAAATAGTGTATGTGTGTACGTGATAAGCTTGCAAAATTGAAATCGCTATATATCTCGAGAATAGCTTGCTGATATTTTGCACAGAACTCGTCTCACAAAACATTTTGATTCACTCTAATTTTTGCCCTGATCGCTAACTCATGTTCCATTTTATCCCAGTTTGAATTTTTCGAAAAAAGTGTGATCGCTCAATCATTCGTAAGTTTTCATCTATCGAGCTAAAACTTTCTACAAAAAAAGGGCTAGTGAACGAGGATATTTTATGAGTATGAGTACTCTGCTTAACCCTTTGAGTACAAACATGAGTCTTTCGTATCCGATCGATTCAATTTATCTCTCCAATTATTGACTATTCTTTGATAATTAAATGATACTAAAATTCATTAATTTTTTTTTTCAAAATCAACTACAGATATTGTATTTATTCTAAGTTGTTCAAAGTATATTGTAAATTTTTTAGGGATTTTTAGAACAACTTTGAATAGGGGAAAAAATTGTCAAACTCGAAAGACCCATGATTGTATGAACAAGGTGTAGTTTTTCACATGCTATGGAAAGGATTAATCTTCGGCACTTTTTATATTAGTTATCCTATAAAATGAGGTACTGAGTACAAGAATGAAGTATATATAAAATATACTTCATCCTTGCACTCAGGATAATATTATAAAATAATCATGGGTTGACCAACATTTGTCATTTTTGTTGTTGTTTGTTTCAACATTTATATTTTATAATTGAACGAGATTTGCAGGATGAGATGATCAGAACTTTGAGCTCATTTAGATTTTTTTGAGTTACAGATTTCTGAAAATCACGCCACGAGTTTTTCAATTTCATAATTTGATTATTCAAAAATTTATATTCCGAAATTAGAGAGTAATTAGAGAGCTGATGGCTTATATGACATTGCTGTTTCGAAAATAAAAGTCCACTATATAGTAAAATAAAATATTATCCAGGTGAGAAAAATAAATTGCACCTTATTGTTTATAGAAAAATGTTACAAACAATTACGAGTATTTATAACTATTTCAACCGAATAAACAGAAAATTATATTTCTGTATATGCAAAAAAAAATAATGCAAAGGAGGTTCTCCCCGATTCGGATTGTCATTTCTGCAATTCAAGTCGCCCCGTGCTCCGTGGGTAAGAAATATTTTAACTAGAAAGATTTCTACCGCACTGGCTGACCCTTTAGTGAGAAGTTAGATTTTTCGACGCATTGCGGCGCCACTTGATACGCGAAGGTTTATCAACGCTGATAAATCGGAAAACGGACTACCAAAAATATAAATCCACTGAGGATAAGACGGCATTATTTATAGAGAAACATTTATCTATAGAATGGCACATGCCGAGAAATTCATTCATTGCGTAATTTTAACCTACGATCTGATTTATTTCAAATGAAAATGCGACTTCAGCTTCTTATTACTCATAAAAGTGGACTACAGTTGATCAAGAGCGTTTTTTTAGTCATTATTATTAGTCACTGCAACAATTTTATCGATCCATGAAAGCATCTTGTCAATGGCCCACAATTTACAAGGGCGACCCAAATGCACCCAACAGATCAATAAACGATGTAAGTGCGATGGGATTGCGGTATACGTTATGCCGCGTGGGAACAGTCGAAAAATTAATGGAAAAAGAAAATTACCAGCTCTGTCCCCTGCCGCGCCATCTGCAATTTGCATCCAGTCAAAGATCAGAGTCATTGTGCGAAATTTTTTCCACGCCCCGAGATGTTCTTATATGCGCGCATTTTTAACAGCAACGGTCATATATATATAAAATATAACAGTCTCACTTTTTCGTTAAGAAATTGAGATTTAATTTCATAGACATTAATGATGACGTTTAATCTTAAATCGCAATACTCGAGTATAAGAAAAAATATTTGCTAAGCGATATGTATGCCTATATACATAGATATATAATATATACAGCTGATAAAAATGTAACAAGCAGCGATTTTACAATCTTCCCCCAAACATTGAAGAAATAGAATAACTTGATCATTTTCAATATTCGATCATATCTCAGTGATGATTTTGAGAGAGAAAAAAAAATGATGATACGATAAAAACGCTTATTAATACGTTTCAGTACATCGAATCATTCTTCAGTCGCTCAAATAGGTATCTAGAAATATCACACGCGGCCTTAACAAATGCCGGAAGTACCAAAATATCGAACACGCGACTATATAATTTTTCATTAAAAATAACGGCTTTGATGTGAACGAAATTATACAAAAGATGATTCCCCACATTTTTCAAAGATCTCTCGTTTAGTCGATAAAACAAATGAATATCGCAATTTCGTTATAAGCCTATTGACAGATGTGAATTTTACCGGAAGTGACGAACGGTCTCGACGAGGAAAGTTCGAGAAGCTTCTAGAATGTTCCAGGCCGTCCGAGGATATATAAGAGAGACGGGCAGCCGGCGCGCTAGATTATCACTAGCATTGAGAGATTGCGGATCGTTCCGCTGAACATAACCCACAAGCGTACTTTTATTCTCGAAATCGTTTGAAGTGAGACACAATCCACCAAAGGTAAGTCAACGCGTGTGAAACGGCGAAATAATTTTCATACTGCGAATGTAATTTGTGTCTCATGTCCTCTCGTAATGTACGAGAATAGTGAAGAATTATTTTTCGGGTGGTGTACGCGCGTGCCCGGTATCTCGTCGAAAAAAAGCCCGGCTTGCCCAGAGGGCTTCTCGAATATTCTTTGTACACGCGTTTTTTTTTCTTGTGCGAAAATACATCGTTATATCGAATTTGCATAATTTCTCTCAACCCTACGTACTTTTTTTCATTTATTTATACTTTGCATCATGGATCGTCAATTGTTCATTGGGATTTTTTCTTTTTGTAAAATTTTTTTTGTTAACGCATGTGCTTTTTTTTTTCTTTTGTCGAAAAAAAGACTTACGGACGCGTGTGAATTTTATTCATCGTAAACTAGACCAAATTGTGGTACTTTTTTCAATTCATTTTTTAAAATATTTTGTTATGTCGTGTGAATTACTTTGTTCGCGGACGAGACGTTTTTTTTTTAATAATTTTTTTTTTGCCCATGCGTCGATTTTTATGGTTCCTAGGATTTTTTCTGCATGATGGGATTTTTCAACATAATCTCACTTTCGATATGATTCGTTTTTGGTTCTTTACACAATTTTTGGGACAAGCAAGACTTAATTATTATAATTACTTATTAAAAAAAAAAAAAAAGTCAGCCCGTATTGAATTTTATTTTTAGGCGGGTTTATACTTTTGTTTAATTCCATTTATTTAATTCCATTTATTTCTTGTGGCATTTTCTAAAGAAATTTCACAGCTTTTAGCAACAAATTGTGCTGCCATCTAATGGAATAATGTTAAAAAATCAATTATAACGAAGTTACGAAAAATATACAATTTCAACATTATAAATGCTAAAAAATTATGAATAAAACAATTGAATAAATGATTAACGAAAAATATTTCTAAAAACTGAAACTTATCTACATTATTTACACCTTCATTATTGAAATACATATTAAAATTTTTCTTAAAAAAATTGAAGCAATGTAATTGTTTTTTTTTATACTTTTCAATAATTGTATAATTTGCAAGGAAAAATTATTTATTTACTTATCCATGAAAAAATAAATAATTGAATAAGTAAACAATTTTCTATGAGCTTGTAAATGTAATTAAAAAATGTGTTAATAATTATTCTTTCAAAAGAATACGAATATCTAACATTTTTTGTTTTTTTTTTAATAGATGCCAGAGCAAATGGAGACCAGCGTGGCCGAGGTGGAGACCTTTGCCTTTCAGGCAGAGATTGCCCAGTTGATGTCATTGATCATCAACACATTCTACTCAAACAAGGAAATTTTCCTTCGTGAGTTGATATCCAACTCGAGCGATGCTCTGGACAAGATTCGTTATGAGTCGTTGACTGATCCATCGAAGCTGGACAGTGGTAAAGAGCTGTACATCAAGATAATTCCAAACAAGAACGATGGTACACTGACGATAATTGACATGGGTATTGGCATGACAAAAGCCGATCTCGTCAATAATCTTGGAACAATTGCAAAATCTGGCACAAAAGCTTTCATGGAGGCACTCCAGGCTGGTGCTGATATCTCGATGATTGGTCAATTTGGTGTTGGTTTCTACTCGGCTTATCTCATTGCCGACAAAGTCACCGTAACATCAAAGCACAATGACGACGAGCAATATCTGTGGGAATCGAGCGCCGGTGGTTCCTTTACGGTTCGTCCTGACAACAGTGAACCCCTTGGACGCGGTACAAAAATTGTTCTTCACATCAAGGAAGATCAGGCCGAGTATCTCGAGGAGGCAAAGATCAAGGAGATCGTCAAGAAGCACTCGCAATTCATCGGTTATCCGATCAAATTGGTAGTCCAGAAGGAGCGTGAGAAGGAACTGAGCGAGGATGAGGCTGAGCCCGAGACCGAGAAGAAAGAGGAAGAGGAAGAGGGCAAGCCCAAGA
This sequence comes from Dyspetes luteomarginatus, assembly GCA_963669185.1. Lineage (NCBI taxonomy): Eukaryota > Metazoa > Arthropoda > Insecta > Hymenoptera > Ichneumonidae > Dyspetes > Dyspetes luteomarginatus. The sequence goes on along the minus strand of OY769903.1, from coordinate 13,625,052 downwards.
TCGAGGATGTCGGTGAAGACGAGGAAGAGGAGGACAAGGATAAGAAGAACAAGAAGAAGAAGACGATAAAGGAAAAATACACCGAGGACGAGGAGCTCAACAAGACCAAGCCCATATGGACGAGAAATCCCGATGACATTACCCAGGAGGAGTACGGTGAATTTTACAAATCTCTCACAAACGACTGGGAGGATCATCTGGCTGTTAAGCATTTCTCGGTCGAGGGTCAGCTTGAGTTCCGTGCACTTCTCTTCGTTCCTCGTCGCATGCCGTTTGACCTCTTTGAGAACAAAAAGCGAAAGAACAACATCAAGCTTTATGTCAGACGTGTCTTCATCATGGACAATTGCGAGGAGCTCATCCCGGAGTATCTCAACTTCATGAAGGGTGTCGTCGACAGCGAGGATTTGCCTCTGAACATTTCTCGCGAGATGCTTCAGCAGAACAAAATTCTCAAGGTCATTCGTAAGAATCTCGTGAAAAAGTGCCTTGAACTATTTGAGGAGCTCACCGAGGACAAGGAGAATTTCAAGAAATTCTACGAGCAATTCAGCAAGAATATCAAGCTTGGAATTCACGAGGATGCCACTAATCGTAGCAAACTCGCGGATCTCCTACGTTATCACACTTCCGCTTCCGGTGATGAGGTTTGCTCGCTCAAAGAATACGTTGGACGCATGAAGGAGAATCAGAAGCACATTTATTACATAACTGGCGAGAGCAAAGAGCAAGTTGCCAACAGTTCGTTCGTCGAGAGAGTAAAGAAGCGCGGTTTCGAGGTCGTTTACATGACCGAGCCGATCGACGAATACGTTGTTCAACAGATGAAAGAATTTGACGGCAAACAACTCGTTTCGGTAACAAAGGAGGGCTTGGAACTTCCGGAGGATGAGGACGAGAAGAAAAAGAGAGAAGAGGACAAAGCCAAATTTGAGGAACTTTGCAAAACGATGAAGACGATATTGGACAACAAAGTTGAAAAAGTCGTTGTCTCAAATCGTTTGGTTGATTCGCCATGCTGTATCGTAACGTCGCAGTATGGATGGACCGCGAATATGGAGAGGATCATGAAGGCGCAGGCACTCAGAGATACCTCGACAATGGGATACATGGCGGCAAAAAAACATCTTGAGATTAATCCTGATCATCCGGTCATCGAGACACTCAGACAAAAAGCCGAGGCAGATAAGAACGACAAGGCCGTTAAGGATCTTGTCGTTTTGTTGTTCGAGACATCTCTTCTCTCTTCCGGTTTCACCCTCGATGAGCCTCAGGTTCACGCTGCGAGAATCTACCGAATGATCAAGCTGGGTCTTGGCATTGACGAGGAAGATCCGATTCCCGATGAACCCAAAACTGTCGATGATGTCCCACCTGTTGAGGGAGATGGCGAGGATGTTTCGCGCATGGAAGAGGTCGATTAAACACACACACTTTTCATCAATCTCTCGAGACAAAAAGAATATTAAACTCATTTCATTTTTATTCTTTTCTTTTTTCATTTCATGATTCGATATATTCTCGGGGCAGAATGCGAATGACAAATTAAAGAATATGTGCAATGATAATTGATGTGTATGTATGATAGAGTGTGTGAGACTTTTCCCATGATGATTCGTTTATACTACTTGAAAAATCTGGCAAATAGCAATCGTTCTGATGATCAGAGACAAGTTTTTAATGCATTATTATTGTATGGAAGATCTCTTCTTTTTTTTTTCTTCCAGAAACAAAAATCAGAAAATTTAGCGTTGGGTGGTTTTTTTTTATATTTATTTTAGAAATAAATAAACAATTTCTTGTTTTTGTGGGGAGATTAAAAAAAGTATGATAGATTTATTCAAAATTTGCGTTTAGTCATCAGAACGGTACTGCTTTTTCTGTGCCACGTTTTTATGTGGTATAAACGAATCATGAGAAAAATTCGTGAATAATGGTCGCGCATGTACGTAATTTATCATTCCCATTGTGCACTCAGCATATTCCCTTTTTTATAATACAAGTATCAATTAAGTATATTTTTTTTTTTTTTTTTTAAAGAATGAATGAACTTCATCATTCTTTTCCAAAAAAAAAAAAAAAAAAAAAAAAAAAAAAAACATACTTAATTGATACTTGTATTATTAAGTTTAATTATAAGTATGAAATAAATCGTCGGATTAGTAATCTAAAAATTGCATTTATGATTTTTTTGTGTTCCCTCACCCCATTTTTCCTAATTTCAGTTCAATCAGGGCCAGCAAAAAAAAAAAAAAAAAAAAAAAAAAATTGAATTGATCCTAATTGCAAATTGAGCAAATATTTTTTTTTGTGGTTTTATGAATCGCTACTAAATGTTAACAATTGTTGATAATCATTCAAAAGTATTTTTCCAATTTTTTAGTAACTCCTGCCAGTCATTTCCAAGCAACATTTTTCAGTTAATATCAAATAATCTACCATGTACCACTTCACGAGTCAAATTTAAACTATGTAGCTGATTCATACTCAAATTCCAGTAAATTCTTGATATACTCCACCAGGCGGAAAATTTGTTTGCAGTTGAAATTAAATTATTGATGATTTTTTTGTTTTTGTTCGGCACATGAAAAGCATATAAGGGTGGCAAAACGGATAATACGATTCGTACGTGAGTAAAAAAAATCAAGTCGCCGGAATATTTCTAGTCTGATGGACTAAGTGACAGACCAACAATTTTGAAAATTTTCTTATTCGTATCGATATCGTTCAAAAGTTTGAAGTTGAACAAAAGCCAGTGCCCAATTTGCACCATTTGTGCAACCCTTAAAGATTGAAAGAATTATTTTGTATTTGCAAGGGGACATTCGATTTGTTTTTTATTTTATATATTATAAATCTTAAATTGTCCGTGACTCTCTCACAGCAGTAAAAATCATTCTTCTTTTTAAACAATATTCGTAATCCTGTACAATTTTTGAAAATTAGATTCTCCTTATTCGTATAATACAATATAATCAACTTGATAGTTCGTTTAATTCATTTTCGTAAAAGCAACTCGAAGCAACTCTGAAAAGTCGCGAGAGCCGGTGGAATTCCTTCCAGTTGATTTAACAGTGCAACGGCATACGGTAAATGCTTTTGCTCGATCAATTTATCGATTAAAATTTTGATATTCGCTCGAACCTCGCCGAGATCGTGATTGAGAAAAGCTTGTTCCAGTATTCTGTCGTAAATCGGATTGTGGGGCTCGAATGAAGCAGTCAAGTTTTCGAAGAAGAGTTCCTCTAGTATTGGTAATGCCAAATCAGTCATCTAATCGAAACAACAAAAATTGAAGTCCAATTTATTAACATTAATAGCCAAAAAATAATAAATAGAGATTAATATTTGTTTTGTGAGAATCCACATGAGTGCTAAGTGCATTTTGTATTTAAAACAGTCTCGTAGATTAGCCAACAGTGATCAAGTGTGTCTTGAACAGTTCATAATCATCAAAACAATTGATAGAAAATGATTTGCAAATAAATTTATCGACTTATGTTTAATGTACATTTTATTAATGTATTTTCTAATCAACGAATTCAATTTGAAGTTGAGCTCTGTCAATTGGTAGGGATTTTTTTTCAAAGATTCTCGAGTTATTTTTGATGTTTTGATGATTTTATAGAATAATCATGTTCTCGTTAATTATCATTAATTCTATCTTATTATTTTTTTACTAACAAAAAAAAAAAAAATTACTTGAAATCATGTAAATCAATGAAATTTTAACATCACAAATTTGAAACAATGAAAAAAAGTTTGTAAATGGTTCCAAGTGTTTATTCATTTTGCTCATGATAAATTGATACTCATCATACCTTGTGCATTTTTATAATGTTGACAGCTTCTTCGTGCAGCAAAGATTCCTTCGAGAACAATCGTAGATAAATATTTTCCTGGAGTGTTAAAGATTTTTCATATTTTCTCGAAAATTCTACCACCATTTCAGCGGGAAATGTTTGTCCTTTTAAAAGTTGCTTATACTCTTCTAGAGTATCCGCTTCGACGTTTGTACTATTATCCGGCGTTATCACGTTCTTTGCTATCAAGAGCATTCGAAATATCGGATTTTTTTCCACGCTGATAAATTCCATCTGCGTGAATTCCGGCCAATGGAGCAGAGTTTTTTTCGTTCTAGAAAATTGTTCTCTCGTTTTTATATTGGAGAACAATTCTTCGAATATCCAAAAGCGTTCATCTTCCGTCGAATTTACACCAAGAATAGCGTCTTCGCCATTTTTATCTTCTGCGGTAGCTTTGTCAGCAGAAATAGGATTAATTTCTTCAACCGCGATAAGTTCTTCGCTGTGATCCGAAAAATCGCCCCAATTATCCTCCCAGCCAGTTTCCACTTCCGCTTGAACGCTCGATTCGAGCTTGAAAGTTTCGTTCTCGTACAGATTCACGTGTATCGTAGCAGCTTCAGTGACTGCAGCTTCGCTTTTCGTTCCTTAAAACGCAAAGTAACCGCCATTTTTAATATCGGTCCATTTGTCTGTCAATTATTGATTAATTGTCGATTCTTTTTTAATTGCATGTGCATCGTCTTATCAATTTTCAGCTATTGCGTTAAATTTTTTAATCCAATTTCCGCATGAAAATTTCATCGCCATTTGCAGCTTTCTTCACTTTACATCGCTTTCATTCGTTTCTCTTTAATTTATGGTAGAAAATTGTTTTAGCTGCCACATTTAGCTAAATATAGTAGGAAAATAAAAATCCACAAATACGTAAAATCGAATTTTAGAGGAAAAAAAAAGGCAGATGCTCGCATGCGAATGACGGTTATTATGTTTTTGGTCATTTTTGTTTTTGCAACGAGGCAATTTGCGTCAAATATTGGACGTTTTTTATTCGTTAATTGTTAATTGTCATACATACCACCATCGACGTGAGTGTCCTCCTCGTTTTCTGGAATGTCGTTCATTTCCGGTTGCCCGATTGACTCGTTTGAGCTAACATCGGCTTCTTCACCGTCCTCAATATCGTCACTGGGATGCGAATCCGTAAAATATCTTCCCCAGCTTAACAGAACTTTTTGAATATCGCTCTCTGCAGAATCGTTTGCTCGAGCGAGCATAACTCGAATTAAATCGATTGGATCGTACAAGAATGCTTTTGCCGGTTCAGGATGAGTCATTCGATAAAATTCAAGTGCATAGTAATACGCTGCTAATTGATTATACAAATTGTTGTTTGGCAAATCACGAAATATTTCTTGAACACTCAATATATTATTGCCATGTAGACTTAACAAGTACGACAAACCCAGAAGACAATCTTCGGGCATCACGTGCTTTGCCGATTGAAGAAAAACTGTGAATTAAAGAATAGACGAAAAAAAACCATTGAATCGTAAATTTTTTCCGAAAATTGGTAGTATAAACTGAGCTCCCATAATTATTTAATGTGGGTCAATTTTTCGTCAAAAAAGTGGAACTTTTTACTACAAAATTTATAAAAAAAAAAATGATTTAAAAGATAACGAAAGATTTCTAAACATCTTAAACTGTGAGAACAATAAACGGACCAGAAATAAAAAAAATGATTTGTGAATGTTGATGAAAGATCGTAAGCTTCAGCAGTAAAGTTAGATAACTATTGCGTCAAACATTTTTTGACTCATGCAAACTCCGTGTTATTTAGAAGAAAAAAAAGAAAAGAAAACGAAGGGCAAAAATAGTTTTTAAGGCTGCTGATGAAAAAATCCGCTGTGCATACGGATTGGAATATGTTTACGCGATATAGAAAAAAAAAAAGTACAACAATTAAGGTATAAAAATTCAAATAATCAGTTAATGGCATTAATTCAGAAATTATATTGTTGGGATTTTTTTGTTTACTAAAAATATGTAGCATTGATCTGATCTTGAAGATTGATAGCTGAATTGTTGAAACATAAATTAATTGTTAAGCATTTAGGGTAAGATTAATTGTCGACATATGACGGTAATTTTAATTCAAGTGTAAATTCTCAGTTAAATGTAAAATGTAAGAATTCCGCGTAAATACTCACAATGGCTGATATCGCTTACTTCCAGACCGTAGCAGGCAGTTTCACTCAACGTAGCGACTCTCAACAATGTTTGACAAAGTTTTAATTTGCTGTTGCGAATTTCCGGCATCGAGTACTTTGTGTATTTTGGATCTGTATTACTGACGCGACATTTATCGTGCAACGATTCGTAGAAACATGGAAAACTGGGAAGATTAGCGCGATAATCATAATGTTTCTTGTCCTCCTCGATTTCCAACGAACCATCCGAGTCTCCATTAGCGTTCATGCTTAACGCTGCTTTCCAAAAACTTTTATTACCAACGTTTTTTAGTATTCCGAGGGTCGATTGTTTGACCATTTGAGCAGAGGATTTGACAAGACCCGATGACGTTTCGATGATCTTTGGAACGAAATCTTTGACCTCGATTTGTGGCTAAAAATGATAAAAAAATTCTTTAAAAATCATCAAAATAACTTTTTATAGTCATTTGTTCGCTTATACGACATTTTTTTTCAATAAATTATCTAATTTAATTACCGTTGTCATGGCGTCGGTGAATTCATCATCGCTGTCGCCACCTGCATCTTCGAAATTCTCCATTTCGTGCTCAATCATCCAACTTTCCAAATTCTTGTTCAATATCTGTATCTCTAAGAGATGCATTTGCCTCAATGTTTTTTCTAGGATCTCGTTTGGTCCATAACACATGGAGAATCTTAATGATTTTTGCCTAAATTGAAGATCTTGAAAATCATCGCAAAATCCTAGCTGCTGCATTATTCTCCATGCGGGATAATAATTTGCGTCTATCAATTGTTGACAAGTCGTAGCGCAAACACTGTAATCTTTTAGCTGTGGTGAATTGAATTTTTTTTTTTTTAAATACCTAAATCTTAATTAATTTTTCAAGTGTTCAAAAAATATGCATATTATTATTATTATTTTTCATATCAAGTTGACATATTTCCATCAAGATAAATTTTCATTAATTTCACTCCCATTTGAAAAATTATTGCAAATAATTTTTTAAACAATTTACCTCGTAAGATTTGTCTGCGATCAGTTGCAGTACTTTTCCCTCGCGAATTCTCTTGTTGTTTCCCTCGATACGTAAACAATTTGCGAGAGTGAGAAGTCGCTGTTGTCTTTTATAAGCGTCATCACGATTTCCCAAGCAATTCTCGATCAATTTCAGTCTATCCTGGCACGAACGGACTTGAAGTGGTAGAATATTGATGTTGAATTCATTGAGAATTTGTAGAGAATTTATGAGCTCGAATTCTTCTCTGATTGTAGGATGATCGTCGGTTATGAGGTGAAGACAGGCTCTGTAATGGTAAAAAGAAGAAAACAAAAATTGTCAGATATCTTAATATTTAAGAAATAAATTTTTATTGTATATTGAATTATTTTTCAATCATACTTGGCCAGTTCCATATTGGAATCGACGAGGCTTTTCGAACTGTTGAAATATTCTCTGCTGGCTTCTAAAATTAATTCCACAGCTCTGTTGTACGAAACTTTCAATAATGACTCATCACTTTTCTTCGTCTCAACGAGATTAGCACAATTTTGTATATTTGCCTTGATTTCCGAAGCTAAACGTGCTGAGACGCAAATCTCAAAGCACACTTCGATGTCAATGCAAGCGAATATCATTTCATGAATTTCTAACATGTCGTTCAACATTTCCGCCCATGCGCTTTCATCCGGTGAAGGTGTCCTGATGATAAAATATTGTTTTACTTGTGATTATTTCAGGATACATTGCACGTATGTTTTTGTTCGGATGTAAAAAATAAATATAAATTTCATTGCATCCCAAAGAAATAAAAATTTGAATAAAAATTAATCATATTCGGAGACATCAATCATATTAAATTTTTAGGATAAAATAACTAACAAGTTATTAATAAAACGGTTTCTCGATTATGTAAACGTTTATTCTGGGAAACAGTAAAAATATAAATGTAAAAATTCGTTTTTCAAGATCGTATAAAATTTTAGCTCGGTTAATTAAAAAAGTATAATGCACAAGGTTTTCTTTTCTTTAATTTATGAAATTGTTGCTTCATACCTACAAAACTCAGCAAATAATTCAGAAAAATTCTTTAAAATTCGCATAGATTTGATATAGTGAAAACAGCTCAAAAAAAAAATGCGAGTTTGGTGGAAATTTTTCAGGTTTTTTCCGTTACACTCGTATTCGTAAAGTCCAAAAACACGAAAAAAATATATATATATATATTTTCATCTATACTCACATTCTGTTCAAATTTTTGGCCATTTCGTTAAGAACAATTTTAGCTTCTTCAGCTTTTGTCTTGTTGTCTCGAATAAAACGAAGAGTCGTTTCAACGTCGTATTTGTTCAGAATCTTTAGAGACTCGAGTTCACGCTCGAGATTTTCCACCGTTGTTGGAGGAACGTGTAAATTTTTGCTCGATTGTGGCTTCGGTGTGGCTTCAAATATTTTCCGAGCTTTTTCGTACATTTTTGTATCGACGCAAGAATAAACACAATCGAGCGCGAGCGAAACAACGTCCTCGATCATGCTAAAAATTTCGCTATCCTGAATTTGTTTCAATGATTCGAAAAATTTTGCAGGCAACGTCAGATCATTTTCACTCAATGCGATCAGATAATCGCTCAGCAAACGCTTTTCAAGCTTTCCACCCTGAAATTAAGACAAGTCCGTTATGTATGAGACATCCTACTCCAAGGCGATTTACATATGTCTGATTTGGTGATTTTTTTTTAAATTTTATTATTCCAATTAAAAAAAAAAAAATGTTTATTTTTCTTCGTGGATCGTTATTTAATAATGATTTTCTGAATAATTTGATTTTTAGAACTACTTTGAATATAATAGAAGCACTTGTATGGAGCAGGTGGCGTTTTTCACATGGTGTGAAAAGGTTACAAATTCTGTAGTAGATCGGCATTCGCTTTTATTTATTTCGAAAAATAAAAAAATATATGTATATTTAAAAATCGGCAAAAATTGGAACCCAATTATTGATTACAAATTTTTTAATCCACGTCGCAAAAAAGAATAAATGCCATCTTGTAATCGTACGAATGTGACTTACCAAATACTTTTGCTTTCTACGAGCTAACGGTAATACGTAGTTTCTGATATTAGCGACAAAGTTTTTCTCATTCGAGGTGCTCATTAGCAATTTGACCTTTTCCAAATCAGTCAATTTTTCCAATTGTGCCAACGACATGTTTTCTATGTAGATTTTGTAAACGAGATCATCGAGAGTCTCGAGCTCTATCAATAATTCCTCCAAGCCACATATGTTGTGAGATTTGCCGATTCGTATAAACTCCAATGCATTATCAACTATACAGCTGTTCCGTTCGATCTGATAGGCTCGTTTTTTGTACCATTTTCGCAAAAGATCGTGAGTGACCTCGGTATTACTGAATAATGTAAAAAAAAATCGTTATAAATTTTTCAACGATTTATTGAACACAGTGAGAATTTTTTTTTCGACTGGAGCAACAAAAAACGAGCCAAAATATTTATGTTCTCGTGTGTGTGTGTTTATCGCAAAATTGCAAAATTGAACGCGTGAATTGATTTTCATAAAAATGTATAGTCTTCTTTTTTAATACTCAAATTAATGTGGCATAACCATGAAAATATGGCCAATAAAAATATAACAAAAGATCGGATTTTTAAAGAAAACATTTGTACTCGGAAGTTTTTGTGATAGCGGATTTCGAATTGGTCAATGAAAAAGCAATAAAAAAAACTGAATACTACAAATTCCTATATATACAGATTTTTTTCTCCAAATTATAAAATTCAAAATGACGGAGTCAATATTGCAAGGCGAAAAAAGGAAGTGTTTTTATTTATTAAACAAAAAATTGTTATTTGGATTTTTTTTACATCACTGATCTCGTATTGAATGTAAAAATTTTCTAAATTAAAAATGGTGCAATGGTCAAAAAAATCAATATTGAAAAAAATATTTACCAATAAGCCGACATCGAGGGATCCACTTCGTACAAAAAGTGTGAGCCATCATTATTTTCAAGATCTATCACAGCTCTGAATTCATTTTTTTCCGACCAATCTTTCGGTCTCAATTCCCGTTGAAAGAGCAAAAATAATTGACCGTCTGAGTCACACTCGGGCAACAATTTTTCATATTTTGATGGATTGAGAGTTTCAGGAAACCAATTTATGATAGCGAGCCAATGATGCATTAGCTGATGTCCATAATACGTGAACATTATTTCGACACCTTGGCAGTTTCCATCCTTGGCAAATCTATTTTTTTGTTTTAAAGAATAGGCCATGCGATAAAAAAACGAAGAATTATTTATTAAAAAATTTGTTTGCGATAAACTTTTGGAGGTAAAATTCAAGCTTACCTGACGGCGTTTTCCACCGCCGTTAATTCACGAAATGCTTCGTAAAAATCTTTTTTATACCCTTGCCCATTTTCCAATATTATCTCGTATGTTTGCAGCTTGTCCAAATGATCTAAAAGTTTTCTTCGATATTTAATCAAATCTTTTTGTGCCTCGGACAAATTTTGAAGATCGATCTCATCGATTATGTCGTTTATTCTCTGGATCTGAAGTTTTTTTTTTCAATTAACAATTAAAGATAAATACGATTAAGCAACGATGCAATGGAACATTTGACTAGATGCTTACTTGACGCAAATTACGATCGACCTGATTGAGACTTTCCAAATCGTCCGAAATCTCGTCAGCAATAAATTTTCCATCGTCTCTCTCACCAATAGCCAGCAAAGTTTCCAAATTCGCTCCTTTAAGGCCAAAATTCAAAAGTTCACGCGCAGCTTCGAGACTTTCCGGTACTCGCATCACGCACTCATTTAAAACCCAAGATCTTTTGCTAACTTTGCTCAAATGTTCTTGTATGTCGTTGACGGAAAATTGTGATTTTCGCCATTGAGTTTGGTAAACAAGATCAGTGTCCAAATTATACGTATTTGCGAGAGCGAGAGCTTCTTCGTATTCCTTTTTTTTTTTAATTAAAAATAAAAATAAAATAAATATTTTGATTATTTAAGACAATAAAATTTGTTGAAAAATTAAATGGCTCAGGCCTCACCTCTATATCAATTTTTCTCGAGTACAGTTCCTCGGGCGTTGTGCTCTTCAAGCCCAATATCCGATAAGTTCTTTGTAATATTTTTGATTTTTTTCTCTTTGGTTGAAACTTTTCAATATCGGTAATTGAGTACAAAGCGCTTTGTACAAGATTCGTCGTGTAATTTACTATTGTCAAAGGTTCCAATTCATCATCATCTCTTTCACTCTCGGACGATGCCTCTGAAAATATTCATTTTTTACCAAAACAATTATCTAATTGATTAATATATTTACGTAATATATTAATTATAAATATATGTTATACTATATATATATTTATATATATATATATAATTATATTTTTACCAGATATGTGTCCTTCGCTGTTGGATTCTCGATTGCGTTTTTTGCTCGTTATAAAAGTTTCGCAATCGAGACAGAGAAATCCATAGCCAGGTGATAATTCTGATATTTGCGGTTGTCCCGACAAAAATTCTGGACTCGCACCCAGTAAATTTCTCAGATCTTTGGTAGAGCAAACGGAAATTGATCCAGAGTATCTTGCAACGATGATTGCCTGTAGAACATAATTTTTTTTTTTTTTTTCAATAAATTACCGCGACAATACAAAATGTTAATGTTTACGACGAAAATGTGACAACGTTACATTTTTCGACCACCATCCAATATCCATAGGATGAAATTCCGATAGGCCAGGTGGAAATTTTTTGTATCGCGGTAATCCCAATGGATTTCGTGCATTGTGATCAGGCTGATCGATCAATTTCCATTTTTTTTGCAATCTCAGATTTGGCAAACTCCAAAGCGATATTGCACCGTCCGTGTGAAGGCAAACGAGATTATTGCAACAGGGCGATATACTTATGCGAAATATAACGGGCTCCGGTGGCGCTCGTAGCTTAGGAACGAAATTCCACAGAGAAAATTTTGATTGATTGGTAGAATTTTCCTCAAAGGTAAAGGACAGCTTGAAGTAAGGATAATCGTTGAGTGGTCGCCAGGAAGTCAAGCCGGTGTCCGATGCGGGAGACTGAAAAATCAGAAAAAAATATATTTATTACAATGTTTGACACGAAATTTATTGAAAAGCATTGAAAAAAACGGTCCGGTTTCTAGAATTTGATTTTTTGTACATAATTTATGATAAAAATAATTCCAATACTCACGTTAAAATTCTGCGTTATGCTGTTGCCAGCAACAAAGTAAAGATTGTGCTTGCGATCGTAGGCAAAAGCATTAACGCCATTTCTATAAAAATTTCCAAACGAAAAATCGTAATTGCGCGTATAGCCATGAGTCCCCGAGATATGATAAGATTTGACAAGTCCACTGTATGTGACCAAAATAAATTCATGATTCCATTTGTCATTCTGTTTTTTCGGCTCGCTGAATATCATAGAAGCAATGGCGTCTCCAGCTTCGAGAATATCAGGATTTTGGGACATTGTTTTGGGACTTATATTAAATATATTATTTCCCAACGAGCTGTAAAATGAGAGATAGCCATTGCTCGAGGCCAGCACGAGGATAGACGCGTCTGGACTCCAGGTGATTTTTCGCCATTGGGGAAATGCATCTTTGGGCACTGTGAAAAAAAAAATCAATCAGACAAATTAATGGTAGAATTTTGATATTTAACGTGAAATTTTTGTACAGATTTGCACCTCGGTTATATTTTAGCTATACAGTAATCTTATCAAATAAATAAATGATGAAAAATGAGTGTTTATTAAGTCGGTGACGAATTCTCATACAATGAGAAAGTAACAAACAAGTTGCTTATTTCACAAAATAACAAAAACTCGCATTGAAAAGTACAAATTAAAACATGGACATTTTTTTTTATAATTTTTACAGATTGACAAAATTTATATTCTTGAAAAGGAAGCAAGAATCGGAAAAACTTACTTGTTCAAATGACTTATAGTATTCTATTAACAATAAAACTTATAAGATATTTTATAAATTTGTACAGTTTATAATTTACCAGAAGCTTTTCCCACAATTGACGAGTACTCGTCTTTGGATTTTCTTATCTCTATAAAATTCTCTTGAAGTATAGCCAATAATCGTCCATTATCGCCAACAGCAAATTTCCATGGCAATGTAAGGCTCAATTGTTGCGATATGCTCTCTGGTAAAGAATACCTATTATTCAAATATCTGAGAGCATTTTTAATCGTTCCTGTATTCGGCAAAATTGCCGCATCGTTCTTGCATTTCTATAAACAGAAGAAATACAAAATCAAAATTTTCTATCGTAATTCAACGTTCCATTTCCGATTACGTGGTCACTCATTGTTGACAATTGACACTTGGAATCATGACACAGTTGCGATAATGGAACAAAAAAATGGAAAATTAACAAAACTCACCACCAATTCGGGATCTTGCTTTCTCACAAAATATTCCAATAGTTCATAGAGAATTGAATCATCCTCGCAATTTTGTTCATTATTGTCAATCTTTTTGTTGGAAATCATTGTGTAAAGTTAAAACCTCATCCATGACACGCGTCTACGAAACCGCAAGACCGACTGACGACTGACGACTCAGAACGGTAGCGCCAAATCGCAGCATAGCGGCGTTTTCGTAAACTACGATCAATATGGCGCTTTTCCCTCTCTCTCTCGCTCTCGCACTCGTTTTATATCTATACGTACAATTCAAGATTAGAGTGGGGAGGCACATACACATATATATATATATATATATATATATATATATTATCTAGTTGAGAAATCCAGTTGTAAGTTGTAAGTAGATTTTGAAACGTTGGGGTTGTAACCAACTCGCCGCTGTCATCGATATAAAATTCTGTCGAGATTTACTGTATTTTCCACAAAAGAAGAGAGATTTTAATCGTTCAACATTGTCGTAATATGTCAGACGGTGAGGATGATTTCATGTGCGAGGAAGAAGAGGACTACGGTCTCGTGAGTATAAATAACAAAAATATTAATGTATATACGTGTAATTTTGTGGCACGCATTTTGTCGGCGCGCACTTTTAGGTTATTTTTACCAAATCCAACATACACAATGTTTAAAAATAGTCGAGCACTAACAACCGTTGTTAAATAACAGGACTTTGCGTTAAATTAGTAAATAAACACTCCTCGTTGCTCTGTTATCGAAATAATTTCGAATAATAAATGTTTTCGAATGATAAAATTTTTCGTAACCTCGAACTAGAGTGCAAAAAGTACGCGATTAGAGCGAAAAAAACAAATGTCGATATTTTTTTACGCTTACGAAAAATTTCATATTTTTTAATTTTTGGCCCGAATGTCCAATTTCCATTGTCGATTATTGGGTCGTGTGTTTGTAATTTCTATCTCAGGAGTATTCGGAAGATTCCAACTCGGAGCCGGATGTGGATCTGGAAAATCAATACTATAATAGCAAAGCACTGAAAGAGGATGATCCAAAGGCAGCACTTCAGAGCTTTCAGAAGGTTTTGGACCTTGAAGCTGGTGATAAGGGAGAATGGGGTTTTAAGGCACTGAAGCAGATGATCAAAATCAACTTCAAACTGGTAAAAAGACCATCACGAGTCTTTCAAATATAATTTTCACAAATTTTCAAATTGATCGGAAAAATATATATATTTTTTCTTTTTGTCTTTTCAGTCAAATTACAGAGAAATGATGACGAGATACAAGCAACTCTTGACTTATATAAAAAGCGCAGTGACGCGAAATCATTCGGAAAAATCCATCAACTCCATACTTGATTACATCAGCACATCGAAGAATGTGAGTTATTCTCGTTTGTTTAATAATCGCTCGTACGAAAGAGAGAGAGAGAGAGAGAGAGAGAAAACGAAAAAGAAAAGAACAAAAAAAAAGAAAGAAATTTCTCACATTTCATGTTCCGCTGAACCAGTTTGGATTTCAGATGGAGTTACTCCAAGATTTTTACGAGACTACTCTTGATGCCCTTAAAGATGCAAAAAACGACAGATTATGGTTCAAGACTAACACGAAATTAGGAAAGCTGTACTTTGATCGTTCCGATTTCAACAAATTGGCCAAGATACTGAAGCAACTTCATCAGAGTTGTCAAGTAAGCTTTTTTTTTTTCGATGATTAAGGCAACGGACCCCTAAATGGGGCATATTTTTTCATCTAAATATCACCTCATATATAGACCAAGTCATATTTTCCAGCCAATGAGTAAAAAAACTTTTTTCCTATTTTTAAGGATGATAAAAGATAATGAAACATTTATCAAATGGTCTTATTGTTAAAAAAAATTGTCCAAAAATAGACATTTTTGTACACATGATTTGCAACCATGATTTACCATGATTTACACCAAGTTTCTTGGATTAAATTTTATATTTTGCATAATATGTATTTGATAAAACAATTAGAAACAAAATAATAATAATAAATGAATAAAGAGATAAATTTATTATCACAATTATTTTATCCGTGCTAATAATGATTTTTTTTTTTTTCAGACAGACGATGGTGAGGATGACTTGAAAAAGGGAACGCAACTGTTGGAGATATACGCCCTAGAAATTCAAATGTACACGGCTCAAAAGAATAACAAGAAATTGAAAACATTGTACGAACAAAGTTTGCACATTAAGAGTGCAATACCTCATCCATTGATAATGGGCGTGATTCGAGGTGATGATTTTATATTTCAATTTCTATATGGAATAGCGGATTTTCGCTAAATTTTATTTGAAAAAATCATTCATTGAAAAATAATAAATTGTCTAGAATGCGGGGGTAAGATGCACCTGAGGGAAGGTGAGTTTGAACGAGCGCATACTGATTTTTTTGAAGCGTTCAAAAATTATGACGAATCGGGATCGCCAAGGCGAACGACGTGTCTCAAGTACCTCGTTTTAGCTAACATGTAAATTGAACATTTTCTCCAGTGATACGATCATTTCTCGCCAGTATCAAATTAGCTGATTCTAATTAACGTTTATAATCAAGGTTGATGAAATCGGGCATTAATCCATTCGACTCTCAAGAAGCAAAACCGTACAAAAACGATCCGGAGATATTGGCAATGACGAATTTGGTCGTCAGCTATCAGAACAACGATATTAATCAGTTTGAGTTGATCTTGAAACAGAATAGAAACAATATAATGGATGATCCTTTTATCAGGGAGCACATCGAGGATCTCCTGCGTAATATACGAACTCAGGTACGAATTTACCACAGGCTACGTAATAATGAAGTATGAATGTGTATGTATGCCTGCAACGCCGTTACTGCCCCTGGTGGAAAATAATCGAAAGTATTGGTTACAAACGAGTTGCTAGCTTTAAGGAAAACCTAACTTATTGTTAGGGATCTGAAATTTTGATCTAAAAAAATCCAACCCAAACATTATTCAACCGAGAAGCATTGAAACGTAAGTAATAACTAATAATTGAAATTTCAGGTTCTTATAAAACTTATCAAGCCTTATACGAGAATTCACATACCGTTTATAAGTAAAGAATTAAATATCGATGCGTCTGAGGTTGAGAGTCTACTGGTTTCTTGTATCCTGGACAGTACCATACGTGGTCGCATAGATCAGGTATGAGAATATATGATTTCATTGAATCGCATGATAAATATATATATAACATAAAAATTTCAATAAGAAAAGAAGAAGAAAATATTGTTTTGTTAATTACGTTTTCGTTTTACCTGCTCACAGGTAAATCAGGTCCTCGAATTGGATAAGAAATCCGTGTGTGCCGCTCGTTACAATGCCCTAGACAAATGGACAAGTCAATTACACTCGTTACATCTAGCAGTAGTGAACAAAATGTCGTAAGCAATACGAGAGAGAGAGAGAGATCTTAATGCAAATAAAATCGAACTAATATTACTGTGTATAGTATATATGTTATAAATGCCCGATTGTCACCAAAACATGTGTGAAATAATAAAAATCCAGTGTGATATTTTATAGGTAAACAAAAACAAAAAAAAAACAGAAGAAAAATACGTTGGAAAAAAATTATTAAAATTCAACCGACCTTTCCGCATCATCGGCATTGCCTTTGATATTTTATTATTCCAATAATACAAAAATTGCTCACGACTCGCGGCCGTTCGATTATTTTTTCGGTCAACGCGACTGCTCGGAAATTACGATAAAAAGGGCGGCGGGCTCTCGGGTTCGTTCTTAATTATTACCGTTCCTTGAATAGTTTCGATTTAATTGGGTCAATGGGTTCATTTTTTATTTAACATTCACACGATTTCTCATTAACGAGCAACGGATCGATGAAGAAAAAAGGCAGTTGAGTACCATGTGTGCATTAGTCACGTTTGTATGCGTGCGATAAAATTTTAATATCGACATACGAGAAAGCGAATTCGGTCAATACTCGATCGAGGTAAGATCAACTTTTTAATGAAAAATAGAACGCGAGAAATGAGAACACGTTGAGGGATTTTAGCTCCTTGCTAAATCTATTTTTATATCGAGTATAATATAATATTAATGTGATTTTTTTCTTTAAAGCTTTTGGTTTGAAAAAATTATGATGTCTCCGGTGCTAATATTTGCCATGAAAAATGAAATTTCACAAAAAAAGATTCTCTTTGAAAATGTTGTACAGGCTGAACTGGTGTATGTATTATATTCATTTTATTATTTATATACTACATTATTAACATTTTTTATACATTATATATGTATATTTAGCGATTTTTTTTTGTTTGTTTGCGAGTAATATTTTAGCGAGAAAGCTCAATTTTATCATAGGATGATAGATACAAAACAGACAAGTACGATTTTCTTCGAAATTTTTCAATCGAAATAATCAATATTTTCGACAATAAAAAAAATCTTATGGCGCAAATTTGTAAAATATGATTTCCATAATAATTTACTTTTGTTTAAAAAGTTGATTGTTTCCTACGAAAAATTGCTGGAAAAGATGTTGAAGTTGAGCTTTTACATTACCTTAAGGACAAACAAAGATGTAATAAATGACAATTTACATACGTATATCGCGATAGTAAAGAGAAATCTTTAAAAAAATCAATCATAGTATATTGAACATCAATAATGACGAAAAGTTGAAGTAATGAATTGTCTCATTACATCAAATGATTCGCAATACTGTCCTGCGAAGTGTCATCAAATGATTTGTACACTATTTTGCATATTACCAACGAAGATAAACTGCACCTTCGTTGATATTACAGGTATATTTCCATAGGTATACTATAGCGTGGTAAAACTGCAAGTAAGCATCGTAAACCGGGAGTGAGCTAGCATTCCATAGCCCTTGAGATCACAGACACTCCATCCTGCTAAAGTCAGATTGCAGTACGAGTTTCCCTAATTTAGTGAGTAAAATCTACAAGACCGTGTGGTAAAATCTTCCAAAATTCAAAGTAAACATGGGTTGTTTTGAGCGAAAACACAAGTAAAGAGAGAGAATTGTGGACGTTTTGCAGGCCCTCGACTATAAGACTGGGCAGAGACTATTAGGGCCGGTAGTTCTATCTCTTAGGTAAAGTTACCTGCCAGATATTGCATACACAAAGTAAAAGATATCGGGCAGGTAAGTTTACCTAAAAAGTGGAACAACCAGAGACTAGCCCGGCTGCTAGTCTCCAACGAATTGGGGGACGTTTTGTCGGCCTCGACCGCAAGACTGTGGGCAGAGACTACTAGGCCTGGTAGTTCCACCTCATAGGTACAGTTACCTTCTAGATATATCTCGTACTAGAGGAACAGTCAGATACTAGTCAGACGTAATCAACTAGTCTCTAGGGAATTAGGGTCATTTCGCAGGGCCTCGATCACGAGACTGAGCAGAGACTACTAGGCCTGGTAGTCCACCTCTTAGGTAAAGTTACCTTCTAGATATATCTCGTACTAGGGGAACAGTCAGATACTAGTCAGACGTAATCAACTAGTCTCTAGGGAATTATGGACATTTCGCAGGTTCTCGATTACTAGACGGAGCAGAGACTACTAGGCCTGGTAGTTCCACCTCTTAGGTAAAGTTACCTTCTAGATATATCTCGTACTAGGGGAACAGTCAGATACTAGTCAGACGTAATCAACTAGTCTCCAGCGAATTATGGACATTTCGCACGTTCTCGATCACTAGACGGAGCAGAGACTACTAGGCCTGGTAGTTCCACCTCATAGGTACCTTCTAGATATATCGTACTAGAGGAACAGTCAAATACTAGTCAGACGCAGACGTAATCAAGTAGTCTCCAGCGAATTATGGACATTTCGCAGGGCCTCGATCACGAGACTGAGCAGAGACTACTAGGCCTGGTCGTCCACCTCTTAGGTAAAGTTACCTTCTAGATATATCTCGTACTAGGGGAACAGTCAGATACTAGTCAGACGTAATCAACTAGTCTCTAGGGAATTATGGACATTTCGCAGGTTCTCGATTACTAGACGGAGCAGAGACTGCTAGGCCTGGTAGTTCCACCTCTTAGGTAAAGTTACCTTCTAGATATAGCTCGTACTAGAGGAACAGTCAGATACTAGTCAGACGTAATCAACTAGTCTCTAGGGAATTATGGACATTTCGCAGGGCCTCGATCATGAGACTGAAAGTTTTTTTTTCAATTTTATAGAGTTACATTTTATTATATATAGAATCGAAGATTCAAGTATCCTTGCATTATTTACAGGGGTGTCAGTTGGTTTTTCCAGTTCTCAAAGCTGTCGTTGCTACTCACCAATATAAAGTTGGCCTGAAACTTTAGCTACTTCACTTTTTTCTTTTTCTACTCGTTAGGGAATCGTTGGGGAGTGATTGGGAGTTTCTAACCGATCGGAATGGTTTTTCCGATCTGACGGAAAAACTAAAGACTCCCTAACGATTTAATTAGGTGATTCGTCACCCCCTAACGATTTCGCGTCGATTAAGACCTCGTACAATCGAATCGGTTAAAAATCAAATTTCGTCAGTCTAACTTCACACTCAAATTTTGATTTTTCGATTAAAAAAGATCGGTTGACTCCCCTACGTTTTAATTAGACTCCCAATCACTACCCAACGATTCCCTAACGAGTAGAAAAAGAAAAAAGTGAAATAGTTAAAGTTTCAGGGGAACTTTATATAGGTTTGCTACTCTAGTGGTGCGCGTGTTGTTGTGTTGGTACGCTGCTCGTGCTCTCCCTTTCGATTCTCAAGGGGGTTCCCCCGGAAACGAAGAAACGACATGGCGCGTTGATATAGAGCCGTTTCTAGCTGTGTATTTCGAGCATTGTTATTCGGACTGCGTACCAGCCTATGTAAATGTTGGTTAACCCACACATATTCACATGTAAAGGATCAGGAGAGAGTGGAATATACACTTATATATATGTGTGCGTGTGTGGTGAATATGGGTGGGTATATATATCCTCTGAACGCGTCACATCGTAACAGGAGCTTCTCATTCTCAACCAAAGCATAATTCAGTGAGAGCGAGGGTATAGTAGCGAGGCTCGTTTCTCGCAGAGAAGCAGAAGACCTATTCGAGCTATGGACCATGGAAAGAAAAGAAGAAGAATATGTAGGGCTCACTGGGGATTTTCTCATGCAATGTCAGAGGAAGTGTTTCATATTGCGAGAGCCCACCGAAATCTCTTATTGCTCCAATAAATCAATTTTTCATATATTACGTAACGTATAGAACAATGTATAGATATACATGTATGCTATATATTTTAGACTTACTATGCATGAAGAATTGATTTATGTACCTAGAAAGGTAGCAGAGGATTAATTTTGATATTTGATGTATTATGTATTAGTTATTCGATGTACACTCGACGTGAATCGAGTACAAACAAGAGTTCAAGGTGTTGCCTATGTATTTTATTCTATTTTATTTTATTTTACTTTATATTAATTTATTTGATATTATTTTTATTTAAAAAATATCGAAGCCTGTAACAAGACGGAGAATTGTTCCATGAACGAGATTTTTTTCCGTTCACCTGACCCGACCACCCATATATTCGAGAATATTATCATAATCAACTTCAAAATTCTTTATATCTATTCTTCATCTTTTTTTTCTGGCTCGCGTGTTGCCATTTTTGTCATTTAAACGTTTCCCAATTCTGTCACGTGATAAACTTTGCATCGTGATGGCCGCAGATCGAATTATACGTGGCACACAATGCAATTTTTTTATGGTTCTCAAATCTTCTTATTGTTTTTCAGTCTTTTTGATAATTTGGCGATCGTCCATGTTAACCCTTCGTCTATAAATACACTTATTTCTCACACTTGTCGTCTGCGTGCATTAGATCTTTGAGGAAATTTCCAGGATTATAAAGTCTTTCGGGTTTTGAAAAAATCGGTTTCGACATTATCCAACAGTTGACAAAGTCGAGTGCTTAAAACTGTTTTTTAATAAAAAAATAAAATTTGGGTAAAAATACGGAAAGATTAAAATTGCAACTGGGCATTACAAGACCCAATCTAGAGACGAAGGGTTAATTAATTATTGTAGTGGGTTAATTAATTATTATAGTGGGCAACAGAAGCGATATTTTGATAAGTGGGAGTATTAGAATAAAATGGTCACCATGATTCTATACCGTTTATCGGTCTATATACATATATGTATGTATGTACCTCGAACTCTCCGAGCGTATATACAACTTATATAGAGAGCTATACACGGGAGAAATAAAAATTGACAAGCGTAAAAAGTGCTCCTCCGAGAGCAAGGAAGCGGGAGGAAACGGCAGGAACGGGAGGAAGAGTGATGAAGAGAGTATACAATAAATAGGGATGGCTCGAAATAGATGCGAAGAAGACATTGTATATATATATACATATATATTACTACGGAGCCGGATATCCAGTTTCCGCTCTCGGGATGAATGCCTGAGTATGTTTGGGAGACACACGGGAGATCTATGACGATGAACGAGACGTAGAAGACGTAGAAGATGAAGAAGACGTAGAAGACGTAGAAGACGTAGAAGGCGTAGAAGCGTAGAAGAAGAAGAAGAAGAAGAAGAAGAAGAAGAAGAAGAAGAAGAAGAAGAAGAAGAAGAAGAAGAAGGAGACGTAGAAAAAGAAGAAGAAACTTTTCCTCTTCGTGCAAGTTAATTCGACTCAAGATATATTCTATGTGCGAATGAATGTCAGTTATATGGCGTACATAACTGTACATATACAGTTATGGGCGTACATTACATGTTTACTTGTTTCTAGCTTCATTTTTATGTGTGTATATATATATATATATATATATATATATATATATCAATATATTAAGATAAACATGAAGGAATACGCAAGTGTGACTACGGGGCTGAAAATGGGATAGTAATGTGTCTGCACTTATATGAAAAAGCTCGTAAAAAGAAACAGTGTTGACTGTAACCCGAGTTAATTGTAACACGCGCTGTAATTAATTCACGCGGAATCGGGGTGATATCGATAATTAATCATTTGTCTCACCATGTGTGTGACTGTGGCGTTATAATTTCACTCATAAATGTAGGCAATTTATTAGATGGAAATTTGGTTTTTATACCAAAAAGTTAATTTTTCATTTTGCGTTTAGACCCTATAAAAAAAATGCTAAATAAAAAATTTCCATACGATCTCCCGTTAAAATGAGAATTCTCCACGGAAACATATCCAGAATAGAATTAACTGCAGCTGGTAAATCAACATAAATCATTATTTACCTGTTTCATATTTTCTTTCTAGCAGAAACATAAAGAAGCAAAAGAATGTTTCAAATTTATACACCAATTGAATATTTATTTGAGTGAAGGTTCGGAGGGTATCTATTTGAACAGACGAATTAGTAAAAAAAAAAAAAAAAATTATAATATAGCTCGTCGTGTTTTGTACCTCGAGCTGCGATCGAGAAAAGTTTGATGACAAAAGGGAGTCGAGGGAATAAAGAGAAAACTCTCGACTGGCTCATCGCGGAACTCGGACTTGTCTGCTTTCATTTATCGGCTGCATTGCTTTTAGCTTATTGTATACCCATTATATATAGCTGGCAGGTAGAGTTTCGATGTTTTTATATTTCGTATTATTTCCATCATGCTCAATCCATTGTTTCTCGCTGGAGGCGCCAGCGCATACAATTCTTCGATGAAATGTATCTGTTTCGTACCTTTTTCATTTTTCCTTGTGCATTTTTTTTTAAGCTTTAACTGTCTATATTATTAGTTAATCGATAAAATATTGATGGTTATTGTAACTCGGACGCTCGAGAGTCTCCTCGAATTTCTCGCCAAACAAAATAATTTTTCCATTTTTTACATTACGAAATAATGAAATGATTTGTTTTAAATTTGGGATATTTGTTACTGGTCTGGTTTTTTTTTATTGGAATGGTCATCAGTGTCAGCTCCATCATATGTTGGCCCTTATTGACAGTTTGAAGCTGCCCAAAAGTGGCTATGAGTTTCAGCAAAAGTTGTATGATGAACTCGTAGTAACCACCGAGGTGCAAATTTGCACCCCCTAAAATTTCTCGTTTCTGGCTCTTTCTAATGGCGTTCTGTAACGGTCTCCCCCCCACTAGAACAAATATGACATGAGTCAAGGGTACTCTGCGGTTATCGAATACTTATGGATTATTTATACGAGAGTTATAGAACTTCAAAAATGCAAAATCCCAAATCCCAAAAATTGTATGATGAACTCGTAGTAACCACCGGGGTGCAAATTTGCACCCCCTAAAATTTCTCGTTTCTGGCTCTTACTAATGGCGTTCTGTAACGGTCTCCCCCCCTCCCCCCACTAGAACAAATATGACATGAGCTTAGGGTACTCTACGGTTATCGAATACTTATGGATTATTTATACGAGAGTTATAGAACTTAAAAAATGCAAAATCGAAAAATCGCTCGAGTGTGGTTAGTATGTATACTCGATGGAGGTGTCCTTACTACGGGTTAAGATTTCTGAGGCTTAGTGGGTTACAACGAAATAATTATATCATCCGGGCTTCTTTTTTTCGCAAAAAAAAAAAAAATACAGGTACTATCTATAACTTAACTACAACGAAGTTAAATTGTCTTCGATATAGAGACCCTTTTCATCCGAAATAGCTTTTACGTGTTATAAATATTAATTTTTGTTGTCTGATGAAACCGGAAGTGATGAAAGCGGCACAATAAATATTTGTTTGTCGTTAAATCAGAGGGGGACAATGAATGAGAGGGACGGAGAGATTTCGGATGATTTCGAATAATAGGCTGTTAGACTCTCGCCCATATTGATGTCGATTTGGCAACGTAAGCGTAAGAGGATCACAAGAGAATATAATGTCCTGGAAAAAGGGAGTTCGACGATTTTTCTTTTACTCCCATTTCTCTGTAGTATAGGAAACGGGAGAAGGGCGCAAAGAGGGTCTCGCATTAAGAATTGTCTATGGGGGGAAAAAAACATGTGGGGCAATTGGCCTAATCGGGATGTATGCGTGGTACGAGGTAACGAGAAAGCGTTTTTTTTTCTCCAGCTACTTGAATAGCCTCCATCTCACCAAATCGCATATATACAATTATATTTGGATATCGCAGGCTTAACGCCAGAAAGGCGTATAGGTACGTATAGCTTCTATATACGCACTCGATACCCAAAATTCAGCAGCGATTCCACCTCAACGACAAATATATGATTGATGATCAGCGACCAAAAAATATGACATTTAAAAAAAAAAAATCAAAAAAATCAACATTTTTAGAACAGTTTTGCACAGATGCATATTTAAATTTTTAAAAAGTGCAAGCTTTGAGCTTTTTATGTCCAACGAGAAAAAAAACATATTCCAAAATATTTAAGCATATAATTTAAAAGAAAAATAAAATAGGAAAAATCGGTTCGCTCAGCAAGGCCCAACTTTGTGGGCAATATCTTATTTTTTTTATACACGGAAAACATATAAATTTTTTTCCTAAATTCCAGAATGGGAAATTTCTGTAAATTTCTGGTTGTAAATTTTTAGGACATAATCAACAGTACTACAAATTTATACTTTATGTAGTGAAAATTGAATTGAATTTTGTAGTGAAAAATTGTCAAGTTTTTCCGATAAAAATATAATAGTTATGCGCATAGACCGCGTGTTGTTATTTTGTTATTTTTCATTAAATAGTTGATTGTTCTGAAATATTCTCGGTGTGTAGAAACATCCTTTTACGACTTGAAAGAGAGAGAGAGAGAGAGAGAGAGAGAGAGAGGGAGGAATAGAAATGGGGGTGTGGAAGAACAGCCCCGCAGTGCCGTTTGCGTAGTTTGGCGGAATGATGAGAATTTTCGTTGGAATAGCCGTGCTATAACGTTAAGGGGCAAAAGGGAGAAAACACAGAAGCGAAATGAGCAGAAGAAGACATGCTTGCTTGGTATATATACGTGTGTATATAACTACGTAGCCAAGAGACACGCGAAAACGCGCGTCCGGGTACGCAAGATGTCGGTCTTAAGTGAGTTACCGCGACGTTTCTTTCTCCTCTTCTCCTCATTCTCCTCAACCTACACCCCAATCCTCTACTCACATTTTTTCTCAGTCCTCTCTTATTTACTGTTATATCTTAGTACAGGACATTTTCGCGACTCCCTGGGTTCCCGTCGAGGGTCTTGGTCTTCGCACACACACACACACACACATATACGCACACACAAAAAAAAAATATATATATATATAACAAGAGTGTTAACGTCCCTTGACGCAAGGCCGAGAAAGCCATGTCTACCATCAACTTGGGTAGGTAACAAAGCTGTAGGGAAGTAGCATGAGTCCGTCTCACTTTATACCCCTCATGGATTTAACGCCGAGGGGCCAAAAAAAAAGAAGCACCGAGAAAACGAGCTTAAGAAAGTATAAACGTGAACTCGGTGTTTTGCTTTGGATCGCAATGTATATGTAGGCAGAAAGAGTTCCGGAAGATAGACCATTGGAGGGAAAAGGTAGGGAGGGTGTATCATAATCGGGCTGAGCTGATGTGAAACCTTCACCTCTGGCTCTCCCACTACAAATTTGTAAGATAATTTTTCAGACGCCCTTTGAGACTTTGCGAAAAAATAAATTCTTACGATCTATGACACTCGCATATAAGTGTTGAGCGAATTTGTTTTTCTTTTCTCTGAAATTTACAGAAACCCATCTGAAAGAAAGCCATTACGGCCATTTTGTTACCGCCTTTTGATGTTTAACAAAACTTTACGCGTGGCTATAGAGCATAGTAATTGTATAAGTAAAATTGTAATAGTTAAAAAACAAGAGATATTATACACTATGAAGTATAAATTAGCAAAAAACATCTCAGCAGTTTTCAAATTTCACAATATTCTTAGCATCGAAAAACAATAATAATATTCGTTTGTTATAAAATCGGTAAAAGTATGAAATTTTACAATAATCACCAATTTAAGAAATTTTATATCCAACAATAATGCTATAATTATTGATCCAATTAATATTAATTATAAACGTCAGGGATTTAATAAATATTTAATTAGTGAATGTGTGTGACTTTGTTAAGCAAAGAAAAAAATATAAAGCTGCGAGAAGAATGGATTTTTTTTTTTTTGAAAATAATCATCCATCCTATATCCATTAGAAAGCTATTACGGCCATTTCTTACCGCCTGTTGATGTTTAACAAAACTTTACGCGTGGGTATAAAGCATAGTAATTGTATAAGTAAAATTGTAATAGTTAAAAAACAAGAGATATTATACACTATGAAGTATAAATTAGCAAAAAGCATTTCAGCAGTTTTTAAATTTCCCAATATTCTTAGCATCGAAAAACAATAATAATATTCAATTGTTATAAAATAGGCAAAAGTATGAAATTTTACAATAATCACCAATTTAAGAAATTTTATATCCAACAATAATGCTATAATTATTGATCCAATTAATATTAATTATAAACGTCAGGGATTTAATAAATATTTAATTAGTGAATGTGTGTGACTTTGTTAAGCAAAGAAAAAAATATAAAGCTGCGAGAAGAATGGAATTTTTTTTTTTGATAATGATCATCCATCCTATATCCTTGGAAAAACGTACGAATTCAGTTATATGTATCATTCTTTTCGTTCAGCCCACGATGACTCAAACATCCTGGCAATACAACTAAGATTAAATGAGAATTCCATAAAGCGCAGCATATTGTACGAAAATTCTTTCTGGCTACTTTTCCATCTTTCTTCGTCTATAAAAAACGTATAAGTAGTTTTGGTATCATGTATCGTTCTGTATCACACAAGAGCGATGAGTTACTCCGGTATAGAAAGCTCTGATGATCGCTTCAGATGGTCTTTTGATGCTCGCCCGGTGTGCTGAAGTAAACACGATTTTTCACCTAATATTCTTCGCTCGTTCTCTTCCTCTCTCTCTCTCTCTCTCTCTCTCCTTTTAGGACAGTTCATTCGAACGTAAAGTGAGGGTTTTATATTTTCCGGTGATCTATGTTCAAGTGTTGTGAGAAAAAAACGATACGAAAATGTTATTCTCTCATTGGAACGTACCCAGAAAATCGTCTGCGGCGAGAAAAGATGGACACAACTATATATTTTACATTGTATAACCTCTTTGAGGTTGAAAAAAATCGCCCCGGTCGATCATTTTGCAGAACCTTTCGGTTATTAAAGGATATAGCGATATTTTGATTTTAAAATTGGCAAAAATGGCCTGTTTTCGAAATTCAACATCGAGAATCGAGTAGTTAGAAAAATCGACAGGGCCCCAGTCTTCGCGTGAGCTATTTCTTTTTTTTTGTAAAAAAAATGCAAGTATTTTTATTAAGAATAATTTCTTTAAAAAACTCACTTCTGAACCATCCTGATTCATATCTATATCTATAAATCTACTAACTACAGATCTATACTTATTCCATACTGTAGATATATATATATATATATATATATATATATATATATATATATATATGCGTATGTAAACTCATGAGAATTGTGAGTGCAGATAGGACTGTCCATCATGTGTGTGGGACCGAGTGCCACTGGGAAAACTAAAGCACGCATCAGTTAGTTTTTAGGAGCTAAACCATATATCATAAATATGAGTGAAACGTTACGGAGGGGATCGACGCCAGCTGGACCATCTATCTTGCACGGCTTAACTCCCGACATCCCTCTTTTGTGACGATCTGTGTGTACGTATCTATACCTATGTATATATGTAACGAAGAATGAAAGGCGCGAGATGGGCCGGACCCAATAAGGATGTTCTCCCCTGTCGGCCGTCACAAGATATTTCCACTTGCTTAAAAAACAATCCCGCATATATATATATATATATACAGACTGTGCAAGCTCTTATCATGGAACCTGGTAGCGTCTCGCCACCAGAATAACATTAATATTTAGACAGAAAACGTTATATACGTTATTATACTAAGCTCATGCACGTACATACAAATGAGACTCTCAAAAGTCCGGATATCAGTTTTCATACTCAAACAGACGGTGGATTTTATAAAAATTATTTGTTATTTAAGTGTTGAATGATATAAGTTTAGGGCCACATTGTCTCAAGTCTCACAGGTGTATATATATATATGATAATTTTCATTTTTAAACTAAACGTGGTTTTTGAAAAATAAAATTGTAAAATGAAAAAGGCTGCAGTATAACTTAATTACATGAAGTGCTACATGTTTTTTAATACACCATCCGGGCCTAAGCTGTCAAGATTCGCGAAATTAATTTCTTAACTTTTTTAAAAAATATTTTGAATACACTGTTGCATTGGAAAAATATCGAAACCTTTTTTTTTAACTGACAAAGATAGAGCTTGCTCTATGCGGAAGCAAAAACGAATTAACTCGAGTATAACACTGAACCCTGCAGTAACGGGAGGCGTTCCGGGCCAACCGGAAGTCTCTGCTGGAGCGTATATTTTATACGGTTTTACTTTCATCCAGTTACGAGGAAATAAAGGAATAGTCGTTACACTCGATGCCCTGGTGTTAACCGGTGGTTAAAGAGCTGTAGCAACGAGTGTGTAATGTCAGCCAATGAAAATTCAGCAATTCCGGCAGAGCAGCTTCCGCGGAACGCAGCAAGAATGAGAATGGATTAAAAAAAAAGGGAAAAGAATATATATATGGTGCAGGAGTTCAGAGGTAGAAGGTTTAAGGGAGTGCGCTTTCGACGTCGCGTTACGACACATATCGCAACGCGATATAATAATGAAACGAACGGGCTACAGCAGTTTAATCCAAGCGAATTTAACACCGCCCATTTACATTTTATTATACAATATTTGTCGAGGTTGGCCTGGTCGAGCTCTGAACCATTTTCATTTTGTCCCTCTATATGCGCGGATATAAGTGGCGAGAGATCCCACCCCTGACATAAGCCTCCCCCTAACATCCTCATATTTTCCCACGCAAATATCTCGCTCTCGCTAGCTGGCTCGTACCATTGTCCTGACAGTTGGGCATTATAAACGGGATGATGTATTTTTTGTGGTGAAATAATAGATGCAAAAATTAGGCTAATCCCTGCTAGAAGGGTCGTCCCTGTACAAAGAAATGATAATATTCCGATACGAATTATAACACGTAGGTATGTATGTACGTTCATGTCAGACAAAATCAGATAGCTATGTATTCAACTGAAAAAATCGAAACAGGAATAGCAACAGTTTTTTAATCTTGGACGATTACCTATTCGTGAGATAAATTTTTTTTTGTGCGTTCTAATTTATACCCTCGCGAATTTTTACCTTTCCCTCCCCACTCCCCTCTTTATACTTCCTACTCGCACTTCGTTAAATTAACCCAACTTCCGGTCTGTCTGCAGCCGAATTAGCTACACTGTATCGCATTCGCCATGGGCACAGGGAAATTGCGGAAAACCTGTGTCGGTAAGGTCGGTCTCTTTCGGCACAGTTTTTGTGTTCCTACAAGGAAACACCAGAACAGATTTTTTTTTTCGTTTGCCTACGTTGAAAAAGTATAAATTTACACTTTGAAAACTTTCCCGCGAAAAGGGAAATCTCTAGCAATTGATTCTGAGAGATTTTGTATTTTTAGGTATAAATTACAAATGCGGCACCCTTGAAAATTTTTTGCCAGTGCTCCTCTTTCACGAGAAAGTTTTTAAAGTGTAAATGTATATTTTTTTATGATGGGAATCGAAAAAAAAATCTGAAAGGATCTCTAATATAATCTACAATTGTATTAACAAGGCAGTGGTTAAACCGCACCAACGAATTCAGAGTTGGAATTCGTTGACCGGACTGATATAGGTAAGTGAAATCCCTTTAAAGTTCACGGGGCTCAAATAATTTCAGTAGAAATGGTGTGTTTTCGATCAGACGTATAACTCTATTAACAAATGAACGTTGAGATTCAATCATAGGCGGAGTTTCAATAAATGTTCATCGAATGTGAACAGTGCAAGAGAAAGAGAGTGCATGTATTAAGCGTGATCGAGAAATGAAATGAATTTGCGAGTAGTTTGCAATTGTAAGAGAGAGAGAGAGAGAGAGAGAGAGAGAGAGAGAGCGATAAATGATTGTTGGCTTTTCTGCAATCGCAAGGACTCGAGCATAGCCCGATCGAAGTATATCGGAAGACTCAATTAAGAGTGAGGCTACGAGGCCTGAGGCTTTTGCATGGCAAATACCAAATTACCCACAGATATTCGATTGATATTCGATGGACGATTGAATTTGGCTCTCATTCTCGGCATCCTGCTACATGAATAGACCGTAAACAAAAATATATATTTCTTAAATTCTTTGAAATGTGAAGAAAAAAAAATTGTGGAATTTCCAAAGAAATAATCCATTTATTAATTGGGGATGAAAATTTCAGTAAGCTTTACAAAAATACTTCTTAAAACTTAAAAGTAATTAAAAATTCAGATTATAATTCCAAAGTTCGCAAAACTTATCAAAAAATTGGAAAAATAACTGTTAGAAAAGAATATTTATATATTAGAAGATTTATATCCTATTTTATAAGTGATATTTAGCAATATCAAGATGACCGTACAAATTCTACCAGTGACTATATTTTTCCACTTCGATCTTGTGTCTTTGCCAGCCCAACTCTGCCTTCCGTATGATCGATAACGATACAAGACGAAAACTCTTCCAGTTTTATCGACAATACGATGTTAAAGACGAGTCAATAAAATTTGTCGAGTCCTTTTTTCCCTTCTCTTGTTCCGTCAAACTCGGCTATCCCTTTTGTTCTTCACTACCTTCTCGGAGGACGTGCGTGATGACCTCCACGTCGGGGAAACTCCAGCAGTCTTCACTGGACCAGCCAAGTTGCTCTACCTCATACACGAAGGTAGGAAAGGCATGCAGGCTCTGGTATAGCAGTAGCAGCAGTTGGTACTTGTGTAAGTAACCGAGCAGGCCCGGTAAGACCGAAAGTAGACGGGGTGACGGGGGTCGTAAAGAACGGTTGAAAGTTTCAAAAGGGTGTTCCCCAAAGTCTCAGGAGAGGCTTGCGGGTTATACTGCTCCGGGATCACTGTCCACCCTGAATCTCGTATTTCACAGGACGCGCGTCGAGTAACATAGAGGGAGGGCTTTCAAGCACGGACGAACATATATATATATATACATATATGATGGGGTAGTTTTGAGAACTTTGTTAAATTATAGCTTCAAAAGTGCTTGAAAAATAGATTTAAAGCAATAATAAACCTGTTTCAGTGGATTTTATGCGATTACAAAAAATACTGGACTAAAGTTTCTACTAATCTTATTTCAAGTTCGTGAACTTTTAATTTTTAGCTGACTTGCTTGATTAAAAATGGTAGCACGTTTATTCTAACTTTCTTCAATTTATATCTATCCAGTCGCAACTCTTTTTCAAAAGTAGGTCAGAGAATAAGGATGTTCGATAAGAATTGATCAAAGGGGGAAAGATTTTACGAAATTTTTCATTTTATAAAATTTCAAATCACTAATATAAAAATGGCTGCTGCCTCCTCGTCTCAAGTTAATTGTGAATTATTGATATAACAATTTCTTTAAAAATAAAATTACATGTGAATTTTGAAGTGACTTTCATCAAAATCGATGTAGGTCTATTGTTTTTGAAAATTTGCAAGTTTTTTAACGGCTTTATGAAAATGATGAATGAGAAAAAATCATGAGGAGTCATGCAATGTGCAAATTCCAATTTTTATTGTTTTTAAAATTTTTATAGCAAGTGCCCATTTAAGATATATGCTCCTGGATCGAATTCAGACGAACAGACAAGATTGCATGAGAGAATTTATCCATATATTGCACATCTCTCTCTCTCTCTCTCTCTCTCTATCCCTACATATCGCCGAGTTTCGCTTGGCTATAACTCGTGTAACGTAACGGTTATAAGTCGCGGTGAGCTCGTACATGACTGGCATACTAGGATGAGCATCAGCGTGAGCGCCCTCTATATATCTGCACATGGGGTGCATTTTCCACAACCTCATGGGTCCACCTAGCCGCCAGCACTACTTAATATTGCAACGTATTACTCGCCAGTAGCAGCAGTGTGCCTTTCTACTATATGTATGTATATATAATAGTATGGTGAATATATACGGGGGTTGCCTGAAATCGTACACTATACAGTGTGAAAGGGTCGGTTTTGGCTCGTCGCGGGTTTTGGCACTCCTAGCACGAAATTTCCAGGTTTTATATTTTCTCGGCGCCAGGGACGGAAAAAAAAATATCACCATCCCACATGTGGAAACCACTCACATGAAAACTCGGAATTGTCCTCCCGGGAATGCTTTTCCACCCTTATATTTAATTATTAGGCAGATTTTGTTACAGAGTATCTCCTCGATGCCATATATCGCTCTACCATTGTGGCAAAAAATGAACACTAATTTATCGAATAATAATGGGAAATAATTTTTCAACTAAATAATTATGATAAAGTGTAAATTTTGCTCATAAATATGAATATCCATAATTAAAAATAGCACTAAAGTTTTTAATATTCGGCGTCACAGTTATATTATTTTGTCGGAAATTCAAATGAAGAACCATGAAAAATAATTTTTTGATAAAAAAAAAAGCGTAAGCGATTCTTTCTCGATCAATGATTATAATCAAAACGTCAACTTATGGAACACAGCGTAATTCTCATGTTCATTAGCGGATTAAAAGTTGCGATAGCGACTCGAGACGAGTACATTTACCGATGGACTGTCTAATCTCCCATAACGATGATATCGTCCAATAAAAGCCGAGAAGCTCCGTGACTTTTATAATCGAGACAACTTCTTTATACACGATTTTCCTGACAATGCGAAAAAATTCTTATTCTTATATTTCATGAATTATAACGTAAAAAATCGCTTGCAGTGAAGAAAAGTTCGACAAGTACATTCTGCATTGTATAATTCTATATAAAAAAAAAACTGTCTATCCAAGAGCGATGGATATTATTTTTACTCCGGACTGCCCACCGGGTATAATCCGGGGATATTCGTTTCACTATGGTCCAAGTTACCAGATGTTCTCCGATGTTCACTACGGTCCAGATGTTCTCCGATATCTTCCAAAACAGTAGAACTTTTCAACGTAACTTGACAAATCGAATTTTGCCAGTGATAGCCAATATTTTAGAACATAAATTTCTCAAATAAGTAGTACTTGAGCGGTAATCGCTGAGAAAAAAAATGTTTATTTTTTTTTGAATTGTCACATTTCTGCGATGCCACAATCATGCAGTGAGAAGAACCGTGGTGCGATGGTGCACTGAGGACTCAACAAAGCCTCATGCCGACTGAGTTCATCTTGGTCACAATTGAGAGATAATAATCGAGTTTGTGCAATAAACGTGAGGACTATTCGGTGGGACAGAATATATTATATTTTAGAACATAAATTGCCCAAATACGTATTAGTTGGGTACTTGAGCGGTATAATATCCCTGAGATAAAACGCTACTAAAAAAAATTGACTCAGAATTTGTCTCTACCCCTACATGGGCCCCATTACGAGAAATTCGCCGCTCATTCCAAAATTCAACTTGCTGGACTCCACATTACACTGCGATGTTTATTTGTTTTTCAATTGTCACATTTCTGCGATGCCACAATCATGCAGTGAGAAGAACCGTGGTGCGATGGTTCTCTGAGGACTTTCACTGACGACTCAACAAAGCCTCATGCCAACTGAGTTCATCTTGGTCACAATTGAGAGATAATAATCGAGTTTGTGCAATAAACGTGAGGACTATATGGTGGCACAGAATATATTTATTTAGCATTAGACGAATGAAAAATGGGATATGCGCCCATCATTACGATGGTTCTGGTATCGTACACTTTGCGGTTCAAGCGCCCAAATTTACTTTTGACTCTGTCGAGTCTCTTCATGAAGTATCAACGAAGACAAAATTTCCATCTTCGGTGATAGGTTGCCGGCGCGCTGAACGACGACCCTCGCTATTTTATTTGTACCCAAGGGTGCTCTGTGTGTCTGTTTAATATTCAATAAGTATGACTCCCGAGGACCTCGACTCCACAGCTAGTCTTCGCTCATTTTTTCCATCTTT
This sequence comes from Dyspetes luteomarginatus, assembly GCA_963669185.1. Taxonomy (NCBI): domain Eukaryota; kingdom Metazoa; phylum Arthropoda; class Insecta; order Hymenoptera; family Ichneumonidae; genus Dyspetes; species Dyspetes luteomarginatus. The sequence goes on along the minus strand of OY769903.1, from coordinate 13,590,454 downwards.
TCCACTCCCTTCCATCATGTACGTCCTTTGCCCATATATCTTTGTATCAACTTTTCCCAACACGAGTTACGACCATCTTATATATATATATATATATATACATATATATATATATATAAGATGTATATATATATACACACGAGTGTGTGTAATATAAACGTGTATGTAGGGCATTCCTGGCAAACTCGCCGGGCTGTGAACTTCGGAACTTTTTATTTTCACTTTCCCTTCCCATTAATATGTCACATGAGGCAGAAAAACATCATAAAAACTTGATTTGACAGCCACCATCAAAAGTTTTCAATTTACGATCACCTTGTTACTCAACTTCAAAGCGTAAAAGAATTAACGTACAAACTGTAAGAAGCATTCAAGTGATCGTTTTTCATCTACAATGATACGATTTTTTGGTAATGCGAAATCGACTGCTTACGCATAGCTCACAGTAGAATCATCCAGGCTTATGGAGGGGTGCGTAAACAATTTTGGGGATGTTATAATTTTTACTGAATTTTTTACCGTATATTTATTATTAAATTTTTTTTTAACCATCTCTCAAGTCAAGGTAATAAATTTAAATTTTGTTTTTTAAATCTATTTTTGTTTTAGCTATTATATCGTTCATTTTAACCTATCGATTTTTTTTGCACAGTCACAAGCGAAAACTTTTTCTATACGAGGAAGCCAAAATTGAAAAATCCATTAACCGTTGCGGAGAATTCATGGGTGAGCAAAAATCACGAGGAAGCAAGGAGAAAATATAGATTTTGCATGTTTTCTTTGCAAAATATCATTCTGTATCGGCGAAGCTTCATAACTGTGTGATGGGAAAAGCTTCATAACAAGCGATTTGCATCTATTTTCATCCTTTGTACTGGCTGAGGGCGACAACGAGACTCGTGTTGGCCTCTGCTCCACCATACCAACCACCATTTACTCGTCCCCCACCCCTCTCATGGTTTCCGATACTAAACCCATGCGGCGACCAGATCTCCCTCCTCGCTCTTCTCTTGGAGAGACTAGCGCATTACTCAGGACTAACACGTCCAAGAGCCCCCACCGAACAACCCCCGACAGACCACCGGCCAATTAACCACTCGCCACAAACTCTCCGGACAACCGACTAGAGAATGGCGAGATAGCTGGCAAAGGGAGTTGGGGGTGGAAAAGAAAAAAAAATCGAGAATGTAATAGGCTGGTGTCTATGTGTACGAGAAAGGTAAAAACCAGAGAGGCAACTGTTATATACAATGAAAATGAGGCAATTAATTGTAATAACAATTCACAATTAAACCCAAAGGTACAAAATGTATTTTCGAGAGAAAATTTCGCGTTTCTGTGCAAGTTGATTCTGAATTCTTTTTCCCTGGGGGTGGACATCAGCATGAATCGTGAAAATTTCGAGGAAAATTGGATGGGCCAATGAAAAGACTCACAAAGATTTAACGAAAAAGTTATTGTGTGGTATTTTTATGGTAAATAACAACAGCAAAAAACCTGCGAAATAAAAACGTCCACAATGCTTCCTCGTAATTTTCCTCCATCCACAAAGGCTATGAGAAAGGACCTTTTCCAATTTTGGCTTCCTCATCATTTCATCAGAATTAATAATGGATGAAATTTATGAGCATAAATAAATAAACATATATTTTCTTATAAATGGTTTTTTATTTCGTTATTGTGATCATCGCTAAGTGCGCATATCTTTTATTATAAGCTAAAACGTGCCTCTAAATGGAAAAAAAAAGGCATTTTTCGTTTACTGGATTTTTTTAAGACTTCATTATTTCTCATTTTCTCCTTCTTGCCTTATTCTTTGTCAAATTGAGCTATGATACTGATATTAAATTATATAATTATTATACTTCACAAGGAATGTTGTCGTTGTTTTTTACTCGGGTTTATTAAATTAATCAGTCGATATGCCGTACAGTGTCAAAATATAATATCGCACACAGTTCGTATGGCGAATCTATCATTACGTAGTCGCTCGGTCTGTACCGAATTTTTAATTCTCTCGTTCTTACTTAATTCTTTATTGAATTGAAATATTGGTCGAAGGGATATTGTCGTTGTTATTACTCGCCTTTATTAAATTCATTAAGTCAATGTATCGTACGGCACCAAAATATAATTTCGTACACAGCTCGTATGGCGATCCTACATTATGAAGCTGCTCCGATATAGTCTGGGCCGAATTATCACGTTCCTCTGGGATGTTCTTTGTGTCCAAGTAAGCTGGGTGGTGAATCAACGTGAATTTTGACACTCCGACTGAATGGAAATGTTAGTGACAGTCGATAAGCTCCACGTCCATACGAGCCTCTCTTGAAAAAGCCATGCAGTTATTGGCCCTGTTGGAATAAATAATCATCGTAAATAATGTCTCAACAATATCATTATGACTAATTTTTCATTTTTTCACAATCCTTACTTTATTTTTTGTCAGTAGCTAAAGTTATTTACAGTAATTTTCAATTGATTGTGAAATAAGTAATAATAATATATTTTTATAATAAATGTTATTGTTTAAATCGTTATAAATTATCCGAGAGCACATGCGATTTATATTTTTTCGCAATTATTATTCATAACTATGTAATTTGTAATTTTAATTTGGAGTACATGATACTATTCTCGAATTGTGTCCAACAATTTTCCTCGGTATTAATTTACCTTAGACCTTACATGGAATTAAATATATATATGTCAATCACTATACCGTTTAATCCGGAGATAGAAAGTCCCAAAATTCTATAAGGATCTTCGCCCCTCTCATTCCAGAGGGCGAATCCTCTTGGAAAACCTTGTAAATCCTATATTTTATCTTCCTCGACAATCCATACTGGTATTAGGTCGAGAGCTTCTATAGCTGCTCCAGTATTATATGTGATACAACCCTATAGCTCAAGATCCTCATATATTATTATGTTTCAAAATGAATTTTTCATATATATGACATATATATATATGGCACATAGACGCCTCTGACATAAACGTCCTACGCGTTTTTATTTCTCTCTTCATATTTTTTTTCCCTCCCTTTTTGTGGCATACAACTTACAATATGGGTTCATTCGAGTATATCCTACGTGCTCAACCTTCGAATTGACACTGATCGTATTATTTCTCATCGATCCGAAGTCTTCATCGCGTTCAGAGACCACATAACCTTTTTCCCATTTACGGAATTTCTATTCCAAAATAGTTTGCCCATGGTAGAAATTCTCGTAACTTACTATATCTATATCATCTAGCTATTGTATACATATTATATGTTACATCTATATGTGTAACTAAATTATTTATCATTCGAAACAAAAACATTATTTTTGAAATTTCTCTCTAGTGAAATAAAATTTATTTGAATCTGATGAAATTGGACAATTTTCAATTTTTACAGAATCCGTCTGATTTCCATATTTCAAGAATTTTATACGATTAAACTTAATTTAATTCAAAGGAGGAGAATTTGTCTCGTGATTGATATTTGATATTATAATAATATCTTGGAAAAAGTAGGCATTCGCTGCCGCCTAACCTTTTTCTTAATTGGAGAGGGAATATATCTGAACGAAACGTCGAAGATATCGTGACATCGACACGGCCGGACATACGTTTGCTTTTCCACTCGATCGTTGGGTGACTTACCCGTAATTTCTTCCTGTCTCTGCTTCCTCTTGGCTTTCGCAGACTCATACCGCACCACACCATATAATCATTGGCCAACGTCGTTAAATGGTTACGTCGACAAAGTTTAGTTAAAAAACTACGGATACGATTCATGCAGTATCGTCCAGCCCCGCTGTGAAATGGGCATTTTTTTTTCTTTTCAGTACATGCAGCAATAGTGACTCGTCTATTTCTCACAGACAGAGCAAAAGTTTAACGTTGACGGCCAGAAGCATCGGGGAGACGAGATGTCTGCGAAAAAGGGTGAATAAGATAAAATAAAATGAAGAGAATAAAATGAAAGAAAAGAAAACGTAAAATCGATCGTGTACAGGATCGGATGGGAAGAGAGGAGAGTCGATCGCCCATCGTCGTAGTTCGCTTAGTGTCGTTCGCCTTAGGGCAGACCAGCAAGGCTCTCTCTTTGTCGCTCCCCCCTCTCTCTCTCTCTCTCCCTCACAGCTTTCCATTTCTCCATTTCTCACTTTCTTTCTCTTTTCTCACACACGCGTCCACTTGCTCTTCTCGATTTTCCCGCGTCGTCTCTTCGCCAAGATCCGTCGAGGGAATGAGAGAAGATCGTCCTGGGCTACTATGTATGTCACGTCTGGGTTCTGGATTACATTTATACCCTCTTTTTTCCTCCCCCATGCGCACTCCCACACCATACTAGGGGGATGTGAGCCCAGGGGGCCGATGCGCCAATACGTGCCTATAATCTTCCAGCTACTGCTCGTTTTCCTCGTTCTCTCTCTATTTTTTTTTTACAATCGTAGCCCTTTCCTCTTCTTCGTACCTCTTCATCTGCTTTTCTTCTCCTTTTCCCGTCTAATGCTAACTCTCACACACAGTTGAAGAAACATTGTTGTTGCCGTTACTACTTCTCTTTGCTCGGAGATTCCTCGATCGAGGTGTCGTTTCCCTTAAATCGTTTCCCTTAAATTATATTATCTTATCACGTCACACCCTTCATAAGATTGTTAATGCAGAGTGCTCTGATAACAGCACGCAAATTAATCCAATATTTTTAAACACATTTTTATAAATCCTTTTATATCCAGACAAATATGAGTCCTGCAGTAATGCACCATGGGTAATTCTCTAAATGATGAACTTAACTTTGATGAATTATTGGTGTTTCATTGCTATAGGCCTTTTATTTATTGATATATGGCTCACAATTTTATCAATGAATCACTGACTGTCTTGGCATTGAGGATATTGTCATGAGTTAATTAGAAATTTATACATTGTTAATTTTTACATAATAGAAACTTTTTCACCATGTCGTATTTCTCGTCTGGCGTCGTCAGTCGATGCATTATACCTCCGGGACACTTTATTCTCAAACGGGACATCTATCTCTATTTCTCTCTCTCTCTCGTCCACAACTGGAAAGTCCTCAATCTATATATCATTCCAACAACGCATCAACTATCACTGCCAGAGTAGATATCTTTAGTCGAGAATGGAAGGGATAAACGATGCTTTCTCGATCTCGACGTGCTCTATTGTGCAGCCAAATCACTCTGTCAGAGAGAGGTCGGGCGAGAAATCTATGCCGGTCCATCGATTCGAGACGCGATGTTAATGGGCAAAGTTTTGTTCAAGTGTAATGGGATAAAAAAAATTTCATATATTTCCATTTGTGTTATTCGAACGTAAATCCTTTCCCCTCCGCACACGCCTTTTAAAGTTTTTTTAAAAAGAATAACTCAAGAATTTAATTTTTCTTATTTCCATCTGTTTGAATAAATTTGGTTTAAAATGTTTTTAATTTCTGCAATAACGAAAAAAAAAAAAAAAAAATCTCCTCTCTTTTCTCCTGTTTCGCGACTCTATTCATAATATTTTTTTATCCCTCCTTATACCGGCGTGTCGTCATCCAAAATGCCTTGGAGTGTTTGTCGTCACTCTCAGCGACTCAGCGTTCACAGCTGTGGGCAAAACTTGTTGGCAAACTTCAAAAGATAAGTTTGCGTACTCCGCGGCCTGGAGATGCACACGCCAGAGAGAAAGAGAGCGAGAAAGAGAGAGAGAAACGAAGCAAAATCTCTCACCTATTTCGCTATATAGCAGCTACAGTAGATAAGTCCGGGCGACAAAACTTTCTGGATTATCTGGAGGGCGCAAACCTCTCTCCTATATATACATATATATATATGTATATATGAGAAATGCTCGGAATGCACAACGCAGGCCATTCACCCAGATTCCCTGGTATATACATATATGAATATGCATGTGTATGCACAATATTTCGAGCAATCCCATCGTACTCTTTCTATCTCTCGTCTTTATCGTGGTAAAATATTCGATGAAAAATTTCGCATCGGAAAAAATGTGTTTGTCGGGGAGAATAACTTTTTGAGATAAAGGGGAAATTTGTCATTAGCATAAATTTGTTTTCCTTTCCGAGATAAACAAAGTACTTATACGTATTACAAGTACAACTAGCATGTAATAATATTTTTCTTTTTAAAAAGAAACAATATTACTGATGACTGAAACTGTTTGGCCTTTATTTTAAGATTTCGCTGCTTATTGAAAATTTTTCAATATATTGTTACAAAAAAACATTTCTCGTCAAAGGTCTCATCGGAGAATATGAAAAAAAATATCTTGGATTATATGAAGTTTGAATGATTTTTGCCGAGATATTTTATCATCATGTTTTTGTCCTGTGTAAAATTATGATGTAGCTCATGTTAGGTGGTTAAAATTCAAAGGGTTTTGCCGCGAATGGGCAACATTTGACTGCGTTAGAAGATTGGCTCGATGTGTTACAACATCGAAGCCGCGTTATGAAGTATTGAGAGAGAACCTACGTGGCTCTCCGCCGATAGCCGCGAGCTGGTTTCGTATTGTGCAGCTAATTACGTCAGGGATTCTGGGTCCCCATACCCTTCTCGCAATGTATATACACGTAGAGTGTATAGGAAAATTAACTAATCTATGGATGAAATAACCGCACCAGCAACTCAACTCTCGATCTCGCCTTACTCGAATTATAAATCATGTGATACATACAAATCGATGAAATTAGTCGAATAATTTGATAATAAAAACTCAATAAAGGACAAATCATTAAATACAACGAACAAAAAAAAATATTCGAAATTATATATGTTCGTTTATAATATTCGTCTCTCAGCTTAATCATTAATCGAAGAGAAAAAATAATGAAACATTATTTGATGATTAATCTTTTGAAATAATTGAGCTGTGATAAGAAAAATCGATGACAGAAGATTTTCGGATTTCACAATAAAAAGAAAAGGATTTTCATTTGATGAGCTTACTGAGAATCAAGTAATATGTAACGTATATATACGTAGAGTGTATATATAGGAAAATTAACTAATCTATGGATGAAATAACCGCACGAGCAACTCAACTCGCAATCTCGCCTTACTCGAATTATAAATCATGTGATACATACAAATCGATGAAATTAGTCAAATAATTTGATAATATAAACTGTATAAAGGACAAATCATTATATACAAAAAAAAAAAAATCGAAATTATATATGTTCGTTTATAATACTCGTCTCTCAGCTTAATCATTAATCGAAGAGAAAAAATAATGAAACATTATTTGATGATTAATCTTTTGAAATAATTGAGCTGTGATAAGAAAAATCGATGACAGAAGATTTTCGGATTTCACAATAAAAAGAAAAAAGGATTTTCATTTGATGAGCTTACTGAGAATCAAGTAATATGTAACGTATATATACGTAGAGTGTATATATAGGAAAATTAACTAATCTATGGATGAAATAACCGCACGAGCAACTCAACTCGCAATCTCGCCTTACTCGAATTATAAATCATGTGATACATACAAATCGATGAAATTAGTCAAATAATTTGATAATATAAACTGTATAAAGGACAAATCATTATATACAAAAAAAAAAAAATCGAAATTATATATGTTCGTTTATAATACTCGTCTCTCAGCTTAATCATTAATCGAAGAGAAAAAATAATGAAACATTATTTGATGATTAATCTTTTGAAATAATTGAGCTGTGATAAGAAAAATCGATGACAGAAGATTTTCGGATTTCACAATAAAAAGAAAAAAGGATTTTCATTTGATGAGCTTACTGAGAATCAAGTAATATGTAACGTATATATACGTAGAGTGTATATATAGGAAAATTAACTAATCTATGGATGAAATAACCGCACGAGCAACTCAACTCGCAATCTCGCCTTACTCGAATTATAAATCATGTGATACATACAAATCGATGAAATTAGTCAAATAATTTGATAATATAAACTGTATAAAGGACAAATCATTATATACAAAAAAAAAAAAATCGAAATTATATATGTTCGTTTATAATACTCGTCTCTCAGCTTAATCATTAATCGAAGAGAAAAAATAATGAAACATTATTTGATGATTAATCTTTTGAAATAATTGAGCTGTGATAAGAAAAATCGATGACAGAAGATTTTCGGATTTCACAATAAAAAGAAAAAAGGATTTTCATTTGATGAGCTTACTGAGAATCAAGTAATATGTAACGTATATATACGTAGAGTGTATATATAGGAAAATTAACTAATCTATGGATGAAATAACCGCACGAGCAACTCAACTCGCAATCTCGCCTTACTCGAATTATAAATCATGTGATACATACAAATCGATGAAATTAGTCAAATAATTTGATAATATAAACTGCATAAAGGACAAATCATTATATACAAAAAAAAAAAAATCGAAATTATATATGTTCGTTTATAATACTCGTCTCTCAGCTTAATCATTAATCGAAGAGAAAAAATAATGAAACATTATTTGATGATTAATCTTTTGAAATAATTGAGCTGTGATAAGAAAAATCGATGACAGAAGATTTTCGGATTTCACAATAAAAAGAAAAAAGGATTTTCATTTGATGAGCTTACTGAGAATCAAGTAGCTGGCCATTGCTGGCTGCTGTTCGGAATTATTCAAGAGCTCAATTATCAGCTTATTGTCGGTCTGGCTGGCACTGGCGGGTACAAGTGCGAGGTCGTGGGAGGTTCACAGATGGTAAAACAAAAAAAAGACCAGTGAACCTCATCTCTTGCATTGCTATCACCAAAAGAGCAACGGGCTGTTGAAAAAGAGAAGACAATGACGAAATCGTGCCTCTGGGGCACAGCGAAGTCCTCTGCAAAGTGGAATCCTGGCAAAGCTCTAAATTTTTAGTGCCCCCCCCCCCCCCCCCAGCTGTATACGAGAAATGGGCTATACTCGAACAACAACACTTGCTCGTTAAATCACCATTTTATTATTATTTTCTTCTTTCTTCTTAATGCGCAGTTGAAGCATAAATTTATTTTATTCTGTTCCATCGTTTACCCTGCAGATTTTTACGTGCCCTTCCCATTCCTCTCCTATCACACCCTCCCCGCACTTTGCTAAGCTAACCTATAACTTCCGGTGCGTCCGGAGCCGACTTAGCTACACTGTACCGCATTTTCCATGGGCAAAACCTTTTTCGGTACAATTGGCTCTTTCGGCAGAGTTGTCGTGTTCTTACAAGGAATCACTAAACTCTGGGAAGATTACCTCCCGCTCAGCGATTCGATGCACCAGCCAGCGCACGGATAAGCGGTCAGCGCACCAAGTACTGTCCACGTCGAACGCTTTTGCACTTTGGTGACCGCCAGAGCCACACGCCAACCGCGCACAGATCGCTGTCGGTCTCACTTGAAGCTTATATTATTTATAAAAATTTACACGGGATAAATTAATTATTATACATTTTTAACGATCTACAAAGCATTAACGCACTTTTAGTTTTCTCAGTTTTTTACAACTAAAAATACAAAGAGCTAGTAAGATGCAACCCCCACAATGACTAAATGGCCGCATCACTCGCCCCGCGACGTTTCACCTTCTCTGTTAGGCATCAAAACCGCACCACCAAACGGCAGGGGAATGCAAACATAGAGAGGTAAACTGGACGAGGTACTAGGTGTTTTGGTGCATACCAATATCAGACGCTACGTGAGATAGAGAGAGAGAGAGAGAGAGAGAGAGAGAGAGAGAGAGAGAGAGAGAGAGAGAGAGAGAGAGAAGCTAGCAATACAACCCATAGGCAAGTAGTTTCAACGTGCCACTGGAAGTAGTTTTCAGCGACCGGTTTATGTGAGAGGGCGCAGCAGCCGAGGGGTTTCATGGACAAGAGCAGGCTGCACGGCAAAGGGTTGTGTGTTCTCTACACTGGCTATCCCTCCCTCTCTGTCTCTCGCTTCCTCTCTCTCTCTCTCTTTCTCTCTCGCCCTTCCCTCTCTTCCCCTCTCTCTCTTTCCCTCTCTGTCCTCTGTCTGTTCGTGCCGCTGCGATTGAGGCCAGCGAACGTGGCTTCATTTCGCTATTCGCGAAATTAGTGGCTCACCCCGTGGTTTATACATATAGCCTTTTCGCTAGATTCTCACCGGCTAATGCCCTGCACACAGTTGACTCTCTGAACACACGAAATGTTTATATTTATAGAGGTTTACCTATACATATATGCATATATATATATATATATATATATATATATATATATATATGTGTGCATGCCTGCACCGACAGCCTATAATCGGAATAACTATGCGTTTGTGCTTTGGCTTTTACCTGATGATAGCAGAAATCAAAAGCTATTTCAAATCGCATCAGGACAGCCAACTGGATTTCAAGCTTCCAAAATTCTCATTTTTCAAGAATTTTCGCTTGAAACTGATACGAAAAATAATTGTGTGCGGATATCGATTACTTAACAAAGTGGGCTTCTTGATTTTGGGCTCGTTATTGAGAAAATTGATCGAAATTACGAGTAAAAAAATTCCAAGTTTCAATTTGCATCTTTCTCATAATTTCTCAGTTGAATAATTCAAGGGTGACGACTGAGTTTGAGTGAAAACATTTTTCAAACAATTGGCAATTCCACAACAATCGGCTATTATTTTTAGTTTTTACGATATCTAGTATTAAATATTCCACAACTGTCACTTCATACGTGACAAAGGTTTTATTTGTATACGAACGCACGCGTACAATATATTGTTTCGAATTTGATTCGCTGACATTTTTGTACAATTTAAATCCATTGGCATCAGAAACTCGTAAATTTTTATTTCAATAGAAACAAGAGAATATTATTTTTTTTTAAGTTTTCCCATACATTTTTAAAAATTTTGTCTAAAAACAATGTGATTCTACCGGCAAATAAAATTATATGTCTGAAATTGGCATATATACTTTTGGGGCGTGCAATATAAATTGCATGTAACTAATATTTGCTTATTTTACAGAATGTATTCGAGATATTTCATTCACACACTTTGGAAAATTGTTTGTTCATTCCGCTTCCATGCAAATTCGTGTGTCGTGCAATGTTCGTAGGGGTTGCAATGTCCGTAAAGGTTGCATTGATTAGCCCTGCCCCAATCAAACGAGCACTAACGCAGCTATCCTTGACACTTGTGTATACTTGCAGATTGTGTACGATGTTCGTGGCAACAGCATCAGCTGAGCTCCACATCAAAGAGAATTCCTATCTTGTGATATAAGGCGTTTGATAGTAATGTGGCTTTGACCATTTCCCACGTTCCCACTCGTGTCCCGTATTAGCCCTACTCTGTATAAACAGAGAGTTGTAAGTGTTGTATGGATAGGATGCTGGGCAATATATGTATTATATATACATGTTTATATGTGAAGAGAGAGTGAGAGTGTGTGTGTGTGTGTGTGTGTGTGTGAGAGAGAGACAGAGAGAGAGAGAGAGAGAAGTCTCTCTAAGTAGACAGTCTCCAAGTCGAAATCTCTCCAAGTATAGACAGTCTCTAAGGAGAAGTCTCTCTAAGTAGACAGCTTATAATTATGGCCAAAACTACGAATTTGAAATCTTCATAGTTACTACCTGCACTGTTTTGGGCCCATGTAAAAGTTTTCAAACATTTTATCACTCGTTAACAAATGCACTCACCATCATTAAAGGTGCCCAAAATGTTCTCAGAAAACTGATTATGAGAAGTTTACGATTCTGAATTTTCTACAATTAATGAACGAACGTCAGATGATTCTTCCATATCATCTCCTTATTGTCGTCATGGGAATATCCGCACGTGTGTGTGAGTTTCCGTGGATGTCTGTGACTGTTTGTCAATTACCATAAAAGTGGGGTCTGTCGGTTGTGTGAGTTTCGGTCTTATGTATAAGAACCTCTATTGTTTACTTTATCAATGAAAATATTTTCACAGTTATATTCAATAAATAGTGTACGGAATTAATGTAGGGGTGGTTGATGCTTATAATACGTGTCATTGACCATTACTGTAATTAGTGTAATTAAAGCGAGAGGAAGAGAGAGAGAGAGAGAGAGAGAGAGAGAGAGAGAGAGAGAGAGAGACAGAGGGAGAGCTCACCGACCCACAATGACCAGCTCGTACAAATATAATCTTGGCTAATAAATTATAGTTTTATTCTCTTCTTTTGGTAAAAAAAATTGTTATCTGTATACATATAAGTTGTGACAGTTTGCAACGCTAAAATATACACCATTTGTGAATAGAATGGATGAACGAAAATATTCTCGTCAGATGTCCTGAGTGATACCTAACATTGAAAATTCCCTGGGAATGTGAAACTCTGATAGACCAACAAACTACGTGGTGTGTACATATATATATATATCAACGGTACCCATAGCCGGAGGGACCTTCAGTGAAGGCCCACATTTATCTGTGCGGTTGGCTGAGTCTCTCTCGCAATAGGGAAGAAATGGCTACAGTTGAATAGAGGGTGAAAAAAAGGAACGACTCAAATATCCTATTATACGTATCCTCTTACTTACAAATAGATACTGTTCTCCTACATCAATCGACCCTTTAATCGAATAATTAATACAAAAAAGGTTCGACTCGTAACCATTATTACTGTCAGTGTACTAAAACGTTCAATGGTGATGACCCTTAAAATTTCTGCATCTGAAAATTTAATCTTTGACATGACATAGCAATTAATCTACGGCTCGGAGAGAGAAACTTTAGAGGACTTTTTTCTTCAATTTTTAATTATCTAGGTACGTTTTTTTTGTTTTGTTTTTTTAATATTTGAGTCTGGCAAATATTAAGATGGGCAGCTGGATGCATGATAATTAGCATGGCTTTGTTGGCGTTTTTGCAAATATAAATTAGTATTTTTAGTAATCTTCGTCGCATTAAAATTTGACCATGCTTATTCTGTATAGTCACATCCAAAAAATGTCATGGGTTAAAAAATGTACTGGTGGTACAAATTTTGTTGGTTCTCCATTATCACCCGATCTGCTTGATTACCCGCACTCATTTGTTGACGCTAAATCGTTAATGAATTATATGAATTTTTATCCAAAGTGTATATATATATATATATATAATAATAATAATAATAATAATAATAATAACGATCTGTCTTGTTTATTATTGATTCAAGGATCAAGTGTGTTCGTTATCACTATTTCTCCCGTTGCCTTGGATAAAATTATTTGCAAGAAAGTCTTCCAGTTTCATCGAGAGTCGGTGTACACAGAGGAAAACATAGCCGTGCCCTCACGAGTTCACAGAGCGTTATTCTCTCTCATACCAATATAGGGAGATTTTGACTGAACGAGAGAAGAATTAAAGTGCCATGGTTCGGCTTGTGCATTCTGAATTAGGTAATTAAGCAATTCACATTCACGTACTCCACAGGGATGCTGCTTGTACATTGCACACTATTATATATATCATATAATAGATTATGTTATAGTATGTTCTATACCAAACATTCAGCATGCAATAGAAATTATAGTATGTAGAAGCGCGGAAAATTCAAATTAAAGTCCCAAACGAAGGGAATTACTTCGAATTTTCCGCATCGCCGAGTCATGCGCGCACTTCGCGGTTACATCGCTGAATTAAATTGAATTATCAAAATTATTTCCTGTGTGTACCAATATAGTAATGTTCACCTTCGTTCACCTTTGCTACCGTGTTATCGGCCAAACGCATGCAATGTGAATTTAATCGGGGCAAACAAATTCGAGCAACAGATTCTCGTGGGACGAGGGAAACCATGGACATCAAATAAATATTTGCACGCAACGGCTCACATCGTGGTTTTTGATATTTTTTTATCGTTTGTCAAAAAACTTCAGGTTATGTTTGACGGATGTAATAATATATCATATCATTATTAGCAACATTAAATTATCAATGATTGGTAATAATTGCTACCAAAAGTGATAATAATAATAATAACTAATATCATTATTAGCAACATTAAGTTATTAATGATTGGTAATAATTGCTACCAAAAGTGATATTAATCATAATAATAACTATGTTATTACTGTGCTCATTATGTGGGAGAAGAAAAATATCCTCGCAAACCTTCACCCCGATTTGGTCTCCCACGACAGTTTTATACCGAGATTATACCTCCCTGGCAAGTCATATGAAGTTTCTAACTTTGATAAATAAATATTTGCACGCAACGGCTCACATCGTGGTTTTTGATATTTTTTTATCGTTTGTCAAAAAACTTCAGGTTATGTTTGACGGATGTAATAATATACCATATCATTATTAGCAACATTAAATTATTAATGATTGGTAATAATTGCTACCAAAAGTGATAATAATAATAATAATAATAATAACAACTATGTTATTACTGTGCTCATTATGTGGGAGAAGAAAAATATCCTCGCAAACCTTCACCCCCATCTGGTCTCCCACGACAGTTTTATACCGAGATTATACCTCCCCGGCAACTCATATAAAGTTTCTAACTTTGATGAAGTATGTGATACTTTCTCGATATCGCTAAATGAGCTGTGCGAGACGATTATACACGTTATATGGAAGGATTTAAATATAAGTTTTTAACAGGATATTCCAGCACCCTATTCATTTGCAAAACATTAACAGGATATTATATTTTGTACCGATCTACGCATCCTGAATTTTTGAAGACTCGAAAAGATATGAAAAATCCTCGATAAGAATTATAATCAGAAAAATTTTAATCGGACAAATTCTTAAAAAGGGGAAAAACATAAAATGCTATGTCGGCCATTTTTTCTTTACTGCAGGAATGACGATTATGAAGTTTACCATGGCCATATATAACTTCGTTCTTGCGGTTTTATAGATTTTTTAAACCGCTTCGTTGGTGTTCTAGAAACGTTCCTTGCAGATTCGCCTTTTGGACCATCCTCGTTATCTTCGTTTCACGTAAAAATTTTAACCATCGATACGCTCGCTTAAAAATCGGTAAAAAAAATATTAAATATATTCGAGAACCAATAAATTCACACGAAATTTAGAAATATTAGAAGAAAGTCGGGTTACAACTCCATCAGCAGGAAAGCAACGTTATCTGTAGCCATTTTGAGCTGCTGATTTCAGCTGTGAAATGCGATTTTGAGAGAAATAACTGTTAGCCTGAAGTGCGTTTCACCCACCGGTTTCAATGTATTGCCGAGCTCAAAAAGGACTCTCTCTCTCTCTCTCTTTCTAACTCTCTGCATAAGCCCCTCTGTGTTACTCGGAGGAGGTAACAAACTCCATCAATGTACGTATATAGTGCAGTAGATAGAATGTGGTATATATATATATATATATATATATATATATATATATATATGTATATAGGCTGTAGATTTTATACATTATGTAATATACATATAATTGTGCAAATATCCAGAACATCATTAACGATTCATCAGTCTCCATGTCCAGGATGCCTGATTCGTTCGGCAATCCATAATTCTCGAATAGTCGATGATGATAAAAATGTCAATATAATTTCTCATGCAGTATAATAAAAAAAGTAAAATAATAAAAATTCTTTGGCTAATTATTTTTGGAATTATCGTAATGACGTTCATTATAACTTTATCATAGCTCGAAAAACGACTAAAATATGCATAATATTTTGTAAGAAAGACAATAATTATTAATTATCTTTATTGCAATCAGTTTGGGAGTGTTATCGGCAAAGAATTGCAGAATTTCGTATTTTTCAATAAAAACTATTTTTGACTATAATTAATATCGTTAATTTCATTCATATTCACCGTGGTGTCTCGTTTGGTGCAAAATGTTATTGCCATAGCATGATATACATATATATATATATATGACTCTTTCATTAACGGGTGACCGATTTGGTCCCTCATGGTTATCTTTCTCAATGAATCGAGGATTTTCCGAGTTTGTCGCGTGACGTGCGAGCATGTAATGATATATAAAAGTAGAACTGGATTCGAAAGGTATACAAATAACGCTGGAAGAGAGCTATCGAGTGAGCGGCTCGAAGGCAATGAAGGCCTTTCGAGGCTATTCAAAGGGCTTCAACGTGAGCTTTCCTATTGGTGCTCACCGCACGGTTACATATGTATATATATATACATACTATATTATCGGTATACTAAACCCGCACCCTCGCGGCAACCTTATGAATATGTTATTGGGTGCTGTCCTTTGACCGGATTCTCGCGCGTTCCTCCGCTCGCATTGGAGCTCATACAGAGCTCTGCAGAGCTGCTACTATGTATATATAATATATATATAGTGGCATGTGCCACTCTAGGCTCGATGGATTTTTCGTCAATATTTGCCCGATCGATCGAGAAACCTGTACCTCAATCTACGCGTATGCGTTTCACTCCACGCTCAACTGGCTCTTGTACAAACGACCTATTTATTCGTACATATTTTGTGATCATTAAAATATACCAAAAACAAGCTGTTATTGAACTTTTAATAAATAATTTTTTATTGACTGAAAGTAAAATCATGATTCTCTTCAATAAATCAATAAGAATTTTTCTTTTTTTACCCACATTTAAATTCAATTATGGAATTATTTCGCAAAATAAACTTGTTAATTGGACTATTCGATGACTCAACTATATGTTATGTTTTTCGATAAATACTTCGGGAAGTGCTGAATCACATTTGCATGTGGTACAGAGGGTGATAACAATCATGGAATCCACACGCATATTCTATACCTATTTATATATTTTTTCATTCCTGACAAAATATATTTATAGTTTTATATTATATTTATAATTTATATTTTTATTTTTATTTATAATTATAATTATATTTATATTTTTTATATCAATTCAATTTATATTTTTTTTTTCATTACTGTCAAAATATTCTTTAGTACAATTAAACAGCTTGAAAGTTTTTATAAAATTATTGGAAAATTATATTTAGGTCGAGTATCTTTCGGAAAAAAATTTGATACGGTAGAAAAGGGCAAATAAATTTTTAAAATCTCAATAATTTTATCAGTACAATAATCTTTCATGTATGATTTAATTGCATACACGATATTTCAGGACAATATAAAATTTCTTGAGCAATCTCTCTCTCTCTCTCTCTCTCTCTCTTGCTTTCTTTCTTTCTCTTTCTCTCTGCGATCGATTTTTCGCACTGCCAATCACGACATGTCGAAATTTGTAATTCCTTTGAACTTTACCGTAGGAAATGGGTGACGAGAGATCGCACGAAAAGGGAGAGGCAAAGCCTCCAACTAACGCAGGGAAGCTACCGTACATTATCATTTATATGAAATCCTTTGGGGCGAGAACCTTATGCATAATCATTATCCTGGCGGAGGCACAGAGAGTATACAGGTCGACCGAAGCGCGTGCGAGTGAGCATTTCTTTCTGTTTTTTTTTAATTCACCTTTTCATTTTAATTTTGTTCACACAGCTCGAGGCATAGAATGAAGAGTTCATTTGCGAGAATGAATAAAAAATATATTATTTTCCGTCAAGTCCCTCACGGAATAATGATTATTTGAAAAATGATAAATGATTCCGTCCAGATAAGTCAGACGAGTTTTTTAATTTCCATGATGAACATTAAACCTCTACAATCAACAAAATGCTATTTTCTTTCGAACTCTGATGTTTTGGTTAAAAAATCATTTATCGACGTTATGCGACCTAAATTCAAAGAATGTTCCTGAAGCCATTCATACAATTTGGTCGATAAATTTTGCTGTTGTGAGCGTTAGTTTGTAATTATCGCCGACGTACGACATTTAAGTCGTTAATATGACTTGTGTATTGATATACCTCATGTGGTGGGGAGAGAGAAGAAGAAGAACGAGGAGTTCGGAATCGGGAGTTCGTAGCGAGACCCCGTGCTGTACCGACGTGTTGTATGTAATAGTCCATCAAATATATATATGTTTTATATCGATCATCCGACAAGAGTATAAGTTACATTAATTTATTTAACCCCAGAAGACTCCTTACACTGTTATCGCGGAATAAGTGGAGAAACAGAACGAAATGTTAATAGCAGTCAGTCGAAAACGCGATCCCACTCGTTTGGGCCATTATTTATAATTCAATGCTATTCTGCAAGTTATAATTAATAGAAACGACATCAATTTTTATCATTCCGGGTAATGCGCTACCATCAAATTAACTCCTCCATTACACAATGGCTCGTTTCATCTCATCGGTCAATAAATTAATGATTCCAAGTTATATCAATTGCAGATAATAATTTAATTTTTCATAGCGGTGAAGTTTGAAACGTTGCAGTTTTGAAATGACTCTTCCAGCTCTCGACCCTAGCAAAAACAAATAAAAGTAACAGGAATAGACAGAATACGGAAAAATGATGGTGGCATAGTTGATTTTTATTAAATCTACGGAGATGACTTCATTTCTCTTGTAAAGCATTCGTCACCCTATCCTGACTAATTTTCCTTGCGGTTAGACTCGACAACGGGCAGTTGCGATCGAGACTCTTTTTCCGGTGGGGTTCCGGTGGGGTTCCGGTGAGAATTTTTCCTTGACTAGAATGAATCAGTTATGACCGACGCAACCTTTTTTTGCCTTGTAAATTAAGAGTTTGAAAAATTCGGATTTTTGAGGTCTTCGTGATATGAAGAGAAGTTTTTGTTCTCTGCAACACACGGTTATTGGGGAAAAAATCTCGATTTCATTATTTAAACAAAAATTTATAACGATAAACCGTGTAAGTTATTTGACGAACCCGATACAAATTTTACAAATACGCTCCTGGTATGACCGAGGAGCCTATTTTTCCCAGCTCACGCGCATGCGAAATGACGAAAAATGTAGTGCGCAAGATCATCGATCGATGACGATCGATGACAGAAATTTACGAGAACGCTTGGCCTCTTTCGCTCTGTGGGCTTATCGTTGTACACAGCTTCCTGTGGAACGGATCTCGGGAGAAAAATCGTTAATAACACCCGTTGATTTGTCAAGCAATAAAGGATTGTCGGCAAGAAACCGCCGATCGTCCACTGCAAGTTACTTATTTTTTTTGGATCCACTAACGATTTTGAGAATCCCCGGAGACTCACGAAAGATCCATCGAGCGACATCTCAAACGCCACTTGAGTATTTGCGCATAATAATTATTTTATATTCGTTCCTAAAACATATAAAGTCGGACGTACCTATCTATTTCTGCATATATTTGGGAGTGTGTAGAGTCAAATTCAAAGCCATTAATGTGGGCTTAAAGATAAGTTAGATTATCAACTACGTATTCAAAATGTTTTACTCTTTTATATTTGCATGGAAATATCTGAATTCTCTTTTCATGATTATTCTGTCGAGAATATTTATTCTGAACTCGCGTAATGAGACAATAAATAATTATATTGGAATGATTTATCACAATGATATGAAGAGATTTTTGTTCTCTGCAACACACGGTTATCGGGGAAAAAGTCTCGATTTCATTATTTAAATAAAAGTTTATAACGATAGTCAATCGTTTCAAAGAAATCCCATCAAGGTGATATGAGATTCAAGGAGGTCACAATTTTTTAATTTTTTTTCTGTTATTTAATGATTTTTTTTGCGTGCATTAAAGGGTTCCTGCAGGTGCTGGTTAACGAACCCTGGACAAAACGGTTACCGCATATAAGGAATTACATCGTGTAGCGATTTGCAAACCGTTTCAACGAGTTACAATAATAATGACGTTGTGCTTGAGAAATTTGATTATCGGGCTACTCGCAATTCACACAATAATCAGTGGTAAGTCATCCCTAATGTTATTGGAATTATATGGAAGAATAAGCAGCAATGCAGTGAATGAGAAAACGTCATTTCGGTCCTGAATAAAGAATAGATCGATGCGAGAAGGCTGCAAGAACAAAAATTTTAATCAATTTTTTATAACATTTCTTATTTTTCATTTAATTATATTATTTCGCATTTCAAAAATCTAACTTATTAAAAAAAAATCACCCGTTGATACGAGTTGCTCTGTGTGTCGAAACGTAAAAACTTCGCACAGCGTAAGTGTAAAAAAAAAAAAATGGCAGGACACTCTACTTTGAATTGTAATAAAAATTTTAAGCGAATGTGACTTTACGTGCTTATGAACAATTTACAACAGGGATTCTAGCAAAACGAACTCGTCGAATTATCGGAGGTACCGATGCCATTCCGGGTACATTTCGTTTTATCGTTTCACTCGGCCATCCACAGCTATCTACAGAGCATTATTGCGGTGGCGCGATAATAAGTCCGCGACACATTCTCACCGCGGCACATTGCCTAGATGCGTATCCTATGGATGAGTTCGCCGTTCGCAGTGGTGCACACAATCTCAACGATCCAAATATAATTGTGAGCAAAATCAAAAGCCTCTTTCTTCATCCCAAGTACGTACAGTGGATTTCAGGACGTCAGAATCTTCAAAACGACATAGGAATTATACTGGCAAGTTTTTTCGTCAATTTACATTCGATATTTTCCGTAATTTGGTCAGTTTTTACAATTTAACTTTTACAAGTTAAATTATAATTCTACAATTTAACAAGTTAAATTGTAATTCCGATATAATTTAAACAGATTTGTGTATAATTACGGAAAATTTGGAATATAAACTTTACAAGTATCTTTTTTATTTGTCTTTTCTCGACGAACCTGCCTTATGGTCAAATTTTCAGCTGGAGGAAGATCTCATTTTTGGCAGACATTTGAGCTCAATTAACTTACCAATGGAGGAACCGATCTATGGACAATTTTGTGACGTTGCCGGTTGGGGCGCAAACACCGCTAACCAAACCCAAACCCAAATCACCACTGACGTCCGTAGCCAACAATCGATTCTACAGGTTGTATCTGGAATGAGACTGCTAACAGATCAAGAATGTTTGATGAAGGCTCTCGGACCAGAAGGGCCTCAGAAACTCTGTGCTTACCATGATGGAGCAGCGCTTTGTGTCGTAAATGCATACTTATATCGTTATCATTTAGGTCGTGACATACATATATATATATATTTTGCAATGGATAATTTCAATGGTTTTTGCGCAGGGAGACAGTGGGAGTCCACTCGTTTTCGGTGGACGAATAGTCGGTGTTACATCAGCAAGCTACTGTGAAGTCGGATCGGCACATCTCTACATGAACGTTTATCATTATCTCAGCTGGATTAACTCTGTAATCAATTGGACCTCCAGGCATTAAGTAGGTCATCCGATTTTACGGTTGGACGGTTTAATAAATTAACTCGATATATATTACGTCTGCTTTTTATTTCCGGAGTCTTCATTTTTCCTCCATGTCATTTTTAATCTCGCACCTATATTATGTGCTCTATTATATAATCCATGTATTATATAATCTCATGTGGATGAATACGATCGAATCGATATGAGGTGGAATTTTTTTTTCCGTCATATATTTTATTTATATATATTTATATATTCCGTTCGCATCGAATTATTCAACGTTTCGAATTATTTTCACACCCCTAATATATATATATAGGATAGTCGTTCCAGTCGACGTTCACTCGTCAGTTCGTCGGTTCGTAAATTAAAAGCAGTAAAATTTTCAATGGATAAATATAATTAATTGTAATATAGGTAAGAGGGATGTTCATTGATTACTACTTAGGGTTGCAAAACTTTCGCAATTTTATCTCGTAGATCGTTTTTTTTAACCTTTTACTAAATTTTATGTAAAAATCGGTTCTGTGGTTCAGTCGTTCGGTTCAATTTTATAGTCGTTATAGTCGACGTTATGCAGCTTAAATTCAAACATTGTCCCTAAAGCAATACGTACAAATTATTCGATAAATTTTACCATCATCGCAGAACAAGTGCACAAGTGTAAAGTTGGAACGGCACGTGACTACATGGACGTCTATCATTATCTCAGCTGGGTTAACTTGGTCATCAATTGAACCTCTCAAGATATTGAGTAGGTCTTTCGATTTTACGGTTGAACGGTTTAATAATTTTTCCTCCATGTCATTTTTAATCTCGCATCTATATTATGTGCTCTATTACATAATCCGCGATACTCTGCTGCAATGTGGGGTAAATACACTAGTAAATTATCAATCGCATGGATTGCGCAATATTAATTACATTTTTTCTTGAAAAGTTGGAGAAATTCTTATTCATACATAATAGGATGAAGCTGAATTATGTAATATTTTTTGTACAAAGATCGATTGAAAAAAATATATATATTTTCACGAAGCTATGAAGAAAAATAATAATGTTCGAATCGTAACTGAACCGTTCACTCTACTAGGCATAATATTGACCCATCACAAAATGTAAATTCGCATTGAAAGGACTATCAGCCATAATGTCTTTTTTTTTATTTTCCTGATCTCGATCTCATGTGGATGAATACGATCGAATCGATATGAGGTGGATTTTTTTTTCCGTGATATATTTTATGCTCATGGGTGTGCGTGTCGAATGGATATAAAAAGTGCGGACCTCACTCGATATTTCGGTAATATATGCCATATCTAAGAGGGTATGTACGGCTATACTCGTTTCATCAATGGATATATACACGCCAAGATACGACGATATATATATATATAAATATAAATATATATATATATATAAATATAAATATATATATATATATATATATGTCTATGCGGTATACGAAAAGGCGAAAAGGAATAATGGACAGAGGCGTGTTGAGAAATCAATTGCTCGCCGATGTTGGGCCTCTCGTTCGTTTCAGCATTACCTACATGTAGTAAAATTTACATATGTGAAATTATTCAAATTTCTACGAGATCTGAAGCCCATGGGGACTATGGGAACCCATAGTCACTTTATTTTGGACGAACGTTCCTACATTTCTATCTGTTTGTGTGTGTGCGTGTGACTCTTTTCAACACCATCTCACACTTGGAAGTTCTTTTAAGCCTGAGAAGGCAAAGGGATGACACGGTAGATCGTGGCCTATTTCTATCTCTGCGAGGGAAGACTTTTTACGAGAGTCAAAGGAGTCAAAGAGCTCACACATAGCGTGAGGGTTGGGGGTGGGTGGATAGGAGCAAAGGGCGAACAGTCGCCATGAAGCGAGTTTCGAAAGTTCTTTGAATGACCCTATATGGATGTAATTTTATATATGTATTCATATACATAATACATATATATATATATATATATATATATATATATATATATATATATATATAGTCGACTCTCTAGGGCGACATTCTACCGCCCATGTCTGATGTTGACATATAGCAAGTCATGCGAAAAAAAATTCTCTTATCAAAGATAGAAATGCTGTCTCTCCATCACTGGTTATCTTACCGTTTGTTTGCGTTCAGGTATTTCCATCGCACACTTAAATTCGTTAAATATCACGGAAGAAGATTTAGTAAAATTTCCAATGGACAAATATAATTAATTGTAATATAGGTGAGAGGGATGTTCATCGATTACCACTTTGGGTTGCAAGACTCTTGCAGTTTTATCTCGTAAATTTTTTCCAAGTATCAAGTAGAGGAATAATGTAGAAAGATGTTGAAGATTTTTTTCTTAGCAAGATCGTTACTCTTTCATTTTAATATTTTTTTTAACCTTTGACTAAATTTTACGTAAAAAATCGTTCTGTAATTCAGTCAATCAGTTCAGTTTTATACTCAACATTTATTGACGGTTGACGATTAATTTTTTTTTTTAACGGCGAATAATAAAACACATTTATTTTCTTTGGTTTGTTATTTCTTTTACTCTCGTATTCTTCTCAATTTTCTTTACAATCCGAAATTTGTGGATGTCCGTAGTATAATATACCTATAATTACATAGTGAAACGTAGCAACATTAAGATTCTACTTTAGCGGTTTGTTCAGAGTATCACACACATTCAAAGCGATTGATATTTCCACGATGCGAAATATTTTTTTTTTTCACCCGGGGCATTTTTTTTAACGTTAAATGACGTTTTTTTTATTTTTTATTCATGTTCATTAGGACACTTACAAGAGAAAGAATTTTAAAACAGAAATATATTTCAAATAAATAAACGAAGTTAACGTTAAAATGTTTTTTTTTTCCTAATTTGCATCCCGTTACATATTATTTATTGATTTTTCAGTTCATTTTTTGCACCAATATTATTTTAGTGATCGATAATTTGTCTCGTATGACAGGGTGGCATTGTGTACATTATTATGCTGCAAAAGAAATCATGAATTATAATTCTTAATACGTATCAAAAGTTGCCGGAGAGCTGGATGGTAGGAAAGAGCGTGCACAGTGTGTGTGTGTTTTTACGTTTATAGGATTTTAGCAAAAAAAAAATTTATGCAAAAATGCCAATGATTCATGATGCAGTGACATATACGACTTGGGTCAATGATTTTAGTACAGAGAAAAAATTAAAAATATTCGTTATTCTTCGCATCGAGTCATCTCGCTCTCTCCCTCTGTTTGTTTCTCCGTTTCGAAGATTTTGTATAATATTTTGGTGGCGTAAATAAATGTCGAACGGATGTTTAAAAAATTTGCACTTATTCCATCACCCGATTATCAGGGAATAAACATCTAAAAGGATTATTCTATAGCGTCATTCGCTTAAGTTATACACTTATGTACAGAAACGTAATACAAACTTACGAATCACAAAATTAGCCGATCTCGCTGGGATAAAGTTAATAATTTTTGTTTCTTCTTCACAGTTGGGGTTTGGGGCTAAAAGCTGATTTCAACTTACGAGTGAGACAGCTAATTTGGTAATTGTAAGTAAACATATTTAACTATGTATATATATATATTTTTTTTTTAATAATTAGATCTAGGCATTTAGTATATATAGTCACACCGTGCATTTTCCATCATACGTTCAGGACATCGTAAAAATTCAAAAGATGGCAAAAATGTACTTTTCTTCAAAATCAGGGGTTGTTCTGGTTAAGCCCTCTCGTAATTTGTTAGAGTAATGTATTTTATTCTGGTTTTTGGGGTGTTTGTAACTGACTGCGTGTCTCATTGAATTTTTAAGATGATTGTTCAACCGGGCACCCTTTCCCATTCTTTAGATCATAATTAGAAGCAAATTTCGAAAAAAATAATTTTATCAGGATTTTTTTTGAATTTAATTGAAACAAGTTTTGGAAAAGATTTGAATGGAAAAATAATCTCGATCGCAATAGAATAATTATACTTTTTACCTTTACTGTAGTAAAGTATCAAGTAGTCGAAGTATCAATACGTATATTGATACTTCAATATTAATTCAGCCATATTATTTCTAAGCGATTGTTTCCTATACATAAATGAATAAACAAACAATAATAATTATAATATTTAATAATTCATCAATTTTCATATTCATTTCAATGCAACTCTTATATATATATATACACATATATGAACGCTTTATTCACGTCCCATACAAATATATATATATATATATATGTATATACAGTGAGTGGGGATGAATATCGATCGTCTCCCCTCTTTGGCTCGCTCGCCGGGGCCTCGCGACTCGATGGCTCTCCGGCCTCCGGCCCACTTTGCTACGGACTTTCGTCCAGTGAACATCGCCAAAAATATAGTAATTTAATTAATAAAACTCTTTTGTCTATTGTTAATTAAAAAATTCATTATTTTTCATGAAGCTTTTTTCGATACATGGAACACGCATTATTCCGCGGTACAACTCATATTTTTTCAGTTTGAAATGAAGGTAAAATGAGAATTCACGCTTGCAGCGAGGAATCGGGGATGGATCATCGACGAAACACGTAAAAACGTATTTGGCGTAAAGCTCGTCCGAGTTTTTTGATTCCTCGTCGCTTGCAGCTTGCGAAAAGTTGACTGAAAGAATAATCATAACAAAACAAAAAAAAAATAATTGAAGGCATAAATTCTACTCTCTATTTATCATCTGTTACCTACCAAAACATGGAAAATGAAAAGAAAAACAAAAAATTGATCTCGTGAGCGTGAGAATATTGAAGACTCAACGAGTGTGCGGGAACTGCAAAATTTTCAAGCGATGAATCACGCTCGCAACTCGAGTAATTTTTCACGATGCGTGCTTGCTCATGGAGTTACGCGCATTGTGTGTCGCGTTGAAAATTATCGTTCCGAGATATCGAGCCAGAATTTCTCGTGCTATTAATAATTTTGTTAAACCGCACAATTCTCCGCAATCGTCGAGCGCGATATTCCGTATGGTCGAATTTGCATGCCTCCCTCTCGTTCTCTCGCACACGCGCACACACACAAACACACGGACATATGTTCACAATTATCATTTATCAATTATTAATTATATTTTACGCTGGGAAAATGAGCGTATCTCGTGTATATCATAATATTTGGCACTTCCCTCACAGACGCACATACACATCCATACATATTTACGACGTTACATAATATGTAATATATATTTACATTGTTATTATTATATCAATGCTGAACATGACCCAAATATTATTATTTTAAATCTGTTTCACAACGATTGGATGAGCTACCCACATCAACGACTGTACTAAATCTTTTTTTTTCTATTTTTTTTTTTCCAATTGATACCTTTTAGTTCGATAACGATCGAGCTTTTTTTCAGTGCTAGAGCAGAATCAATACTCTTCAACGCTGCACACAATTTTGCAATTATATTTTCGACCCACTGAGAACAATCTTGTCCATTACCATTTTCACATCGATTTCTCTCATTCTCAAGCTTATCCAAGTTTGAAAAAAAATGTTATCATGACCGTCATGGTTTGACACAATAACGCATAAATAATGTTTATACACATAATCGAAATAATGTTTATACATTTAGCTATTTACAATTTTTACCTATCATTATCTCATTGCCATTAGCGATGTTATTATTATTATTATTTATTAGTAATATTATTATTATTCGTTTTATTACTAGATAAATGTATTCAGGGTATTGAAACTCATGCTCGGCAGCATTCTGGATTTCGGACAATCGTGAATATATTACCCCTGATGAAATTATTCCATATTTTCAATAAATAGTTCATATACGAGTATGTTTTCGGCAATATTCATATGAACACCCCCCACCCCCGCTGGCACAAAACACCCCCCCCCCAGCCCTTTTTATATTAAAGTATTAAAATTTGTAACCCTTATATTTTTTGAGCACCGAAAACGCGTTTCAAGTTCTGTATTTAGTTTGGAACTTTCGATTAATTTTGTTTTACGTGCAGTCATCAGCTTGACTGCTTCTTTCAACTACTTCCGAGCAATTTTCATATTTTATTTTTTGCAAATATTCCATACAATAAATACATTAAAAGTAAGTAATAATACTTTCAACTTGTTTTCACGTATACGAGACTAGAGATGTGAGACTTTTTTCTTTTTTTTTTCATTCTCATCGTCCTGAATTATTGAAAGAAATGACGACATATTTTCTCACTCTTTGACCCGTTTAAGTTACGCAGTAAATATCGAAGTAATGTTTTTTTTATTCCCTCATCATAATTACCACATCGTTTTGGTTTTTTTTACATCGCCGATTAATCTTCGGATATACTGGATAAAAAGGTTTCCACACCTTGAAACACACTGGGTATGTCTTGATTTTTTTTTTTCATAATTGATATTTTTTTTGTTGGATTCGCGTTGTTTTAATTTTTTCGTAATTTTACTTACATCTGCTCGATATCGTGGGTCTCTATAGGCCGAGTGTAAAATCACTGTATGCTGGCAGTCGTGTTTTTTTAAATTTATAAACGCAGTTCACAAATGTTCACGAAACCGGTCTTGCCGACCTCATTGACATTATTAAAATGGTAATTTATAAAATCAACAATCACATGGGAAGCAAACAGAATTTTATGTATAATTTTTTTTTTTTAAGTCAGAATATGTTAGCTGAGTGGCCGGGAAGTAGAGAGTTTTTCCTAAATGGTAATAAAATCGTAGAGTTCGGAAGGGAATGCAATGAATTTTCCTTTGGTTTTTCCAAATTGACTTGAATCTCAATATTTTAAGAAATCATGATTTTTTTTTTGTTATCGCAGCTATTTATCTTTGTATAATGATATTGTATCGGTCTCGCCGACCTCATCGTCCGCATTATTAAAATGGTAATTCATAAAATTAACAATCACATGGGAAGCGAACAGAATTTTATGTATAATTTTTATTTTTTAAGTCATAATATGTTAGCTGAGTAGCGGGGAAGTAGAGAACTTTTTTTAAATCCCAATAAAATTGTAGAGTTGAGAAGGGAATACAATGAATTTTCGTCTGGTTTTTCCAAAGTGACTAGAAAATCTCAACATTGTAAAAATTCAATCATTCTTTTTTTGTTTGTTTGTAATTACAACTATTTATCTTTCGATAATAATATCGTAACTTTGTCATTCCTTGCTGGAGTACAATATGTAAATTCGGCCTAATTGTGAGCACCTCCGAGTCGACTTCCATGCCCCATACGTTAAAATTTTCATTAATTAAAAGTTCCCATAATTTAAATTTCTTGTAAATTACAATTTTTATAAATGAAATTTCCCAAAAAATTACGTTTCACATAAAGTACATTTCCCACGAGATTACATTACTAAGAACTACATTTTTATAAGTTCAGAATATAATTCTCAGAAGTTGAATTTTCTATAAAATAAAATTTTCATTCGTTAAATTTCCCATCAATTAAATTTTCTATGAGTTTAAAATGTTCCATTAAATTAAGATTTCCATAATTTTAAATTATTAATAAATCAAATCCTAATATGCACGAGAAATTTCCCATAAATTATATTTGTCATAATTTTGATTTCCTATGGTCGACCTGGTTACTTATCCTTATTGAGAATAAGAAGAATGCAAAATTAATGTATCAAACAAGGTATGCATTGAAACGACCTTTTTTTTGTAACTCATGGAAGTATTGGGAGTTTTGTAACCGAAATTTTTGATTAGTGACGAATTCGAAAGGTATTAATTATTCTCTGGGTGCACGATAGCAATATCGGATGACGTGCAGCGCATCAAGATTTTCGCGACAATATTTGTCATCCACTCATCCTCCCTCTCACTATTTTGTACTCTCTCATATCGTATTATGAATGGCTCTCGCGATTAAACGAAGCGAGAAAAGCTCAGTTGAGAACGAGCTCACGAGCGCAATGCTGCTTCCACTGCTGACAATATATACATATATATATATATATATGTATATATATGTATGTTTATATATGTATATATGTATATGTATATATATGTATGTTTATATATGTATATATATACGTATATATATATATATATATATATATATATATATATATGTATATTTGTATATATCACATGTATAGCACAAGTTGTAATACGTTATAAACGTGTATACATTCCGCGCAGTCAGCTTTCGCTCGCTTTAACTCTCTCTCTCTCTCTCCCCCCCTCTTTGACTGTGTCAAATTCCTCTGTATTACGATCCCACCATTTGCAAGCTCTCACTGCACCAACCCTTTTCAGCGCCAAATCGCATTATTCCCACGCGATTCTCGTAATACCCCATATAGCTCTCGCGTGCATTATAGAGAGACGAAAATTGTCGCACGCTTCGAGAAATACATGTTAGCCGTTTGAGTCAGTGTGTTAGAAAATTAAATGAATTACACGTAAATACGATAAAAATAATTGAACTGATTTTTTTTTTCGTCCTTCGGAAGCTAAATTACAAATTGGGTAAAAATTCAAAAATTAAATAAGGAATAAACAATTGGATGAATATCCAATGATGAATGTGAAATAAATGATTTCAGGCCAAAATAATTATTCATTATAACTCTAATTTATAGAGATTTTTAATGGCTGCCTTGCCATTAATTTAGATGAAAGTTAGGTAAAAAGTATTACGAGGAATAGCAGAATTGAGCTTTTTAAATATTCTTTCCAACTTGATTCTTCTCATCTGAACGTTCACGAATAAATGCATCGAACGTATGAAAATATTCGTATCGCAAGTAAAATTTATTGCAGCTTTTGTAGCTTGAACATTTTTGATTATAGCTTTCAAATAATCGAAGGAATTAATGACGTTGAAAATTTAATGGATGAAAATAATTGAAAAATTGTGAAATTTTAAATATTTAAAATTTTGATAAAAATCGAACAACTGACGTTTATGATAACTCGTTTATTAGCTCAACTACATTTTCAACATTGCGTTATCGCATTCACCGACACATGTGCAAGTCGAGTCCTCATCGACATTGAAGCCGACAACTCGCACCAACGATGTTTCAATCAAACTCGGCTGCTCGTAAATTGTGTCGCCATGACTACCACGTGAGCATAACCGCATTACTAAATTCACAAACTTGCGTGTAAACGCATCGACGCGATTCCGCAACGCATTAGTCGTCCACAAAACCACTTCCTATGCGATATATATATATATATATATATATATATATATATATATATATATACCCACTTCCTACCACTTTCTATGCGATATATATATCTGTATATGAATTATCTCCGCTGAAATTATTATGTCCGGAGTCTTTCCACCAATGATAATTTTTGATTTTTGTCAAACGTTAAAAACTTTTAAGAAGAGAAAAAATGCCAAATCCCAAATGCTTTTTTTTCGAAAAAAAAAGGAAATAACTTAAGATTCAAGTGAATGAAAAACTTTTTAGGAGAACTTTAGAAAAAGACAAAGTGAAACAAAAAATCGAGTGGCATTGTCTCCATAATATTTTTGGCTGCACCCTTATCAACGTAAAGTTGCCCTGAAAATTATCTCAATATTAAGGGTTTTAATTTTATATGAGATATCTCATACGTATTAATAACGAAGATACACCTCTAATTTCATTGATATTAATCACCGCGTTTCTGAAATTTTATGCTTATTAATCGTTATTCGTATCACAGACGAGTTGTGGGTTCAGATTTCTCATGTCTACTTCCTGAGTCTCTCGATCGCTGGCTCACCATATCGTTAACGCTTGATGTCGCACCTCGATGCGCTTTGCCATTAAATACGGCCGAGAGTCGCACACATCGAACTTCCGGCATCCACCTAGACACGTTGACTCTCTGATGACTAATAAACCCTTTTAATTTCTGTATCACGACTCTCACCCCCTCATGGCAGCCAAAACCGACCGGTGAGTTCTATAATTCCAACTCAAATTCAACTCAAGCATACGTACACACGCTATCCGTTGTGAATAGTTCTCTGGGAATATACAGGGTGAGTCAATTAACGTGTTACCAGCTGATTTTAGGCATTTGTGAATTAAAAAATAA
The DNA here is from genome assembly GCA_963669185.1 of Dyspetes luteomarginatus. Classification (NCBI taxonomy): domain Eukaryota; kingdom Metazoa; phylum Arthropoda; class Insecta; order Hymenoptera; family Ichneumonidae; genus Dyspetes; species Dyspetes luteomarginatus. The sequence continues at coordinate 13,559,185 of OY769903.1, read as the reverse complement.
AAATAATCAACGATCGACCGATTAAAAGAATTCGACAACGATTTTTACGCGATGGCTCGTTTGATCACATTTAGTAAAATCGTAATGAAATTTCCACGCAAGTTTAACATTCAAAGTCCTAAAAATGGCTGCAGCCCAATAAATTCAAGAGGCAATCCGTGTGGGTCTTCATTATAATTTTCTTTGAAATAAAAATGAAGGCTTAGAAAATTCCCGAGACATAAAAAATTCAAGACCGGTGAGTTCTATAATTCCAACTCAAATTCAACTCAAGCATACGTACACACGCTGTCCGTTGTGAATAGTTCTCTGGGAATATACAGGGTGTGTCAATTAACGTGTTACCAGCTGATTTTAGGCATTTGTGAATTAAAAAATAAAAATAATCAACGATCGACCGATTAAAAGAATTCGACAACGATTTTTACGCGATGGCTCGTTTGATCACATTTAGTAAAATCGTAATGAAATTTCCACGCAAGTTTAACATTCAAAGTCCTAAAAATGGCTGCAGCCCAATAAATTCAAGAGGCAATCCGTGTGGGTCTTCATTATAATTTTCTTTGAAATAAAAATGAAGGCTTAGAAAATTCCCGAGACATAAAAAATTCAAGACCGGTGAGTTCTATAATTCCAACTCAAATTCAACTCAAGCATACGTACACACGCTGTCCGTTGTGAATAGTTCTCTGGGAATATACAGGGTGTGTCAATTAACGTGTTACCAGCTGATTTTAGGCATTTGTAAATTAAAAAATAAAAATAATCAACGATCGACAGATTAAAAGAATTCGACAACGATTTTTACGCGATGGCTCGTTTGATCACATTTAGTAAAATCGTAATGAAATTTCCACGCAAGTTTAACATTCAAAGTCCTAAAAATGGCTGCAGCCCAATAAATTCAAGAGGCAATCCATGTGGGTCTTCATTATAATTTTCTTTGAAATAAAAATGAAGGCTTAGAAAATTCCCGAGACATAAAAAATTCAAGACCGGTGAGTTCTATAATTCCAACTCAAATTCAACTCAAGCATACGTACACACGCTGTCCGTTGTGAATAGTTCTCTGGGAATATACAGGGTGTGTCAATTAACGTGTTACCAGCTGATTTTAGGCATTTGTAAATTAAAAAATAAAAATAATCAACGATCGACAGATTAAAAGAATTCGACAACGATTTTTACGCGATGGCTCGTTTGATCACATTTAGTAAAATCGTAATGAAATTTCCACGCAAGTTTAACATTCAAAGTCCTAAAAATGGCTGCAGCCCAATAAATTCAAGAGGCAATCCATGTGGGTCTTCATTATAATTTTCTTTGAAATAAAAATGAAGGCTTAGAAAATTCCGGAGACATAAAAAATTCAATCAAGCATAAGTATAAGTAGGGTGTAATTTTTACGCAAATAGCTTTAAATGCTGATGTCTAGCCACCCCATGGCACTTTCGTTGACTCACCACGTATGTAGTTAGTACGTATTTCTGTATTATGTGTGCCATATAGTGTGGCCCTGACGCAACGTTCTCATCGTAACGCAGTGACAACAGACCCACTTTGGTCTGATGCCCGCGGGCCATCTCTTCATTTCCCCATCCCTCATCCTTGTCCCACGCAGTACACAGCTCAGCTTCGCGATATAACAACCCCGAACCGAGCAGTATCTCTGTCACGCCTGGCTTAACGTGGACTGTGGTGTTCGCTCACGCATCGCTTAACATAATCCCCTATCCGCGAGTGAGGAGAGCGTAAGAGTAGAGCTTGAGCAACGACCATTCTCCCCGGACATATACTACATAGATTACTAAATGATACCTCAACGAAACGTGAGCGAGCAACGAGACAGAAATGCCATTGAAGGTGTCATGGGTTTGTCGTATGAAAAGCTAAAAGGGAGAGATGAAGAACTCGTTATAGCTTTCCAGCATCAAGAATTACATTTTCAAATCTTTTCTTTAAAGTGAGACTTTAACGTGAGCATATGCAAGTTGCTTACTATATCACGATATATCAAGGTGAAAATTATTTTATTAAATTTGGAAGGGGCATTGAGGTGAATGGGGGGCGAGAATGTAAGAGCAGAGCTTGAGCAACGACCATTCTCCCCGGACATATTCTACATAAGTTACTAAATGATTTTAATAATCTATGTAGGATATGTCCGAGAAGAATGGTCCAACTCTGTTCTTACTATTTCGGCTTACTATATCACTACATAGATTACTAAATGATAGCTCTACGAAACGTGATCGAGCAACGAGACAGAAATGCCATTGGATGTGTCATGGGTTTGCCGTATGAAAAGCTAAAAGGGAGAGATGAAGAACTCGTTATAGCTTTCCAGCATCAAGAATTACATTTTCAAATCTTTTCTTTAAAGTGAGACTTTAACGTGAGCATATGCAAGTTGCTTACTATATCACGATATATCAAGGTGAAAATTATTTTATTAAATTTGGAAGGTGCATTGAGGTGAATGGGGGGCGAAAATGTAAGAGCAGAGCTTGAGCAACGACCATTCCCCCGGACATATTCTACATAAATTACTAAATGATTTTAATAATCTATGTAGGATATGTCCGAGAAGAATGGTCCAACTCTGTTCTTACTATTTCGGCTTACTATATCACTACATAGATTACTAAATGATAGCTCTACGAAACGTGATCGAGCAACGAGACAGAAATGCCATTGGATGTGTCATGGGTTTGCCGTATGAAAAGCTAAAAGGGAGAGATGAAGAACTCGTTATAGCTTTCCAGCATCAAGAATTACATTTTCAAATCTTTTCTTTAAAGTGAGACTTTAACGTGAGCATATGCAAGTTGCTTACTATATCACGATATATCAAGGTGAAAATTATTTTATTAAATTTGGAAGGGGCATTGAGGTGAATGGGGGGCGAAAATGTAAGAGCAGAGCTTGAGCAACGACCATTCCCCCGGACATATTCTACATAAATTACTAAATGATTTTAATAATCTATGTAGGATATGTCCGAGAAGAATGGTCCAACTCTGTTCTTACTATTTCGGCTTACTATATCACTACATAGATTACTAAATGATAGCTCTACGAAACGTGATCGAGCAACGAGACAGAAATGCCATTGGATGTGTCATGGGTTTGTCGTATGAAAAGCTAAAAGGGAGAGATGAAGAACTCGTTATAGCTTTCCAGCATCAAGAATTACATTTTCAAATCTTTTCTTTAAAGTGAGACTTTAACGTGAGCATATGCAAGTTGCTTACTATATCACGATATATCAAGGTGAAAATTATTTTATTAAATTTGGAAGGGGCATTGAGGTGAATGGGGGGCGAGAATGTAAGAGCAGAGCTTGAGCAACGACCATTCTCCTCGGACATATTCTACATAAATTACTAAATGATTTTAATAATCTATGTAGGATATGTCCGAGAAGAATGGTCCAACTCTGTTCTTACTATTTCGGCTTACTATATCACTACATAGATTACTAAATGATAGCTCTACGAAACGTGATCGAGCAACGAGACAGAAATGCCATTGGATGTGTCATGGGTTTGCCGTATGAAAAGCTAAAAGGGAGAGATGAAGAACTCGTTATAGCTTTCCAGCATCAAGAATTACATTTTCAAATCTTTTCTTTAAAGTGAGACTTTAACGTGAGCATATGCAAGTTGCTTACTATATCACGATATATCAAGGTGAAAATTATTTTATTAAATTTGGAAGGTGCATTGAGGTGAATGGGGGGCGAAAATGTAAGAGCAGAGCTTGAGCAACGACCATTCCCCCGGACATATTCTACATAAATTACTAAATGATTTTAATAATCTATGTAGGATATGTCCGAGAAGAATGGTCCAACTCTGTTCTTACTATTTCGGCTTACTATATCACTACATAGATTACTAAATGATAGCTCTACGAAACGTGATCGAGCAACGAGACAGAAATGCCATTGGATGTGTCATGGGTTTGCCGTATGAAAAGCTAAAAGGGAGAGATGAAGAACTCGTTATAGCTTTCCAGCATCAAGAATTACATTTTCAAATCTTTTCTTTAAAGTGAGACTTTAACGTGAGCATATGCAAGTTGCTTACTATATCACGATATATCAAGGTGAAAATTATTTTATTAAATTTGGAAGGGGCATTGAGGTGAATGGGGGGCGAAAATGTAAGAGCAGAGCTTGAGCAACGACCATTCCCCCGGACATATTCTACATAAATTACTAAATGATTTTAATAATCTATGTAGGATATGTCCGAGAAGAATGGTCCAACTCTGTTCTTACTATTTCGGCTTACTATATCACTACATAGATTACTAAATGATAGCTCTACGAAACGTGATCGAGCAACGAGACAGAAATGCCATTGGATGTGTCATGGGTTTGTCGTATGAAAAGCTAAAAGGGAGAGATGAAGAACTCGTTATAGCTTTCCAGCATCAAGAATTACATTTTCAAATCTTTTCTTTAAAGTGAGACTTTAACGTGAGCATATGCAAGTTGCTTACTATATCACGATATATCAAGGTGAAAATTATTTTATTAAATTTGGAAGGGGCATTGAGGTGAATGGGGGGCGAGAATGTAAGAGCAGAGCTTGAGCAACGACCATTCTCCTCGGACATATTCTACATAAATTACTAAATGATTTTAATAATCTATGTAGGATATGTCCGAGAAGAATGGTCCAACTCTGTTCTTACTATTTCGGCTTACTATATCACTACATAGATTACTAAATGATACCTCTACGAAACGTGATCGAGCAACGAGACAGAAATGCCATTGGATGTGTCATGGGTTTGCCGTATGAAAAGCTAAAAGGGAGAGATGAAGAACTCGTTATAGCTTTCCAGCATCAAGAATTACATTTTCAAATCTTTTCTTTAAAGTGAGACTTTAACGTGAGCATATGCAAGTTGCTTACTATATCACGATATATCAAGGTGAAAATTATTTTATTAAATTTGGAAGGGGCATTGAGGTGAATGGGGGGCGAAAATGTAAGAGCAGAGCTTGAGCAACGACCATTCCCCCGGACATATTCTACATAAATTACTAAATGATTTTAATAATCTATGTAGGATATGTCCGAGAAGAATGGTCCAACTCTGTTCTTACTATTTCGGCTTACTATATCACTACATAGATTACTAAATGATAGCTCTACGAAACGTGATCGAGCAACGAGACAGAAATGCCATTGGATGTGTCATGGGTTTGTCGTATGAAAAGCTAAAAGGGAGAGATGAAGAACTCGTTATAGCTTTCCAGCATCAAGAATTACATTTTCAAATCTTTTCTTTAAAGTGAGACTTTAACGTGAGCATATGCAAGTTGCTTACTATATCACGATATATCAAGGTGAAAATTATTTTATTAAATTTGGAAGGGGCATTGAGGTGAATGGGGGGCGAGAATGTAAGAGCAGAGCTTGAGCAACGACCATTCTCCTCGGACATATTCTACATAAATTACTAAATGATTTTAATAATCTATGTAGGATATGTCCGAGAAGAATGGTCCAACTCTGTTCTTACTATTTCGGCTTACTATATCACTACATAGATTACTAAATGATACCTCTACGAAACGTGATCGAGCAACGAGACAGAAATGCCATTGGATGTGTCATGGGTTTGCCGTATGAAAAGCTAAAAGGGAGAGATGAAGAACTCGTTATAGCTTTCCAGCATCAAGAATTACATTTTCAAATCTTTTCTTTAAAGTGAGACTTTAACGTGAGCATATGCAAGTTGCTTACTATATCACGATATATCAAGGTGAAAATTATTTTATTAAATTTGGAAGGGGCATTGAGGTGAATGGGGGGCGAAAATGTAAGAGCAGAGCTTGAGCAACGACCATTCCCCCGGACATATTCTACATAAATTACTAAATGATTTTAATAATCTATGTAGGATATGTCCGAGAAGAATGGTCCAACTCTGTTCTTACTATTTCGGCTTACTATATCACTACATAGATTACTAAATGATAGCTCTACGAAACGTGATCGAGCAACGAGACAGAAATGCCATTGGATGTGTCATGGGTTTGCCGTATGAAAAGCTAAAAGGGAGAGATGAAGAACTCGTTATAGCTTTCCAGCATCAAGAATTACATTTTCAAATCTTTTCTTTAAAGTGAGACTTTAACGTGAGCATATGCAAGTTGCTTACTATATCACGATATATCAAGGTGAAAATTATTTTATTAAATTTGGAAGGGGCATTGAGGTGAATGGGGGGCGAGAATGTAAGAGCAGAGCTTGAGCAACGCCCATTCAATAGTAAGAATGGTCCAACTCTGTTCTTACTATTTCGGCCCCCATCCACCGTAATCCCCGTTTCGTAGAGGTTTCAGCCTCTACGAAACGTGAGCGAGCAGTGAGAGAAATGCCATTGGATGGTTTGCCGTAGGGAAAGCTAAAAGGGAGAGATGAAGAACTCGTTAGCTTTCCAGCATCAGGAATTACATTTTTAAACCTTTTTTTTTTTAATGAGACTTCAATGTGAATATATGCAAGTTGCTCACTGACGATATCACGGTGGTGAAAAACGCGGACACGTCGAGGGGCATTGATGTTCATTTTAGAGAATTTGGAAGTGTGATGGAGGTCGGCGGGGGTTTTGAATTTTTTACCGACGAACATGAATTATTTGGGGGTGGAAGCTCTATATCTAAGTGCCCGGATGATCCTTTACGGTTTCGCGCATTTATATATATATATATATATAATGAAACAGACGCCGTGATAGTTCGCTCGACTCAAGAGCTTCGCACGAACGCCGGAAGTCTGTCGTCTGTAAACGCATATGGCTGAGTATAGAGAACTCTCGTGGCCTCTGTGCGCGAGTTTTCGCAAGTGAAGGAGCTTGCAAAGACGAGCTGCCATTTTTCACGCGGCAAACATTAATCAAGGCTCCTCTGCGAGCGCACTGTTGTTGCCCATGCTTACTCTCCTTCTCTCTCTCTCTCTCTATCTTTTTCACTGCTCTTCCATTTTCTACCTACACAACTTTTTCTTGTACGACGCGAGAGCACGTCTTCACGGGCCACTCTGTCCAAACTATACGACGACACGACAACAGCACAAAACTCGCAGTCTTCCTCGAAGAGCTTGGCCCGCGAGAGAACGGAAAGAGAGTTCCCTGAATTCACCCCATGTAATGAATATTTCCCGGGTCACAAGGTAAACCTCATCGGACAACAAAAACTCACCACTTCCCAGCCACAAAAGACAAAGTTTCTTCATTTTAATTTCTTTTCTTCTTGTTCTTTCGATTTTTAAAAAACCTTTCAACAACAATTTCGCTAACAATATTTCTTGACTAATTCGCAAATTTATCCGTGTAACAAAATTCATTGTGATTTATAACGTTAGATAAATATTTTAATCGGGGCACAGCAGGGGAAATATAGAATAAATATTTTTTACAGCCAACAATTGATAAACAGGCAGATAAAAAGTGATATTTTTCAATAATTCGTAATTATTACAATATCATTTATTTAAAAAAATAACATTCATCGACCGCAATGCGTGCCCCTCGGTATTAGCTTTATCGTTGAAATAATTCAAGAATAGAGTTGATGATTGACCAAATGAAATATAGTTAATTTTTCCAGGCGACAAATTTTCGTTAAATTATTATTTTTTTTCTACTGCTTTAAAAATTTGTCATAACGCCAATGAAAAGTCGACGATCCCCGTTAAAATGTTCATTTCATATCTACAGTACATTTATATACATATATATATATATATATATATATATATATATAGATATATGTATATACTCTGTTTAGGCATTTATGACCTTAATTAGGATTTTGAGGTACGTAAGGCGGCATGTAGGGTCCCGTCAAGATGTACTGCACCGCGACGACCATCAGCTGTGGAGCACTCCACCTTATTATGTATGCGCTTCCTGTAACAGAAATAATACATTTTGCGTGTTAGCTTTCAAAGAAGATGGAAAAACACACGTATACATTGAGATACTTATTATCATGGTTTATCTGTGACATCCTTTGCCTGGGTGAAGCACAGGATGATACTGATATAGACGACGAAGTTGAGAGACATAGAGTAAAATATTCAAAGTGAGGGGAGCTTGGATGAGACGAAAAATGAAAAAATAGCAAGGCTGTTGGTACACTCCTGGAGATCTTCACGACACATTGTAAAAAGCGAAACGAGACGAGATGAAGACAAGATCATGGAGAACGAGAAAATAGAAAAGAAGGATTGCAAGTATAAGAGAAGAGGACAGGAGAAAGCGAGAGAGAGAGAGAGAGAGAGAGAGAGAGAGAGAGAGAGAGAGGAAGAGGAAAAGAAACAAATAAAAAGTGAGAGCAAGAAAGAAATCGACAGGGGACGGAAAAGTAGCAGACGAAGAAGCAGGAGTGGAAGGTGAGCAATATGAAAGAGAGAAAAAAGAGCTATGATGGGAAAATGGCGAGGGACGAGAGCAAAGCTGGTGGAAAGGTTTAGGAGGAAGGGAGGGAGTCAGTTGAGAAAATGAAGTGAGAGAAAGTGATGTACGGTGATGGAGAATATAGTATAGCAAGTAGGAAGACGTATATAAGACCGGTACGATGATGAGGGGTAGAGAAAATCCCACTCCGATCTTCTCTACCCCTCATCATCATATCAGTCTTATATGCATCTTCTTACTTTTCATACTGCTGCCTCTAGAGATCCGAAGGCTGCTTGAGTTACGTCAAAACCTTGATAGTACGAAATTGTCCGAGTACTGAAAAGTACGTATCGAGTATACCCGTGGAGATTTACCCATAATGCAGTGATAGATATTCGATGTAATATACCCACATGTCGAAAAAGCTCGGGGTGTTATCAATTAGTTTCATTGATCTAATGACGAAATGAGGACATTGATTTTTTTGTTGTTGTAAGTCGGACAAGAGCTCTGTGCATCAAAGTACGTAATTCTACCAAAGGAGAAATACGCGCAGAATTGTAGTGATGCGCTGTTTCCGTCAAGAAGCCCTCAAGCTGAATAAAATCAGCTTGAAATGATCGCCTTATTCATTGACTCCATAGTACTCACATTACATAATAACCAAAATATTGAATTTCAAGCTTTAAAGTGTTAAATGAAATTGTAAGTACCATTTTATTTACATGAAAATAGCTCGTGAAATTTAGAGCGTTGAATTTTCACTTTAGCCTCCCCTTAATGATAAAATAACTTTTTCGATGCAGTTAAGTCTTTTTTCATCGTGTAGCGTTTATGCCAAGTCAAAAGTATTTCTGCCAAGACAGCTTTTTTCATTGATTCCTTCGTACTCACATTAGATATAAGAAAAATATTGAATTTCAAGCTTTAAAGTGTTAAATGAAATTGTAAGTACAATTTTATTTACGTGCAAATAGCTCGTGAAATTTAGAGCGTTGAATTTTCACTTTAGCCTTCCCTTAATGATAAAATAACTTTTTGGATGCAGTAAACTCTTTTTTCATCGTGTACCGTTTATGCCAAGTCAAAAGTATTTCTGCCAAGGCAGCTTTTTTCATTGATTCCTTCGTACTCACATTAGATATAAGAAAAATATTGAATTTCAAGCTTTAAAGTGTTAAATGAAATTGTAAGTACAATTTTATTTACGTGCAAATAGCTCGTGAAATTTAGAGCGTTGAATTTTCACTTTAGCCTCCCCTTAATGATAAAATAACTTTTTGGATGCAGTAAACTCTTTTTTCATCGTGTACCGTTTATGCCAAGTCAAAAGTATTTCTGCCAAGGCAGCTTTTTTCATTGATTCCTTCGTACTCACATTAGATATAAGAAAAATATTGAATTTCAAGCTTTAAAGTGTTAAATGAAATTGTAAGTACAATTTTATTTACGTGCAAATAGCTCGTGAAATTTAGAGCGTTGAATTTTCACTTTAGCCTTCCCTTAATGATAAAATAACTTTTTCGATGCAGTTAAGTCTTTTTTCATCGTGTAGCGTTTATGCCAAGTCAAAAGTATTTCTGCCAAGGCAGCTTTTTTCATTGATTCCTTCGTACTCACATTAGATATAAGAAAAATATTGAATTTCAAGCTTTAAAGTGTTAAATGAAATTGTAAGTACAATTTTATTTACGTGCAAATAGCTCGTGAAATTTAGAGCGTTGAATTTTCACTTTAGCCTTCCCTTAATGATAAAATAACTTTTTGGATGCAGTAAACTCTTTTTTCATCGCACATATCGCGTATTTCTGCTAAGGTTGAAATACGTTCAGAATTTTAGAGATACGCTGTTTCTGTCGGGAAGCTCTCGAGCTCAACAAAATCAGCTTGAAAAACATCGCTTTCATGTCCTGGGAGAAAGAAATATTGAGAATGAAAGAAAGAACGTGGGACGTCAAGTAACGCAGCTGTGCGATGCATCACAGGCACACTATTTCTGCCACATCCACAATCTCCATATGAGCTCTAATATACGTATTCTCTTTTCACGAAGCGTGAAAGAGAGATGCGCCAGCAAAAGAGAAAGAGAGAGAGAGAGAGAGAGAGAAAAATAAAGAAGATAAACCATCCCGCATGAAATGAGAATTGCTCGGCTGCCGAACAATCGAACAACCTGATGCTCTCTCGCCTCTGGTATCACGCGAAAAAGGGAAGCTCTTCACGTCACTCACGTTTCCACCACTTGTACTGCATATATATCTTCTCCTCTCTTAATATATCATTATTTCATATTTTCTCTTTGAGCACGACTTGGCTTGGCATAGGACTCTCGTACAACAGATAAATTGAATTAATAATGAATAAAAATTCATTGTAAAGTTGAATGGTGCATAAAAACTGCTAACCCAAAATAACTCGAGTGGAAGATTACTTTTTTTTTGTTTCATGTCTATTTCTCATCCAAATCACTTATTGTCACTCAAGTCTAATGGTAACCATGAATGAATTTTTATACTAATTGATAAATATTCATAATTATTCTTATGATGCTATCAATTATTAGACTCCCCCTTTAAATCTTATTGTCAGATTACATTTTTATTACTTAAAGTTTGGTAATCGGGGGTTAAAAAAAAATTACTTTTGTATAGTATGATGATAAAAAGGCCGGTGTACGTTGACGGTTGTCTTGTGCAGGCACCCAGCACTAACTAAAAGTTGCATCTGCCGTAAAATACCACCTGGATGGATGATGTTCTTTTTAATGGTCCGAGGATAAACGATACGTTAAAAAAAGAAAAAAAAATCAAGCACTTGGTCCTGTTTCTCTAATTGGCACAGAGAGTGCGAGAACATGTTTTACAGCCTCGTTTTCTTCCTATGTAGCATTTTTTCGTTTTTAATTTTTAATCTCATCACTTTTTTATTATTTATTTTCTCGTATCTCGCTCGGTGGTTTTTTTCACGCGACGATGGTTCGATGAGTGTGTCGTGTCGCGACTAAAACCTCCCCCCCCGTCGCCACTACTCCAATGGCTGCTGCTATTTCCTCACGAGAGCTTCTCAAGGCTCCCTCGGCGAGCACAGTCGTACACACTGACTCTATCGCCACATGGTACGGGTCTCGTTCTCGAAGCTCGTGAAAAGCTCGCCGCCCGGGCAACGATGCCGGCAGCACCCCCAAAAGGCCGTGTATGAGAGATTTTTTTTTTTTTCACCCTCATACACGAGCCCTCTCATCCGATGCCCAGAAACTCTTTCCAACGAGTGTATACCAGGCCAATTTTAATACCTAAGCTCCACGTCTTTTCCTCCTTCTTGTCAGCGCACAGTGGCACGTGTTGAAGATTTTTTTTTTTCTCTCCTTATTTTTCTCATATTTTCCAACCGTACATACCGAGTTCTCACGTAGCACACTAGATAACGCTCGAGATGGCGATTAATCGGGTGTGTGAAAATCAACGAGTTAATTTTACGTTGCCATACTATGGACACATATTTTCGAGCTTGCAAGACATTTCAATACAGACCTGTATAAATATTTATTTCTCTGGTATATGAGTTTATGAAAAAATACTTGACGCAAATCATCTTGGAGTGAATTAAATAATTTTTATATTTCTACACTTATTTCTGCCTCTTTGGGCACAGTAAATTTTAGTTGCCATACTATGGACACATATTTTCGAGCACGCAAGACATTTCAATACAGACCTGTATAAATATTTATTTCTCTGGTATATGAGTTTATGAAAAAATACTTGACGCAAATCATCTTGGAGTGAATTAAATAATTTTTATATTTCTACACTTATTTCTGCCTCTTTGGGCACAGTAAATTTTAGTTGCCATACTATGGACATATATTTTCGAGCTCGCAAAACATTTCAATACAGACCTGTATAAATATTTATTTCTCTGGTATATGAGTTTATGAAAAAATAATTGACGCAAATCATCTTGGAGTGAATTAAATAATTTTTATATTTTTACACTTATTTCTGCCTCTTTGGGCACAGTAAATTTTAGTTGCCATACTATGGACACATATTTTCGAGCACGCAAGACATTTCAATACAGACCTGTATAAATATTTATTTCTCTGGTATATGAGTTTATGAAAAAATACTTGACGCAAATCATCTTGGAGTGAATTAAATAATTTTTATATTTCTACACTTATTTCTGCCTCTTTGGGCACAGTAAATTTTAGTTGCCATACTATGGACATATATTTTCGAGCTCGCAAAACATTTCAATACAGACCTGTATAAATATTTATTTCTCTGGTATATGAGTTTATGAAAAAATAATTGACGCAAATCATCTTGGAGTGAATTAAATAATTTTTATATTTCTACACTTATTTCTGCCTCTTTGGGCACAGTAAATTTTAGTTGCCATACTATGGACATATATTTTCGAGCTCGCAAAACATTTCAATACAGACCTGTATAAATATTTATTTCTCTGGTATATGAGTTTATGAAAAAATACTTGACGCAAATCATCTTGGAGTGAATTAAATAATTTTTATATTTCTACACTTATTTCTGCCTCTTTGCGCACAGTAAATTTTAGTTGCCATATTATGGGCACATATGTTTAAGCTCGCAAGACATTTCAATTTATAACCTTGTATAAATATATATGTATATATATATATATGTGTGTTTATGATAAAATATTTCACGCGCATCATCTTGCTACACGTTTTTCTGGCTCTTTGGTCTCAGACATTTTGAGGTAAAATTTTCTGAGTACTCTCGGTTATGTGTATTTAATTATATATCTTTTGAAGAGTAGAGTCTGTTAAGTTGGCGAATGATGTGATCATTCGTTGGGGTTTTCCTTTACTCGGTGTGTTTCTCCACCTACCTCCATATCTAAAATCCTCATGTTTGCATGTTTATATATGTAGTGCGAGTGTCTGTGTACAGATAATGTTGCTCGTTTGCAAGCCTGCAGTGCCTAAAAGCTGGCAAAGTCTCACTACCCTCTCGCCCTACGAGTGACTAAGAGGGGTGGAGAAAGAGAGAAATTGTAACATAGTGAGCAGGACAGATGCGAATGCAAGAAACTGCGACCACAGGTCTTGTCACACATACACAGAGTTGTACAGGATAGTTATAACCTTCTGCATGGTAATAAATGCAAGCCATATAAGCGAATAAACACAGTCGTCTGCCCAAACTTTCAACACCCCGCCGGAAACTGTTTCGGTAAGTGCGCGGACATTAGCATACACTATTCGCTGTATTGTAATTTAGTATACGTTGAAGCCAGGCTATGAAACAGAAAGAGGCACATAAAGAGAGAGAGAGAGAGAGAGAGAGTCTATAGGAAGTCGAAGATGGTGAAATTGCAGAAATATACATGAAGAAAAGGGACCAAGGATTAAATGTTAGTAAATGGTATATAGTTATTGGGATCGTATGTAATTTAAATGAAACAGAGATTTATTTAAAAGAGAGAGTTCACAGTCGATAGGAAGACTTCAAAAAGCTAAACATATATTTCGAACTTTTGGGGTCGAGATTCGTAGTTGAATAGATATTTTACATTAAATTTGATAAATTGGCGGGAAATTGAGAGAGAAATGATTGATATAATATAATTAACGTAATTATTTTTAATGACGAATAAAACAATGATCACTCCCGTTCCATATAGTTGTACTCTGTCAACGAAAATAACAAATGGAAACTAAGAATAAATTTATTAATTATTATTGGATTATCGATCATTGGGTTTATTGAAAATTAGTAAATTTGGTGCCGTAAATGTTTTGAATAGCTAATATAAATGTGCTGATCACCAAAACTAGTGTTGCTTATATTCATGTACAAGGTGTGCACATATTTATAACTGTGGAAAGCAGATAAAGCAACAGAAGCTAGGAAGCATAAAGCTAAGCCGTAACTACTACCAAGAGACTTTGCGAGCGAGACTCGTGAACTCGCACGAGGCAATAATACTATTCTGCAGTTGGTTGAAACGTGACTGGCGTTGCATTAATTCTCCCGTTGAACTTAATCGAGAACAGAAACGTCATAAATTTTCTATATTCGTGTATAGTATATTAATGAACCTTAAAATTAGTTTAATGGAATTTTGATTTTATTGGTGACGGCAAAAATTTCCGAGTACCGAGTTTCTACTAAATCAAATTACTGGATACAAGTCAAACACGAAAGGGTTAAATTGCGCTTACAGGCGTTCTTTTTCCTCTCGATAAATTTTGCTACGGGACTTGTCGTAGATTGTTTATTGATTTATTTGGAGTCGTTTAGGGCTGCCATTACATATATATATATATATATATATATATATATATATATATATATATATATATATATATATATGGGGCATTCCCATATGGTGGTTAATACAACTTTGACTCAAAAGAATATCCATCATCTTACCCAAACAGCGTAACAATTTGACAAAATCTGAAAATGAAAGAAACACATTTTATCCTTAAATATTTTGTTCTCGTACTTTTTCTGGGCCTTTTATTTCGCTTTATCCCCATTGTGTTAAACTGGACTTTAGTTGAGTCCGAGGACCAAGACTCTTTTACTGTTTGTCTTGCTTGTCCCTCCGTATTTTTTTCCCACTCTCCTCTTATCTCTCACATTCCTTCGTCTGTTCGTTGAGAGTGACTATACACCTTACCAACAAGACATAGGTCTCCATGATGGCTACGCGTTTATATCCTTTATGGATACAGATAGCAGCGGGACGCTTAGGCGGCTTACATTGTTAAGCCTATATATGGAGGTTATGTTATTCCCTTGCAAGAAAGAATGAGGCACGAGCCCCGTCAAAAGAGAAACGGTAAAAACACCGAGGAGCAATAGCGCGAAGAAGGATCCCGTATATAATGTACAGATATACAGAGACGAGGACCTTTGAGCGTTCTTCCGCTCCGTGGCTCCTGCTACACCCATTTCTTCCAAAAGATCGTAAATAACGAGAGACGAGAGGCTGATGTGTATACGGGAATAGAACGTGTTACGCGTATACGCCAAAGACGAGAACAAAAATTCCCAGGACCGCGAAATGATGAAACGCTACGTCATTACACATACTCGCTTTTTTCCCTCTCTCTTGACATTAGTCTTGAACAATCCGCAACAACGTGTGCATCGAACGTTTGATGTCTTTATTGTGTTTCGTACATATATATACATATATATATATATATATATATATATATATATATATATATACAATTGCTGACTCAAGCTTTGCAAGGCTTATATATATATATATATATATATATATATATATAAGCCTTGCAAAGCTTGAGTCAGCAATTTATCATCGATTTATCAACGAATACTTCCGTTAGCTACTGAACAGATTACAGTGATTCTCTTCAATCGAAATATTTGAGATACGATTTTAAATCTTAATTTTTGTTGAGTTGGATTTTTGGAATTTCCATTTTTGTAATATGCCAACCTTAAAAGTTTATAATACGTACAAGTCTTGCAAAGCTGAAGTTAACATTTTATCATAGATTTACTGATTTACATATCATCGAATACTTCCATTAGCGAGTGAACAGAATACAGAATGTCATTAATTCATTAATTCATACAAATTCTCAAATCGATTAATAGTCAGCCCGATGAGCATTTAATAGACGTATATGTGATTCGAATTTACATTTTTTTTTCTGATATTCGAACGCACTTAAAAAAAACGGCTGCAAACGTTTTGTTTTACCGATCTAGAGGGTTGTACAGGCTTTGAAAATCGATTACTAGGCATGTTTGGGTTTGGGTTTCCGTATCAGTATAGCCAGCATCATCAGTATAAGCGTCGGCATCTATATAAGAGAGAGACCTGGTCAGGATTTCAGTTTCTCCGAGGGTGGAGTGAATGATATCATTGGTACGTGAGAACGCTTTCGATTGCTGTTGCTTCATTTCCTGTCAACATTTTTCACTATCAGGCCTCAGCTGACTCCTTCAACCGTGGATTCGCTTTCTTGATAGAAACTATAGGGATTATCTCATCCCAGTTTTGGCGTGTATATGCAGCCCAACCCTTGGCTCATCTTGGTTTACATACGACGACGTTTTCACCCAAGGAAAGAACGAGCAGTTGGAAATAATTAAATAAGAAATGAAAAAGCTGTGGAAAAGCGATGAACCGTGAGAAGAAAAAACAGTGATAAATACACCGAGGTCACGTGAAGCCTTAAGAAACAGAATAAGAAAGAATTCTATCCTTTTTTTATCATGCGAGTTTTCTAGGGGTGAACTCCTGAGCAAGGTAGCGGCCCTTGTATTATACTGTGAAGGTGTTTGGAGATTTTCACGCTCAGTTGCAAAAATACTATGTTACAATATGCACTCGAGGGATATACTGGGAAAAAGTGAGACTCTGTGCGAGACTGAAGCTTAGAAACGCAAGAATTGCTCGCGTCTATATCTGTGACGTTTCTCGCAGATCCCGATCGTAAGGGAACTAAACCGGATGAGTCTGAGGTTCTACTTCGATCGTGAGAAGATCGGGGGATAAATAAGTAAACGAATGCAAGAGGCAAAGCAAACAAGAGAGAGAAAAAGAGAGAGAGAGAGAGAGAGAAGTATCAGAGAGAAAAGTATCAGAGAGCACTGCGAGTTCCTTCGCTGATCTTTTATTTATTCGTGGATACTGGAAAGCCGGGAAAGTGTACGCGAAGCCGCAAGAGATCGTGTGTATCGTTCAGTCGGTAGAATACCTATCAAGTGAACGCAGTGTAGAGGTGGAATGTTATGTTCACTGTTACTACAATGCCCGCCGTTACGCCCTTTGATGGGTTGCGTTTCTTGTAGTTTCACCCGGTTGGTTATGACAATGGCGCCCGCTGGCAGCTGTGCCGTTAAGAATATCTAACTTACGTGCTTTACATCATCGTAACTTCAAAGAGCTCCGTGCGCATGAACACTTTTCTCCTTTCGTTTTCTCTCCTTTTCTATCCTCAAGACTGGTATACTGCCCTCGGCATCAAGATAAAGTCCTCTTTTGCACGAGAAACTTGGCGAATCCAATTGTAATTGTCAAGCTCACTAGGCATTGAAATAGCATCGAATTACGCATTGAATGCATCGAATTAAACGAAAACCTCAAAAAACAAAAATGGGTGGCTCCATCCCCCCAAAACTCCCCTAAAACGTCCAAAAAAGACGTTTTGAAAGGCACTCACGAGGTTATATACGACGCGCTAAGTGCTCCATTAACTCTGAGAATGTTGGATTAAAGTTTTTAATACCGACCAACCATATTTGAATTCATCTTAAGCTGTCTTAAAGCTGCCACATAAAATTGCCGAATTTTCTTCATTTATTGGAGGCTAAGTATTCGATTTTTTTTTTCAATCGAGAAAAGAACAACGTACAAGAATCCAATACAGTAGTAAAATAATTAGGAAAAAGTAAACATTTTATCTGTATAGACCGATTTTTACTACGGTTGATCCGATGTCGTTTTCATTCTGGATGATCAGATTTTTATCCCACTCGAAAAAGCTTCGCTGGTACGATGCATGATCACTCAAGACTTTTTTTAATCCCCAGTTGACGAGTACGGAAAACCCGGATGTATGGATGCATCTACAATTATAGATCAACAAAATGCTTCGCCAGTTCACTCGCCAAATGTACATACACGCGAGCGCATACATATATATATATATATATATATATATATATATATATATGTATGTATACATATTCACATGTTTTACTTGGGTAGTCTTCCCGATTGCGAATCATTCGGTAGAGGCGGCGTAATTGGACGGGAAACTTTTCTGATTGACGGTACTGACGACTGACGTACGTTTTGTTGTATATATATATATATATATATATATATATATAAATATATATATATGTATGTTCGTACAGTACATGGCACGACGTTTTTAACGATTCCGTTTTACTCCTCCCTCTGTGAAGCTTTCCGGGGTCGTGTATGCTCCCTGGCAATGCGCCGGAAGTTCACCGTACTTTCTGCTATTTCATTCCTGATCCTTTTGGTCGCTCACTTTACTATATATATATTGTGATCTGTGCACGCACTGTATATATATATATCCATTTGTGAAAGCATAAAAAATAAATGAATTTGAAAAAACTGAGCGAACACGCGACGAAGAGTAAATAGTTTTTTATTTCTTATTATTGAAAAAGCTTTTGAGTCGAGAAAAAAAAACATTGATTGAGTTTTTTATACGAAAGTGTTTAAAATTGTCTTGATAGTCAGAAAAAAAAATGACATTGGAGAAACTGACCGAAATTTTGTATCCTAGGCAAGTGAATATTGTCTTTGTTTTACCTTAGTAATTGTTCATTTTAGTCATTGTAAACATGCGACGATGTTTTATAAAGAAAACAATATGGTGTGAATGCGGATTTACATTTTATGAGATTTTGAAGTTTCAGCTACAAAACTCGAGCAAACTTATAGCTATTGGTACGAAGCTTTCGACGTAGTTGAAATAGGGTCATAATATTGCATATTTGATAGGTGATGATAGATGGGTGTAGCAAGCGCGAGTAAATTATATGGTAAAGCAAAATGTCCAAGTTTCCATGTGCGATTTTCATACTTTTCCGACGATAATTTTGTCTGATGCCAGAAAGACGTGTAAGTATTACTTATAAACATTCAATACTAATCCATTTTAACTTTATATCTACAGAAAAAAGGACAGACTAAATTTTTAACCAATTGACATGGTTACGGCCTTTAATTGGTGTTCGGATTGATACAACTATTCGTAGAAACATTATTTTTGTATGCTGATTCGACTGGACTACTTTGAACAAATAAAGAAATAAAATAAAAATACAATGAGAATTAGCATGCGAGTCTGACATTAAAATAAAGATGGGCTACGTTAAAATTATTTGAAATTCGAAAATTATTTCGAGTTGATGGCATTTTTTTTTTTTTTTTTAAATACTTTATTGTTGAATTGTCGATACAGACAATGACGCAAAGACGGATATTACGGAAGGGTAGATAATATATATATATAAATAAAATATGTATATACCCTACACACATATATATATAAACATATACTCTATACAAAGTTTGGAGTCCTCCATAGCGATAACTCGCATCTCGCAGTTTGCACAGGCTCGAACGTTGCCCGTTTTCGGGGATATCCCGGAATTTTCGACGTTTTGGAACGTGGCCCATGTTGACCTGTGCAGTTTGAGAAGCCAAAGTCAGCCCGGTTGTTCGCATTTCGTTATTGACTGACCCGAGGGAGAGTCTGCGGTACTGCGGTTTGCAGTTGTACCCATCAGTTATACCTTCCTAGAAGATAAACTTTCGTCCTTTATGTGGCAAAGCTCGTACATACAGTTGAACTCTGATTCAGGCTCTGAGCTGAATCGTAGCCGTGTCTTGATCGTCATTGGTCGAGTTTATCAAGCTATTCGTCGAGGCTTGTAAGTTATTGGTTGAACCTTATTGTGATAGTGACCGATGTAGCATATTGTAATCGTTTGCTCACATCGCGTCCACGCTTTCATTGAAAAAAATAGCAGCTTCGCTCTAAGGGTGGCGCGACCATCGAAGCCCCTCAATAGTGCAGTGACTTCCAGATAACTTTGAGTTGAATTCGAAGAGTAAGTGTTTGTCAGTGATCCAAGTATTGGCAGCGCCCGATGCAGCTAAACATCAGTGATATAACCAGATATGAGTCAGCCACGTCCTTATCGCAGTCGGTCCTTCACCTATCCAGCAGGTTCTAGCAGTTTGATCACTTTGCGTTCACCCTTTCCTTGAAAAAATTACAGGTTCGGTTTAAAGGTGGAGCTACCATCAAAGCTCCTCAATAGTGCAGTGACTTCCAGCTCACTTTGAGCTGAATTGAAGCAGTAGGTGTTGGCCAGTGGTCCAAGTACTGGCCACGCTCGATGTAGCTGAATATCAGTGATATAGCCAGATATGAGTCAGCCACGTACTTATCGCAGTCGGTCCTTCACCGATCTAGCTGGTTCTAGTGGCTTAATCATCCACCTTTTTTTGAAAGGGTGAAAACAATTACATCCTCGATTTAAGATGATATGAAATAGACTCAGTCAGTAACAATCCTTCGTGTTTCCATTTTCAGAAGCAATGAGGCATTTCTACCATCGAAGTCTGGATATGCATGATGCAGACGCTTTTACCTCCGCTGAAGCGAGGTGCCTCGGTGCAGTTTCCTCTTAGTCTCGCTATATGACGTTATTCCCTCTCGGGCATAAAACGTTTCCCCAAAGTCCAATAACAATGCTCAAGGCGATGCAGTTAATATTAAAAGGGAACGTACTAGCTGCTTCTTCATAAACTACTTCGTTCGTGCTTTTCCCTTTTGCTCTTTGTCGTTGTCTCTCTCTCTCTCTCTCTCTCTCTCTCATACACACACACATGGATACACGAGTTTTGAGAACACTGCACGAGTACATGAGTCCGTGTGCTGTTCCTACGTAATTTTCTCGTACTAAACGCACTAAGGGATGGCAATGCATATTTCAGCGGAGGGGTTGCGAGAACTCTCGGCATGGGTGGTGGACGAGGGTTTCCTAGCTGCTGCTCACTACTGTTGTAAGTCTGTGTTCCACGTTTTCAAAACAGATATATATATATAGAGGTTAATGGGTTGAACGTTGCATACAGCACGTCTTTCAATCCCTTCATAATTCACGTTATTTTTCTTTCCGTCTCTCCCTCTCAAGATCGTTTTCATAATACGTAAATCATATCATTCAGGATCATTTCATGTGGATAATGCAAGCAAAAGGATTGAATTACAGTGCAGTGAAAAACTATAGGTCGACGTTCTGTAGCAAAATATTGTTCTGCTTAATCTTTTGTTGTTTTGTTCTCTTCATTTGCTATTGTTGATTTTTTATCATCTCGTCCATAGTAATAAAATGTGTTTGAATCATTTTTTTTTCTCGTTTCTCGAAAAATATGCAATGCAGAAGGATTGACTAGCCGGGAAACGATTGATGGAATAAGTAATTGGACATTACATCGACAATTTTACGATATTTCAAATGTATTTTCTGTACACGCGATTTCTTCATGTACATACGTAATATTTGTTAAGGTATGAGTGTATTATTCAGTGGGGGAATCGGTCTCGGCTGAACGTAGAACGGAATTGATTGATCAGCCAGGAATCGTGGAAAGCTCGTTCGTGTGTATGGGTTTGTTGGGGTGTGGTGGGGGACGCGGCAATGGGCAACCCGAGCACCAGCAATCTTTATGCATCTAGTGCGTGCACTCTAGGGGGAGAATTGAAAAGAGAAAAAGAGAATGGCGGAGCTCGGAAAACCAGGAGTAAAAAAAATATTATGGATATCTTTCGTTCGTCTGGGAATTTTCCGTTGTTCAACTCACAGTCGAGATTCTCATATCGCATGGGCATTTTCTCTATATCACGAGAGATTTCCGAAACTTTGATAATACAAGTTTTCTTATACCATATCTTTCCAAGTTCCTTGATGCTCACTTTATATTCAATGGAAATGAAATTCACCTGTATTGAACGAAGCTTTGATTTTTCATGTATCACCTTTGGCCCCAGTGAAAAGAAAAATAATTCATCCATCATTTAATTTCGAGAAAACTTGAAATAATCATGAAAAAAAATGGAAACAAGCGGCTGCCTAATCTGGGATGTAACTTATAAATTTTTACCCACCTACCACATGTTTTTTAATTAATTTTTTCCAATTATCTAATTATATAGTTATTTAACTACTTATTATTAAACTTCAATGCTTTGAAAACACTGAAAAAATTCACTGAGGAATCCTGTCAGATATCAAGGTTTTTTACTACTCCTTCCCACAGGGAACTGATATATGCTTCGATTTATTCCAAGTATAATTCTTTTTTTTTTTTTAATTAAATAAAATAAATGTGTGGGCATTCTTGGATATTGCAGAGCAATTGAAAATTCCTTGAAAATGCTGATTACTGTGAAGTCAAATTAGACGCTCGAAATAGGATCTCTTAATGAGCAACGTGAACTCTCTATTATTAGCTATCTGAAAATAGATTGTATATTTTAGAATAGTATTCAGCATTATTGTATTTAGTATTATTCTACTGTGTATAGTTATAGGCAACGGTTTCTTTGAAAAAATTCAATACAGGACTGTCTATTGACTAGCCCGTCATGGTCCAACATCCTTGAAACAGAATTAAAAGTGTGAAGAGAGTCGCGAATCACCGCATGAAATAGCAGACAGTTGATCAGCTGCATCGTTGTGATAATTAGAAATAATCTTTTTTTTTTACAAGTTTATAACATTCCCCAGCTTGGCGTTTTGAAAGATTGTGCAGACAGAAAATTTCACTAAGATTCTAAAGATAAACGTATCGTCCTCAATAATTCTCAAAGCCATACATATAAAAAACGCGGATGGTTAGGCCGTTCGATTTCTAGACGTTTTTTTGGGTACCAGTGTCCATTGTTAATTAGCAAAATGGTGAAATACGTGGCCCATCTGCCTGTCTTTTTTTTTGGTCAAAATTGTCGCGTTCTTTTTTTTCAATTGCAAGAATTCAGCGGGACCATTAACCCCTTGACTGTGAGTGACTCATGTATATATATATATATATATATATATATATATGGGTGGAAAAAAGTCATGTTAACTTATGCGTTATGACATATCGCTACACTGCGAAGGGGTTAAGTCCGTCGACGATGTCACTTGAAAAAATAATTAGACATACATTAAACCTACACCTACGAGATATCTTTGGACGCTTGACAATGCGAAATTATACGGCAGTGAGCTAAGGGCGGGTTATATAATGCGACAGTGCATGGTGCAGAATAGTGTAGCGTAACGATTTCGTTTCCGAAAGATAAGCCTTTGAGTGATCAGGGAAGATTACGTGAAAAGGGAGGAAGGTCGATAGGAACAAGCCTGGATACAATTTCTTTTTTATTTTATCACATTTCGCATAAACGTACGAAAGGGCGTGAAGGGAGGAAAGGATTTTGGAATCCTCACCTGAACTGTGACCCCTTGGCTTCTGCTCCGGTCTCTCGATTTTCTTCTCGCTCGGTGGTGGCCTCTCCGTCCTTTTCGTGTAGTAAGGGTTGTACGCGGCTGGCCATATGGTCGTTAGCCTTTTCGGTGGCTGGGTCGTGCTGTGCTGACGTCCTGAAAATATAGATCAGGACCTCATCTACCAGTAGGCTTTTAGGAGCTGCATAGTGATTTTTTTTTTTTTTTCAATAATCTCCGTTATGGCAGTTTTTTTTTTCATTTTTTTAGGTGAAGTAATCATTTATTTCTGTGTTACGTCATTTTGTTTAATGATTTTTTAATTCTCTATTGTGAAAACCATGCACCGCACTATTCCACACCATACAAATGGCTGTTGCTGCTTATTCATAGAGCATCACCTAGGGAGGGAATGATATACGATTATTTTTATTTTTATTGTCGCGAGCGCCCTCAATCTGGTTTACGATGTCGGTCTGAGCTCGATTACCGTATCTACTTCGAGATCTTTATTACCTTTAAATTTTATCGTCTTACAGACGTAGATTTTTTTTTTTTAATTATTCACGCGGATATGAGGAATTGGTCTTGTAAGAAAAATTCAAACTGTTTTTCGGGCAAACCCAAATAATTTTAAACTAATTTAACGTTCATAAGTTTTACCTCTTAGAAGAGTCTTTAAATATTTTTATTGCTACCAAAAAAATTGATTGAAATCAAAATAAAATCCAGGATTTCATCAAATGGAATAACTTTGGGGCCTGGCAGATAACGATCCTTTTTTATAGGGCAGCATTATCGCATGAAATTTAAATTAATTGTATTCAGTATTTTTATTTGTATTCTTGTAATCTATACCCTTTGGAGTTTTAGAACCTTTTCCCTCTTTTTCTATCAATTTTCTACACTCGAGGGTCTTATCATTTCTTTACCAACCTCTCGGGATTGCGTCTGCAGCCGACTTGAACCCTATTCCCTTATCGCATTTGCATATGCTATCTCTATGTTTATTCTTATCGTCAATGTAGTTCTTTGATAAGAATCAAATAAATATTATGCGATCAACTTGAGATTTAAAAAGTGATCAAGCTTAATGTAGCATGTATTGAAAGTTTTAAATTGTTTCACCACACGTTTCCAGAGAAAATATTCATGATCTAAAATATTGTCGACTTTATATAGCGTGGATTAAAAAAAGCAGCATCCCTAATTCTACTCTTTCGTTAAAGCTTCGTACTTACCGAGTAGATAAACGGATAAAAAATTATTCGTTCGATGGAATGAGCTTTTCTAAACAATACTGGGCACAGAGTCATACTGTTTGACTGTATCGGAGTAGCCGGATCAGCCAAACAATTTTTTTTTTTTTTTTAGAGCTCCAAAAACCCGCTGACATAATTACAATACTGTCGCAGAGTTTCAAATCCATCCAGCTGTAAATAATGGAATACTCTTATTTTTAAAATTTCTTCTCTAATGAGGGATGGATCTCATGGAGCATCGTATTTCAATTTGAAAAAAAAAAATGTCAGTTTTGTCTACATACTACATAAGAAGAAAATATTTTCCAGTATATTTTGGAGAAAAAGGAAAAAGTACAAGTTAAAACTTATACATTGATTTCTCATCGTTGTTAAATATTTATAAATTTCCATTTATGAGAAAGTATCCCTCTTAATTTTGGCTTCGTTATAGTGATGAAGTTTTGTAAATGCTGAAAAATTATGAGGAACCAATATGGCAGTCTCAATAGCATTTTTTTTTTGCGTTTTTATAAAGTTTACTTTAAATCAAACATACTAGTTTTAGCGAATTCGCAATTTTTTTAAGAAAATCGAAAAATTCGTACAAATTTTAAAATTTCATAAAATCGAGATCCTGTCATCGATTTTCCCCAAACTTTATACCCAGCACACTTGAATTCAAAATTCTCCAAATTGATACAATTGTTCGTACTGAGAGAGATACAGAAAAAGAGAAAGAGAGAGAGAGAGAGACTGCACCACGAATCTGTACAGCGGAGACCTACAAACTGGCCAAGTTTAGCGCGCACTTGTTGCGCGAGAATGACAGGACAGATAGGGCGAGACATAAGTAAAGACGGATAGAAATAGAGAGCGCTGTTATAAGACGCAAAGGGGTGGAACAAACTCGCGGTCAATGCCACGTATATCTCTAAATCAAATTCTCAAGAACCATAGATATTTTGCGATGAACTTACATGTCTATTATACGATTCATCTTACGACTAATATACTCATACGCCGCCTTGTTGAATTATCGAGTAAATCGAAAGGTTAAAGGTGTGTACAACGTTCATAAAATACGTCCACATGGGAGAACAAAGATCGATTTTCGATCCACAGTCGAGGTATCACTAGTAGAGCTCGTTAAACTTCTGTTCGTATTATCTTCACTGCGAGATATATACATACGTACGAGAGAGAGAGAGAGAGATATTCTAGTACCTATATTTCGTGTTATAGATACTAGTACAGGTACGTGCATGCTCGTTCGCTTTCTCATCATGTGAACCACGACACACACACACACACATAGACATTTACATATAAATGTGTATGTATACATAAGTAGCCAATAATGTGTATACCCTCAAGAGTCAATGGCCACTTGGGACAAGTGGGCACGGTAATCGCGACACCTAACGTCATGTAAGAATTTTAATGCACATACTCTGTCCGCAATAATGCGTGAAGCGATCCACCCTTCCACTTTCCGGCCATCAACCACCACCGGCGTCGAGCCACCGTCGCTCGGAAAGTCCCAACGGAGACTGTGAGCGTAGACTGTTTACACGGTAGATTGAAAGTTTCTAAGTCGATAATTTTGTATTCACAGCCCGGGTATAGTTCAACTTTATGTTCAATAAGAGGCCCAAATAAGGTACGCCTGCAAGATATGTATATATATCTATATATATATATATATATATATATATATATATATATATATATATTATAGATTTTGTTCGCTCCATCCAATCCCTCGCATATTTTCCTGCCTCGGTGCTTCATATGGTTTCCATCGTCCTTTTTTGTTCGCTATAACATTTACTTTTTTCTTTCTTCATTTTTATTACTTTTTTTTTTGCATGCAAGGAAAACTGAGCACTTATTTGCCACATTTCACGGCGCTAACGCTCATTCACAAAGGACGTACTACTATTGTATTGCTGTGTGGCACTGCTGCTACTACTTATATGTGGAGGACTATATATACTATTACTAGTCTTCCTATGTGAAATTTTTTTAAGTTCCACCAGCCGACCTCTCGCAGTTGGCCTTACTTCTCTATAAACTTGTTTTTTTTTAACCCAACGGCTTATAATTCTATGTACACCCTGAATAATTTATATATTATCCAGATCATCACAACACTATGAAACTAAAAGAGAAATTCCTAATTCTTTCTACTTTTATATAGGAGCTTCAAATTCACAGGTGACATATGAGCTTGTACTCTTTCTCATTTTCATACTAAAAAATACATTTCCTGCCGTGGTGTTATCGGAGTATTGTTGCGAGAGAGGCGAGCCCGTAATTAATTTATACATCCCCCAGATCATCACAAAACTATGAAACTAAAAGAGAAATTCCTAATTCTTGCTACTTTTATATAAGAGCTTCAAATTCACATGTGACATATGAGCTTGTACTCTTTCTCCTTTTCATACTAAAAAATACATTTCCTGCCGTGGTATTATCGGTGTATTGTTACAAGAGAGGCGAGCCCGTAATTAATTTATACATCCCCCAGATCATCACAAAACTATGAAACTAAAAGAGAAATTCCTAATTCTTGCTACTTTTATATAAGAGCTTCAAATTCACATGTGACATATGAGCTTGTAATCTTTCTCATTTTCATACTAAAAAATACATTTCTTGCCGTGGTAATATCGGTGTATTGTTACGAGAGAGGCGAGCCCGTAATTAATTTATACATCCCCCAGATCATCACAAAACTATGAAACTAAAAGAGAAATTCCTAATTCTTGCTACTTTTATATAAGAGCTTCAAATTCACATGTGACATATGAGCTTGTACTCTTTCTCATTTTCATACTAAAAAATACATTTCTTGCCGTGGTAATATCGGTGTATTGTTGCGAGAGAGGCGAGCCCGTAATTAATTTATACATCCCCCAGATCATCACAAAACTATGAAACTAAAAGAGAAATTCCTAATTCTTTCTACTTTTAAGAGAAGCGCGTACGCGTAACAAACAACGAGCGTATTGTTACCATCGCGGCCTTCCAAGCCCCCGAAGAACTTTTACCGGGGTCTCGGGTATATCGTGTAACCCAAGAGGGAAAGAGAGAAGGAGAGAGAGAGAAGCAGAGAACAAAAACGAAGTTTGCAGAGGCTGATGTTCTCGGCGATGAGCAACGAACGCGCACGGGTGAAGACACTAAAAAGTTTTCAAATAAAAATTTAAATACCCTTGCAAACTTTATTTAGCAAAAGGGCCGCGTGGCTTGCCGCTCCAGTGTATTCCCCTGGCCGCCCGCGCTTCTTTCGCGCATGACGCTGCGGCTACTGGGATATATCGGCGTTGGAGGGGTGGACATGTCAAGGACCATGCGCAAGGGAGGAAAAAATGCAGACAGAAAGAGAGAGCTAGAGAGAGAGAGAGAGAGAAGCAAAGGCCACAGGGCTTTCGAACAATATGGCCGCTGGGACCTGTGTGTATGCTAAGAGTATATGTGAATATATTATAGTCGCGTTCTACACGGGCTCGGGCAATCACACTCAGCCCGTATTTCACCCGAGCCTTTTTTTATCTGTCTCACTCCTGTTCTCCCTCGCCTCGCTCTTCTCAACCCAATGAGGTTTGTTTACAGGCAGCAAGGGTTTCTCACGCAGGACCCAGGCAGACACACAAGCTCCGTATAGAATATACTCGACCTTCCACACTTTCCTTAGACCTCCACAGCACCATTTGTGTTGCCATTCCGCAAAGACCCTTCAGGGTGTCTCTTCACACTATGAGAGAAGAGCGCCCACATAAGTCATCCAGAGTTCACCTATAATCCTTCTCGCTTCTATATGAAAGCTCGAGGGAGGGATATTCATACAAGAAAATACAATCCACATCACCTATTTTGAACTCGAAGAACGATCTTCCTCTTCCCTGGTAACTCTCTTTGTTACGTAGCTTGGGCAAAATACTTCAGCGCCCTCTGTCCTGCCCTTTCAAGGGCTGTCCATGATGATAAATCAGAGCGTCCTTCCACAAAGGCACCTTGCTAGTTGAATTATATACAGATCTTCCTTATATATATATGTATTAAAAATATATATATGAAAAAAATAAGGTTAGGAACAATTAAAAAATCTGAAAACATTAAGGAAAATTCTGTTTTCAGTCCCAAAAACTTTAAGCTACCTCACAGACCGGGTTAGCCATGGCGTATATTTTATTATTGCATGGGAACGAATAGACAATTCTCAATAAACAATTATTGACAGATAATTTGGATTTTTTGTCTTAATTAAACTTGGATTGCAGTCTCATTGCAGAAAAAATAGGATTCACTCTAGCTGTTTCAGATCGCTGGTTTCTTGTATTTGATCTTCGGTGACCAAGCTTCTTGCGTGTACTGTTCGGTTTCCCAATATTCCGGAATGAATATCTAATTGGCAAAGTTCGAGGCTGCAGTAGACATTATAGTTTAGGGCTTATACGTGGCTTATACAAAGTTCCCTTGGCTCTGGAACGCTCTCTGATGGTCTCTGCACGTATTACTAATCTACGATATATATCCATATATATGTATATATATATATATATATATTTTTTGTTGCGTATTTAATATACATAGGACAGGTCGTAGCAGTACAGGTGAAATGTCGGATATCATTTGGGTGATAATTAATTAAGGCTTGGCAGGGATCGATGGGTATCCCGCGGGTGCACTGACTCATTATTAAACACTGTACTCCCCGCGGGATAATTCGGGCACACTCGTCGAACGTACGTGGCCAACTGCAATAGGACAGAGAGTACATATATATAATGTAGTTCTCTCGCTAACCGTGCAAGTGCAATGGGCTTTGTACCAGCGGCGTTGAAGCTGCAGCGATGCACCAACGGGCCCCAGAGCGACCGATTCATTTGACTGTAACGTATAACGGCGATCCTCCGGTCCGTGCAAATGCGAACAAGGAAGCTCCTGAGCTTGCTAGTAACGGTGTGTGAGATGCGGAATTATGCGAGGCGAACCAATTCTGGACGTGTTAGGGTCGATGATCACGAACCTACCAATTTTAACAAGTTACGGAATATATAAGGTAAAACGAGCTGCAGGGAGCATATACTAGGAGGTCTTAAATGTGTTATGACCAAAAGTGTCCATAACTCGACATCGAAAATTCATGGAGGCGTTCTTTGGCATCTACGGAAAATGTGGCTTTTCGATTGGCTCAGACTTCCCATTAAAAAATTTGCGAGTGCAGCAAATAATTGAATTTTAAATGTATACTTTATTAGGCCAACCCCTTAAATCCCGAAATGATGTCAAGACGTGGGAGCTCTTTGTGCAGGTGAGCGTCGTTATACAGTGAAAATGTTTAGCTTAAAATTTAGGGAAATCGAATAAGGATGCCTTCAATGGAAACAAAATCAGCAGGGGCTGGGTCAAAGGGCGCGAAGGCTGCACGAGAAAGGAATTAGAGCCAAGCAAGGACGACAAACCATGATGTTACGTGCGCTTCAGCTGATACGTGGTTAATGGAGAGATCTGTGCATTGTGCTGGTTACCTCACTCTGCTGGGTCTGAATAGTAAATATACAAAGCGTATATACATGTATGCACAACCGTAAGGGAGTCCTGGATGTTTACAGTTAATTTAGCCGACTGTGCTACAAGGTGGAAGCATTTCAAGTAGCTCCAGCATCGCATGGCTGAGACCACAGTGTCGAGGCTCTTAAAGGATCATAGAAAAACAACGTTAAGCTACTTGGACGCCATGGCGTGGAGGGGGGGAGAGACTTGCTCTCGAAGAATTTGGTTTTTAGTAAAAAAAAAACCAAAAGTTGAAAAAACCAACAAAAAAAATTAGTCGAGGCTAAAAATTGATACAATGACCATGAAAGTACGTTCGTACATATTCGATACATCGATAATTACGAACTTACTTTACGAGCCATATTACTTTATACAGATAAAGTAATATCGCTCGTATTAGTTAAATTAAAGGCAAGCTTTAAATTAAAACTTGCATAATCCTCATACATTCTGTTCCTTTCACCCCTCTATAAATGGCCGAAAATGACGAGGATGTTCAAATTCCAATTTGCAGCTTTTTCCCCTGATTTCGAGTAAATACAATGAGACTTGCTTGAATTTGATTTTTGACGAAATTTTTCAACCCATTCAAAATTTTATTGAATCAAGACTTCTTCATCAATCTTTGGTAAATTTAGCGTCAAGTTATGGTGTGCGCAGACATTTTAGAAAAAATTAAGAACCCATAAATTTTGAATAAGTCGATTAATCGTTGCAATATTTTTATTTAATTAAGGGGGGTGAAAGCTATGCTTGTATGCAAAATCTTACGCCGATTGATCAATGTGCATTCGAAACGGCTTCTATTTCTATATACACAGTAGTTTGAATATTTCAGCCATATCTACTGATACATGTATATAGTTATACTGGAACGCTCGCCTAATTGCGAGTGGACACAGTCTAACTCGAGCAAACTTCAATATATTGAGCTGAAACTTGTTACAGAGGTGCAAAGAGGTGATCAAAGATGATATTGAGTTTGACCGAGATCTAAAAAGCTGATCGAATTTAATCAGAATTTAAAATCTTTGAAAAATTATGGAAAATGATCTACCTCAAGTGTATTCGTCAAGATATTCTGCAGCTAAGTCTTGGTGCATAAATCAACTAACATTTAACGAGAATGGAATAACATTGAACTGCAAGGGAAAAATAAAGTTTTCTCTCCCGAAACAAACCTAAGCAGTAGCAAATTGTGAAGCACGACTCAAATCCTAGGGATGATTCTGACCCCTCATTTCGCAACAGGGTGATAAAGTTTTCGAGCCAGCAGCCCAACTACAGCTTGGCAGTAGGAGCAAACTTCTACCCCCCACCCCCGGAACCATGATTTTGTTATTCGCAATATACACCCAACTCACATAAGTATCTTTACTATACGTTGGAAGTAGCGCAAGAGCATAAACTTGGTCGAATTCCTAGGTCATGTCCCGAAGGTTTTCGCGTTTGCACGGTCGTCCATCGTCTATAGAACAAGCAGGAGAAGCAGCAGAAGTCGCAAGGTGTATGTGAGTCGTTGGGATACCGTATATACATATAAAGGGTATAGGAGGTGGGAGGAAGCCATTCCCCAGGCCATAGCCGGAGGAGCCATCCTTGTAGCGAGACCAATCTTAATACGTTGCATTATTAACGCGACTGCACCAGGGCCCAACACCAAGAAATCTACCACTGGGAGAACTGGGATACACAGGATGCTAGCTATAGTAGGGTCGAGCTAGCATCGTACCAGCCACCACCCACTTTCTCTTCTAGCAGGGGTATTACCGCGTTATATCGCCTTCCAGCAGAGCGTCTTACACAATTTTCCACGACGTTCTCTATGTAGCACAAACCCGGTCCCCGTGCTACCTTTCGACTTTCCTTATGTGCTGTGTGCATCCCCGTAGCTGAATTTTCACCCAGGCGGTTTCCATGACCCAGCATTCCTAGTGACGGCTCTCGGCTGCACACTCATTATTCTTTCAAGCGAATGTCCCGGCGAGAAAAAAAAAGAGAGCAGAGAAGAGAGATCTGAAAGGGGAAAAAAATCCACGAAGCCGAACAGGTAAAGGGGAAAGAACGATTGGATGTGGCATTTTGACGACGTGGTCACCATGTTGTGTTCCACTTTTTATATGATTTTTCACATCCGTACAATTATTCGTGCGATATGTGTTCACCCATCTTTTACTACTACGCTACCCTTCTCCTACTTATTTTCCTACCCTAAGGCCAACTCTTCAAAAGAATCGGATCTAAAGGTTCTCCCATACATAAGAAGTCTACATTCTATGACAGAGAGAAATAACAATTACTGAACAAATTGTTGGTTCTTTTGTCCTCCCATTCTTTTTTACGCTTCACCAGTTTGGAAGGAATTTCCTTTTTGTTCTGCAGACTCGTATGTGTTTTTCAGTCGATTGGGCTTATGAAGCAAATTTTGGCTTCGAAATCTAGAATGTCTTGCGACTGGTCAAAGGACCCGATTAAAATCCATCCGACAATAACGAAAGTCCTACAGATTTGGACTGCGTCCCCCGTGTCTTTTTCCTCAATCCTCTCTTTTTTTCATGTTCTGCCATCGAATCAAATTCTTTTCGTTCTCTCGTGTTTATCGATCAATGACAGTAACATGCTGCTAATCTCAAACGATTTTTCAGGGCAAGCGTAATTTTACTCCCGAATGCACACAGGCCAAGAGACTGCTCTATATACCTTAATTAAATTACGGATCGAGGGAAAATTTGTCACAAAACGAAAACAAAAAGAAAAAGATGCGTTGATAGTCGGTTAAAAAAGAATCAAAGAATATGTAAAAAGAATTCATACAAAAAATATTTCTTTTGAGCAAATATAATGAGAATTTAGCGATGTGAGGTAATTACGAGCAACGTAATCCAGACGTCACTGAACGCCACTTCGACCGCTTATGAATTTTCAGCTGGCCCGACATGGCATTTGCGTTATTCAAGGGTGCACACCCTCGTGCATTTGCCTTCTACTAGTATTTCGCCCCTATAGGGAAGATTTTTGCCACGAGCTTTGACCAATGCAGCAGCAAATAATACTCACAGCAGCCGACCTTTTGCCGACATGGCACAGACATTTTCCTCTCTGTGCAATATAATATATTACGAAAACTAATCAATTTGTTCGCCTAAAAAATAAAAATCAACTCAGAAATTTTGCACCGTAACGGATTTTCATGTGATGACAGTACATTTAATTGACTATATTTACAGTTGAACATTTAAATATGATCAAATCTCATCGTGTCATCTTTGAATAACTGCTTGCTGACTTTCCACGTGTAAGTGATAATTATGAGTAAATGGGGAAAAGCTCGAGAGCGGTGCGATTGAATGAAAAAAAAATCATCAAGCTCACCTTCTTTGTTAGCGCTGCTTTTGATTTCCGTGGCTCTAGGAGGTGCGGAAGGTTTCGGCATCTCTGAAATCATTGATGATGAATTCTTAATTTCATTATGAATCTTCATTAATTAAATTGATCCTTTTGCCAATTGATTTAATTTTAATTACTTATTCGTTTCGTATTCTCGTTTCTTATTTGTAATTTTTTGCATCAGAGGTAGATTTGTTTAGCATTATTATAGGCAAGACTTACCGTACAGCCTGATGGAACCCTCAGTCTCGCCAAGTGAATTTTTACTAATGCACTGATAGCTTCCAAAGTCACCAGGCTGAAGATTTCTGATGGTCAGTCGCATGTGAGTTCTGTAGCTGTTCTCGTTCGTGTCGGTTGAGTACTTGTCATTTGACAGTACCATAGTTTTGTTAAAGTTCCAATAACTTATGGCCCGTGGATGAGCCTCAGTGTGACAGTCGATCGTAACGTTTGTTCCTGATGGAGCTCCGACCAGTTGGTTCGGTACCCAAATCATCGGCGAAACTTTAATCAGCAAAATAGTGAACTTTAGTAACAAAATAGAGCAAATGCATCAAGAACATGTCAACAATTGACGTACAACTAATAATCAGTTATGGGCACCAAGTTAACAGGAAAAGAAAGAGTTTCGACTTTAAGTCTGGGCAACTTTTGAAAGCTGACCAGTTTCCAGGAGAAGTCCGAGAAAAATCCTTGAAATTTTGTCTCTAATATTCATTTACTGTGATAATGTCAAATGAGCTATTCCAGAGTATAAAAAAAAAAAAAAATCCCGAGCGTTTCATACACTAATTAGCCTATAAAATGCCTACAGGAAGCCAGTGGCTGGTAGAGAGACGAAAATCTGAACGATTACCTTGTGTGGTTTTGTGCGCAGATTACATAGAATCTACGATAAACTCGTTCATCTTGAAATTTTGTCTCAAATAATGTCGAATGTTTTATTCGAGAGCGTTTCATAGGCTGATCAGCCTATAAAATAAAGCCGGTGACTGCATGGTAGGGGGGCAAAAAATCTGATCGTTTTCCTTGTGCAGTTTTTTGCGATGCCTACAAAATCTATGGAATGTTAAATAAATTATTGCGTTCGCGTATCGCTTTCACAATCCTCGTACACTGCGTTATGTTCGAAATGCATTTCGTAATTTCTATTATGAAGTCAGAGAGGCCAGATCTCGTGCAGGAATTTCAGCTGCATCACAGGAGAGCGGCATGGCCCACCCGCGCATGCCATACAAGCATGCCATAGAGGGTCGCACTGTTGCCAGTGGATCGATGACATGTCAAAACCGATTTTCAGGTTATATCTCACGTTAATTAAAAAAATTCTTTTGGGGCTTCTGTGAAAGACCAGCGATGTAATCACAGAACAATGAATGGGGATGTCATTGTAATATAAAAAAAAAAATTGTAACCGCTAAATTTACGCAATTTTATTTCAGTACATACAAAGAATTTTTATGATTTTTTTTTTGTTGAATTTTCGGCGTTACGTAATATAGCGATGAAACAATAATTACGAGGCTCAAGGATGAGAGGAGGAAAGAGGAATGACGAAGTGGTATGAAGAGAATGTCAGAGGTAAAGAGTTCACCCGATCGTTTCGTCGGAAGTCATGGAGAAGTATGCGTTAATTAGAGGTCGTTGAGGGAATCCACAGATTCACCGAAAACTCAGCACGTAGTTCGCTCGAAATGCCACGGCAGGTACATCGCAGCTTTATCCTTTGGAGGTGCTATAATAATACAGATAATCGTCCATATGATACTCGCCAAAGTGAAACAGCCATTAGTACAACATGTTTTGGATAATTCCTTGTCAATTTCCGATCGGTATTTTTCGCCACTCGCCACATATTACCCCATCATACCGAGTGAATAATATATTATACGTTTCAAATGCGGACCAGAACAAATTTCTGGGGAAAAGACACGATGAAAAAAAATCGTTACAGTGATAGTTTTCACCTTTCTAAAGAATTACCAATTTTTTCTCATTTCTAAGAGGAATCTTTGCTCGAGGATTTTTTTCGAAATTTCTCCTACTTTGTTCGTTCTATCTCATTCTCAATTTGATAAGGTACTCGATTCATGGGCCACCATCTGTCAAATGATGGCGAGCGTCGAAAAATCACCAAAGGATCTCAAAACAACTGCATTAATTCTGCACGAGAAACCGAATGAAAATGTCTCGTGCCGAAAGGTTGTTTTAGCTGGGCGTATCCACAGGCTGAGGACAAATAGATCATTCCGAAGTGGATATAAGGGTGGAATAGTCTGGCGTATGAGCAGAGTTTGGATGGAAAGAGAACAGGAGAGGGGATGAGGTGGTGGAAACTCATGCTTGTGCTGTGGACCGCTGGTGAAAACCGCTCCTGTGTACTTTCTCGCTCGTTTGAATAAAATATGTTGTACTCCCCTACTAAATATTCAAAGGACAGTATCAGAGGATACCTGACGGCGGAACACACATACGCGACACTCTTAATATAGATATATATATATCGTGATATAGTGGAGTGTACGTGTGGTACGTATGTATACGTACATTTTACGAATATCTGTCTCTACGGTTCTACGGGCTATGTATATATATATGTATTGTTCGTTTATATAGGGGAAAACGGGGTAATATGTAACAGGGGTGTAATGTGTCACACGTGTCTAACGGTCGTGCTGTCTGCGTTAAAAATGTGCAATTAATCTTAAGAATTGTTGTAATCAACGACAATAAATGGTGGTGCGTGTAAATTCTAGGTGGGATCGCCGCTTAAAAAAATGCCCTATGCATTTTTTTAATGGAGGTAAAGAATCATACGTTGTGAGACTATCATTGATTATTCAATTCTATCAACGGTGTGAAGGGGACATCTTGAAATTGGCACATTTGACCCCGTTTTCCCTTCCAATATATATATATATATCATAAAAATGCATAGTACGATACACATATATGTATATAAATATAAATATATATATATATATATATATATATATATGTGTGTGTGTATCGCACTATGCATTTTTATGAGCTCGTGCGTGTGGATATACGCCGGTTCAGTGCAAGCATACGGAGTGACGCGAACGAATGGAACGCATAAAAGGGAAAAATGACCAGAAACGCCGCGGGGGCTCTCGTGCTGCTTCGATATTTCCCCTGGGCCTTAGTCACAGTCTCTAGCAGAGCTCTCTTTCCTTCTGCGCTCGCGACACACCATGGACGATTGTAGAAACACAAGGCAGTTCACTTTTCATCCCGCTATTTCTTGTGTTCCCCCATTACCTTTTGCTCCAGCAATTCACGTGTATTCACACTGAACGCTGAGTCAGCGATGAAATTTAAACAATAGAATTTTATATTCTATTATCATGCATGGTGCGTTATCCACGTCACATCGTGAAAGAGTCAAGAGGGAAAAACAAAAGTGTGTTTGAGCTACCAGACGTTTGGGAAATCAAAGCAGAGAAGAATTCTCTGAACGATATGTAACATTAAGCGAGTACAATTTTATAGTTAGCGTAACCATTTTCCGTATTAAAATTCTCTTGAGACCTGTTTGTCCTCCGGAGTCGAAATTTTAAATTCAAAAATATCCTCAAGTTTCAAATACGGTAATATTTTGATAAAAATCGAGTCAGGCTGACGTAACCATTTTCCGTATTAAAATTCTCTTGAGACCTGTTTGTCCTCCGGAGTCGAAATTTTTAATTCAAAAATATCGTAAATATCGAACGCCTGCGCTCAAGTTTTTATATTTCTGTTTGACAAGTGGCACGCAGCTGAACATATCGATTATTACGTCATGACATGTGCAAACGTACGTGTATAAGTCGCATATAACTCATTGTTTATAACTAAATTCGATCTTAAGTCATACAATTAATTACCCCAATTAATTATTTTGCCTCAAACAGTTATCTTTCATCGTGTGTACACGTTTACGTAATTCTTTATTCTGTTTTATACTTGATACGTGTGTGATTGTGCAAATAATGGAGACGAATAGTCAAGAATAGAGTTCGTATATGTCCAAAATCATCATGAATGTCTGCAATGCTCGTATAGTTTAAACTAATTGGCTGTCGTTTATAATAACTGCATTTTACATTTTACTGATTAACAATTTAACATTTATTCGTCAACAATTTGACAATTCCAACTTATACGTGATCGACGGATAGCTTAAAATTTTACGAAGAAATTGCATATTAAACGAGTTGATCGTCCATCAAATACGGTAATATTTTTATAAAAATCGAGTCAGGCTGACGTTTTCATATAACTTTTCCACCTGCGACTTCTGAGACAAAATTTCATGGAGAAAATTTCGGTAATGTAAAGTTAAACTTTGCCAGCTTGGAAAATTTTTGTGAATGATCACCATTGCTGGAAATATTACGTAACATCCTGCATTGAATGCCAAAAGACATAGGTTTGAGGATTCGCTTAAATTTATAGCGGAAAAATCTTCTTAACGATTAGTGATAACCTCTATTATTGGATACTTTTTATGGGGTTTTTGTTTTTTTTTCCACACAAATTTCAAGAGTATACTCACACTCGACGTCAACTGTGATTCTTTTGCTGACGGTAGGTGGCACTCCGTTCGTTGCGATACAAAGATAAGCGCCCATTTCGTTTCGCGTTATTCGCGTCAGATTGAGCTGTTCACCATCGTATTTTTCCACTGTAATTACAAGAATAAATAATTCAAACATAAAGTCAGGGCAAATCAATCAAGTTTTACATATATTTAATTTTTTTCCAAACAGTTAGCTGTCCCGATAATTACGCAAATATTATAATTTAGTGGTTTGTGAGTTTCTAAAAATCGCCAAAAGTATAAGTCCCAAAAGCGTTATGGACACGTTCGGAATTCTCTGTTCAAATATAGGAAAAAGATGGTTGCGAAAGGCTTCTTGTTTCAGCACATCGTTCTCTTTTTCTCTTATTCTTTCGTCACACTTTCCACGTGCCGTGTGCGTCTAAGATCCCAGATGTTCTGTCAGAAATTCCTTTAACCTTTTATGATTCGTCGAGTCGGAGTAAGGAATTGGAATCAGAGAAATAGAATTGGAGATTCAGAGAGAGAGAGAGCACAAAAAGGCAAAATTATATTGAATGTTAATTATATTCGAAATTCCTATTGAATATTTATGTTTATCGGGTCATACACACGTACATACAACAATAAGAACGAATTTTTCGTGTGAAAATTATGCGGATGATATAGGAAGGACAGACATTTTATGGGAAAAAAGATCGAGAGGTGTAAGATATTTCCTCGGCGATAAAGACATCGTCTAGAGTTCGGGGCATTAAAATCGTCACGTCACGCGAATCGGGTTCTCGCTTGGGGCTATTACGGGCTGCCCCGCCTACTTTTATATAATACTATAAATGCTCCTTTTCCATTTTACACACATATATGTATATTATCTACTACATACAGCATGAAATCATAGACGAGACTCACAGACAATCGATGTTTATATGTATGTGTGTGTCTGTGTTTGCTTAACGAGGTGCAAATGATGCTAGAAATGTAACATATGCGTTCTGCATTTGCTGTGACCTACTCTCTCGAAGTATTGTGAATTTTATCGAAGTTTTTCAGTCATAACGCAGTTACTCTGCAGCCTCTACTCATAGAAGTCATTTTGTTTTTCTACTACTGCATTATACAAAAGATTTTATGCGTAAACGGAAATCATAAAATATGTATAAAATTATTTATACATGCAAATATTTGTAATTAAGAAAATCTAAAATATTTAAATTACACAGCCAATATTATTTATTAGTTATTTATTTTTTATGGAAATTTGAATAATTTATTTTTACACACAATGCCAGTATATATACGAAACATTTTATCCGGTGTAATCACGTAAGAATCGTTATTCGCAGTCACGTTGAGCTCAGTACTGATAAGCGAATAATAAATAATTGGGGGATTCCCCATCGGGATAATCCATTCCGCATCCGTTATCGAATTATCGTCAATTTGCTTTTCGCGCTCGTACGACCTAATTGGAATCTCTCTGCCATGGTGGGGGGTACACAATGGGCCAACTCGGTTGGCAGGTTGTTGGCACTCGTATCTCATTTACGTTTCTGCCACGATGCTCACTGATCTTTTTTTTTCCTGCTGCTACTTCGTTCTACTTTTTGCTAAAAAATTATCGTCACTTGGTTGATACGTCGGCGTCGTCGTCGTCGCACTCATCCCTATCGTTCTGTGCGACAGATAAAATTAAGAGAGACACAGCAACGCGTATTACGCGTCACCGGGAATGCATCGTAGAATCAATGAATCTGATATTAAAAAAATCCATAGCGAGTAGTACCTACTCTGATGGATAACGCTCGACACAAAGTAGAGAATTTCCGATTTAACAATTGGCGATTATCGATGGTTTCGTTTTATTTTATTTGCTTGTCTATTAGCCACTCCACTATTCTTTGGCTAGTTAAAGAAATACAAATAAAAAATTGCTTCACTTCGGTTTCTCGGTGCTTTTAGAAGTTTCGATGTGCGTTTGTGTATGTGTGTGAGTCGTCTATGTATGCACTAATACTGAATGATGCAGAACCGGCACTGTTCATCTACTGTATAGTTTAGAAACACTAAGAAAGATGCTTGTCTGTTGCTTCATAGAAATGCCTCGGGCACTTTGCTCAACTTTATGATCTCTTAAGTTTCAAATCTCTCTCTCTCTCTCTCTCCCTTCCGTTCCCTGGCAAAAGCAAAAAAGCTTCTGCCACTGACGTTGTCACGGTAAAACTTCAATCCAATCATTCGCGTGACGTTTAGAAACACGGAGACTTTGATAATGTTGAAGAGTACTTCGTAAGCA
This sequence comes from Dyspetes luteomarginatus, assembly GCA_963669185.1. Classification (NCBI taxonomy): domain Eukaryota; kingdom Metazoa; phylum Arthropoda; class Insecta; order Hymenoptera; family Ichneumonidae; genus Dyspetes; species Dyspetes luteomarginatus. The sequence goes on along the minus strand of OY769903.1, from coordinate 13,518,664 downwards.
GGAACCGGATTAATATTGGCTGACCAGTTTCTGACTCGTACTACTTGGAATGTTACTTGATGGCACATTTACCGCTACATTTTGACAAATTTTACAAGATAACTTTTATGGGATAGAAGTTACATGAAAATTTAATACACATAATGCAACGTTAGTTTGTTTATATTAAGTTTTTATGGTCTTATGTGTTTTTAACCCTTGTCCGACTATCTAAAAAAGGGCACCTGATTCATACAAACATGGGTATTTCAGGTTCGACGACTTTCCTCCCTATTCAAAATGTTTATAAAAATCCATAAAAATTTGTAAATATACTTTGAATTTTGTGGAGTAAGTGCCTTTACTTCATTTTGAAAAAAAAAAAATAGTATCATTCAATTATCGAAGAATAATCAATAATTGGGGAGATAAATTGAATCGACAGGACGCGAAAGATTCATGTTTGTACGGAAAGGGCTAATATTTAAATAGTATCTGAAGTATCTTTATACTTATCGTAGGGCTTCTAGTGTCCGACCAATGTGAACTAAAATATCAATTCTACTTGTCACAATGCCCTCATTGTGACGCGTAGAATTGAAAATTGGAAATCACGAAGAAGAAATTAAAAGCTCAATGGTTTTATAATTTTACTCCGTAATTCGTATGCGTGACTCATGGGTAAATTTCACGAAATTGTCATTGACTAGATGAATTTTTAAAGTCGACATTGAGTTGAAAGTCAAAGAATTAACAGAGCCAACTTTTCAGGTAAACATAGCCCGATAGTTTTATAAGTAGATAAAAAAGAGTCTCGTTTTTGACGTAAACTCGTTTGAAAGATCTTCTTGGTGTCGTTTCAAAGTCTTCCTCCTTTATTCATCGACAAGGGAGTAGACTACAGTTAAGAGAGAGGGAGAATTATAAATTAGACTTGGTTGGCAGTTTCGACACAGCCGCAGGCTCTCGAAAAAAAAAAAAAAAAAAAAAAATACAGACGAAAAGAACTGATAATAAGAGTGAAATATTTTTTTTTCTTCTTCGTCACTTGACCAAATGAAAAAAGAAGAGTGGATCAAGATAAAAATGTGCGTAGAGAGAGAGAGAGAGAAAGTGGGAGAAAAATAAATGAATTTGCTAAAGCTTAGGATTTTTATTTTTAATTATAGTCGACACTGTTCTGACGCTTTTTTGCATCTAATTTCGTCCATCTTTCTCGTACATGTACAAAAAGACTAGAAGAGATCGGATACGTTGACGCAACGCGTAAATGAGGAATACGGGCAATTTCTCGTGAGATAACAGACAGGAAAAATAAAGAGAAGAAAAAGAAGGCAGTTGGAAAAAAAAAAATCGAAATTAAACGAGATAAATAGAGAAGACCAAAAACAGAATCAAGATGGCCCAAGGGTATGCACGTACGGCAAAGTTGAGCTGCAAAGAAAAGAAACATTAGCAGCAAAGTCGAAGTGCGAAGGAGGAGAGCGAGTCAGAGCGAAAGAGAGATAGGAGAGAGAGAGAGAGAATATTTTGAAGAGCGAAAGCCTGTGCGGTTGCCTCGCGCTTTTCGTTACTCGCCTTTCTCTATATAAGAGCTCGAGTGGATGGTTCTGGCAAACTTAAAATTATTATTCACTTTTCTCGAGCCGTTGGCTCTGCGAGACTGGCATAGCTAACGGCTAAATACGGTTCGCTGCAACCAAGTGCAAGTTCCCTCACGGTTTGTGGTGGATATACCTCCAGCCCCTGCTGCAGGGCCCTGTTTCTTCGCACTGTCTGAGTCTATCTATGCATATGTGTATTTGTGTGTGTTTGTCGGTGAGGCTACATCATACAGTTTGCCATGGATCCATACTTATTCGCGTCTGTTGCACGATACACGTTGGAGTGTTGTTTTCTGTTTTTGTTGGTTTTTCTTTCACTTGTTTAGCTCTCAGTGGCAACGGTGCGTTCCTCGAGCTCGGGGGTACACAGTGCTCAAAAGTGTACAAAGACCGACACACACACATTTATGCTATACAAATTAAACGAAAAGGGATGAGTCCTTTTTTGTATGTCACGAAAAAGCGTCATAAGACGAAGTGAAATAGAACAGTAGCACTCATGAATTAGTAAATATATATATATATATATATGTATGTAAGAGAGACCAGAGAGAAAAGTATCATTTTGTGTACTCAAGGAAATTATAATAATGGCCAAAATCACAAATTTGAAATCTTCATAGCTATCAGCTGCGATGATTTGGGCCCATGTAAAAATAAAAAAAAATTTATCACTCGCTGACAAACTCACTGACTATCATGGAACGTTTCGAAAATGTTACAGAAAACTGATTACGAGAAGTCAACACGATTTAAAAAATTTATCAAATTTAATGGATGAATCTCAGATGATTTTGGCGTATCATCCCCTCATGGTCCTCACGGTGGAGGGTGGGTGGTATCCGGTAATATCTGCACGTGTGTGTGAGAGTTTGCATGGATGTCTGTGACTGTTTGTCAATAGCCATAAGTGGGGCCTATCGCGATTTGTGTATCGATCAAATATCTACGAACGTCCATTCACTATTTTATCAATGAAAAGATTTTCACAATTATATTCAATAAATCGTGTACAGAACTAATATATGCGTGGTTCATGCTTATAATACGTGTAATTGACTATTTATTATTGTAATTACTGTAATTGAAGCGAGAAGAGAGAGAGAGAGAGACGTCACCCGCAGAATTGCAGCTGCTCGTGACATCATCACACAGCTCGCATTCCGAGACACACGAGAGGGGTGGCAGAGAGATCGCTTACGGATGATGGTTACGCTGACCACACGAGGTCACGGCTGTGAGACATCAGGTAAACCAACACAGTGCACTTTGGTCCTCGCTTGTGTCGTGTTGAACGTCATACGATTAGATTCGCCAACACACACACACACGCACACACACACAAACCCACACACAACACAGTGTGTGCGGTTTGCTCCGAGCTATTCCACACAAGCCGAAACCAACCCTTCATCTATTCTCAAGCAATATGCGGCGATCATTATTGTTAACTTATGCAGCCTGATTTGTGTTCTGGACCGATGACGTCATCCACATATATGCACCAAAATGCTTTGTCTGAAAGTTTGAACGCAAAGCATGGGATGCTCAAGGATTTAATGGACTAGGACACACTACGATCGTACGCATGAATCCCTCGACTTGGCTAAAAAAGCTATGCCATGTGACTCGGAAGTGAAGAAAAGTGGGAAAGCACTTTTGCACTTTTGGGTTGGGTTGGTTGGGTTGATTGTCGTAGATACTTGACATCTCTTATAATCGCCAAATATAGTCGATGACGACATCCTTCCCGAAATCCAGGAGCTCTCTCTCTCTCTCTCTCTTTCTTTCCCATCAAAATACGTGAATTTTATATTCTTCACGAGCTTTTCACTGTAAATATAATGTCATATATCTCTTAAATTACCTTGCGTGTATACCCAGCGCGTATATATGACGTAATTGTCTAAGTTAATTTTCAACTTTGCGTTTCTGATTCTGTGCATTTCACTTGGTTATATTTCACCGCGTACTCGGCAGACCTGAATGTATATCGCGTTTCGTGTGTAATGCATATCGTGTGTCGCGAAAGTGACTGCCGGTGCGAGAGGGTATATATATATATATGTATATAAATATATATATATATGTATATAAATATATATATATATATATATATATATATGTACAACTATACACTGTATATGTATATGCCAAATGGAGGAGCCCGACCGCATCGCGCGAGCTCGGTTAACTTTTAATCCCTCGTTTCCGGCGACACTCCGTACGTGACAGAACGTAATGCGGGCCGAGAGCTTGCACGCGCTTCTAGCTGATGTGAGAGCACTCGAACGCTAGAGAGAGACAGAGAGAGAGAGAGAGAGGGAGAGAGAGGGAGAGCAGAGTAGAGCTAATACACTTTCGGTTTAACTACATATGTGTATGTATTGCACGTGCATATATATATTGTGTATATGCGCTCACAGGAAAAGTGAGTTCTTTATGACAGATGGGCAAAGGGTCTATGGACCTAAATGAGTTGGTGAGTGACTTTCCGTGAGCGAAAAATCCCTACCGTTAACAGTGTAATACGTATATATGGGTGATTTTCCTGGAATAATCATTTTGCATGTACCTTCTCATTATTTTTATAATAAATACAATTTCAATGATTTTTTCGCACAATATATTAGTAAATGACATTTATAAAAAAGTGTAAAAGACAGATTTTTTATAAAAAAATCGTACTTAACCGTTTTTTTTTCTGTGTTTGACCCCTAAAAGGCATTCCCCTGGCACGTACCTTTTATATTTTCGCGCATTCTAACAGGCTACAAATTGTTTATTTGATGAAATTATGCATATATCCTAAAACTATTTAGTATTAATATCACTCTTCTGAAACCTAAAAAAAAATTATGTCACAGATGCCTCACAATATAACATGAAACTTTGTACTCGGGTTGTTCCGTCATACCCCTGGCCCTATGGAAATCAGTCAATATTTACGAAAACAGATGGCATTAGCTCACTATGCCTGTCAGAACAGCGCCATCTTGATCTATTTCATCGAGCTGATTGATCGAGCTTATCCAAAGGTTTCTCAGTGAAAATAAACTATTTTTGTTTGTTTAATTTTCCAGCCCGAAAAATGATTATTTAGAACGGTCAAATTTGATGTTATGTTTTTTATTTCATTATGAAAAATAATGTGTGTTTACGATTATATATTGTAGAAATGATTGCAGTCATGTATTCTACTTATGCAAAAGTTGATTGTTCAAAATGCGAATACGTAGAGTACACATCCAAAGTACCATCGAGTGAGCAGACAGTTGCATAGACATATGTACGGAGAATTGTGTGTTAAGTAGATTCGCGGTTTTCGTACGAGAGAAGATTGCGCGAGAGCGAATATGTGAGCATATATATATATATATATATATATATATATATATGAATATTCTTAAGATGTATGCAGATGTATGTACGAAATGTTATACTGCGCTACATCCGCATGCTGCGAAAACAGGTTGGGAGGAACATACACAAATATGCTCGACTTTATATACATATATATATTCAGTCAAGCAGCATCAGGGATGGATATACATAGAAGGGTTCTAAACTGAGTTGAGAATTGTTGCAGACGCTGCGTGTATAATATATATAGTACCTATCTTGAAGGTTTCATGTTATACCTTCCATTGTTCGTGTGTTGCTTTGCTGTGATAAGGTGTAGGAGAAAGCGAGGCAAAATGGCTCATTTGTTCAAAAATAGATACATACTTTTCATTCCATTACGCTGATTTGGAGAATTACTACGCCCATTACCACCCGATTCCCCCCACTTTTCTACAGGAAATATCGAGGTAATGGAAATATAACCCGATATTGATTGGAAATAATAAAAATTCCAGCTTTTCTCCATGTCCTGGACCACGTGTAAGCTCATTCATTTTTACATTGATCAAAGGAAATTATTCCTTTTTCTTAGATTGTTGGTTTGAGGGGAGAAAAGTTGCTCTGTAATGACCTCGATAAAAAAATCCATTGTGGAATTGGCGGCAATAAATTGAAGTAAAATTCTCTTCGTTTCTCATATCACATGATGCAAGTGCAAGAAATTTCAATTGCTAGAGCCACGAATCACTGCTTAGAAATTCAAGCTTCAGCGAGGTTCATTTTACCCCGATGGTCCGTTTTGCCCCACTTTCTCTCGCATGGCTCATGTAATATATACGTATGCATGTAAAAACAGAGAGAGGTCGCGGGTAATGTATATACGTTACGCCTTCATTTCGAATGGAGTAGCCCGGTTGAGTGCTATGTGCACGGTTGAAACTGGGTTTTCCAGACATATATATATATATACATGCATGTGCCGCAACACACGTATGTGAGAAATATACATGAATATGTGTTAGGAAAGAGGCAGACTGAGAGCGTGCATTTCTAAACCCATATCTTCTCTGTCATGTTCTCTCTTTTCTCGCTATCTCGACTGTACCAAACTCCCCCCCTATCCAGATGAGTACTAATTACATATATTTAGTGGTGGTATGAAAATTACATTTTTAGCTTTCCACGATTAACCATGCTGTGACTGAGACACATCATTTACCGCGCTCTGTCCATATCAGCCCCTGGATTGAACTTCCTGGACTCGTCAACCCTTGGATTTAATAATGGCGACGATTTCTATACTGTATATATGATATATAATTCGATATAATACATGATTCGTGGTACGAATTATTTTCTTTGCCCGATCAACGCACGCGTAACATATTTATTGAGGGCAATGCAGATTTTTTTTTATTCTTTTGGATTAAATTCATAATTTTTAATTTGTAGAGTTAGTGATAAGCAAAAATCGATTGATGAAAATAATATCGGAGTTATAACGATCGTGGAGAACGTATGAATTATTTCAACATTATGAATAATATACAACACATCAATTGTTTATAATTTACGTTTGCAAAAACGTTAGCACATTTCATGACAAATTCCGATCGAACTTTTCTATAGTTAGGAGCTTCGGCTTGGATCCATAAATTGTTGCCATTCGTCCACCCCATGGTCAAGATAAATGACTTTTGAAATAATTACAAAAATATTTGTGATGATAATTAGCGGTTTTTGGATAAATTGAAACCAGCCCATACTGTTTTACCCAGTATGGGTAAAACAGTATGGGCCATACATACAGCCATACAGTACCATACATACCCAAACCCAAACTCAAACAAGCCATAATTATTGAAAAATTATTGGCATATAAATATTTATTTTTCTTCCCCAAGACAATGGGGAGATTTTCGACCATTTGGATTTTGGTCAAGAATTCTTAAGGTGGTAAAAAAAAAAAAGCTCAACATGATAAAGAGTGAACGAGAATGGCAAGTACTCGTGCACACACAGACGCATGCACACTCGAATTCTCATTCCCTTGTCGCGTTACACCGTGTGTCTTCGTGCATATTTAACCGTTGAGCGAGCGTGTATGCGCATAATTTTCCAACAAGCGCGCCCTCTTCCACAGAAAATCCCCCGCAGAGGTTGAAGAGCCCCCTGGAAAGAGCGTCCTTCGAGCTCTCGACGCGTTACTGGGTGAGAGAGAGAAAGGAATGAAGGGAAAGGAAAAGAGGGACTGAGAGAGGGAGAGGGCGAGAAACCACGACACGGTGTGGTGAGCGTGTCGGCGAGGCCGAGCACAGTTGATTAATCTCTACAATATTAAAGTCAGTGAAAACGAGAAGCAGGTAGCCTGCTGCAAAAGAGCTTCATACTATGGGCTATTTTATGAGCCGACGACGACAACGACGAGATATCGCTTGACACCTGACATTTCATACAAAATTCTTGTTACTCGCTCATAACCACTTTTATTAATTAACGGTTGGGAAAAGGCTTGATGACCTATGAATAAGAAGCCATGTTTTTTTTTTTCTAAACGAGCATCTATGAATTTTTAATATGCCCAAAATGGCCGACGACGATATTTTCGAAATTTTAAGTCTGAATCTTAAAAAAAGAAATTTGAAAGTTTTAATTTTAACGATGTAATACATATGATGGAAAATTCGTAAATATCGTTTCTATTAGATAGTTGAAAGATGTATGAATAATATAGTTTAAGCGTTTATATAAAATGTGTCTTGTGGTCTTTTTTGGTGCTTTCGATAAGTAGAGCTTTAAATTAAGTCTTCCGATTTTTTTTTCACGCCTTCTAATGGCATTTTAATAAAATGTACGCTGAAATATATATCTCATATAACACGCGAGGTATAAAACGAGAAGATTTTCCAGACTCACCTTTGGTGCGTCTGGATATCGCTTGATATCGCCAGATATCGCTTGACACCTGACATTTCATAAAAAAAATTTGTTACTCGCTCATAACCATTTTCATTAATTAACGGTTGGGAAAAGGCTTGATGACCTATGAATAAGAAGCCATGTTTTTTTTTCTAAACGAGCATCTATGAATTTTTAATATGTCCAAAATGGCCGACGACGATATTTTCGAAATTTTAAGTCTGAATCTTAAAAAAAGAAATTTGAAAGTTTTAATTTTAACGATGTAATACATATGATGGAAAATTCGTAAATATCGTTTCTATTAGATAGTTGAAAGATGTATGAATAATATAGTTTAAGCGTTTATATAAAATGTGTCTTGTGGTCTTTTTTGGTGCTTTCGATAAGTAGAGCTTTAAATTAAGTCTTCTGATTTTTTTTTCACGCCTTCTAATGGCATTTTAATAAAATGTACGCTGATATATATGTATATCTCACATAACACGCGAGGTATAAAACGAGAAGATTTTCCAGACTCACCTTTGGTGCGTCTATCAACCGATATGGTTTGTCCATCCTCACGTCGCCACATGAGCTTTGGCGTCGGATATCCGTCTGCTTTGCACGTCAGCGTGATATTTTGATGTTCCCTGACTGCAACGGTGCTCTCAGTCGACATGGCGTCCAATATGTTCGGTGGAACTGCAAGGTTCGACAGAGTTGGAATATCGAACGATTTATGTTGAAACTATATACATATATATATGTATTATATTATATATGTATATTTATATATTCGTCCGTATATATAGGTATATGTATATAGGTATATAGAGGTATATATGTTTGTAGCTAATCTCGAGGATGACTTTTATGTAGATACATGTTTACGGTATTACTATTTACAGTAATATATAAACGTAGAATATGAATTTTATGTATATGTATATACAGTCGACAGAATAGATGAATAGCGATGCACGATAGGTCGCGCATCATGCAAATATTGTGCAATATTCCTTATATGTGACATGTATACATATCGGAGGATATTTTCGATATATTATGTGTACTTTACATGTGTACTGAACGTACCTACGACTTGAAGGTAGCCAACCTGGCTCATCATCGGTACCGTATTGACCTGACACATGTAGTAACCCCTGTCTTGCTGTTCGACGCTCTTGATAACCAAAAGCCACGTCTTCTGTTTGTCATGAGTTACGGAAAATCTTGGTATTTTCACGACAACGTGAGTGTGAATAGTGAGTAACATTTGTCGACCGACGTGTAGCCACGCCACCTGGAAAAAAAAAATTAATTCAAAAATTATTTTTCTATTTGTTGTTTCGATTGCCATTAATATTCGACTGTCAATTGCCTGATTAGTAAAAAAAAAAAAACTTTTTTTACACCAATTCAATTTTTGTTTATTACTGGAAAAAAGTTTCATTGGTACACGTCAAAGTGTTATCCAACGTTTGTCCAATTATTTATTTTTAACCATCCGTGTTCGATTATTTTTTTACCGAAAGCGTTTGTCATACTTCTTTACCTCTCTCATTATTTTTTGAAAAGTGTGGCACTTGAAGACAATTATTTGATGGATTTCGGCAGCTGAATGTAATAAAAAAAAAACTGAATATTGTGTGATTTATTGAACGATTTTGTCAAAGTTACAATTCAATTGGGGTGGGATTTTAGTCGATTGAATAATAATAGATGTCGTCAGTCAGATGACACAGGACCAAATATTTTGCAGAATAAATACATTTTTGAATATTAATCGATCTTCGCTTTGGTTCTATCGGTAATAAAAAAAAAAAAATCGTCGATGCGATGCATATTCAAAGATCATAGCTGGGAGCGTGCATGAAATGGTATATTATACGAAGTGGTATACGAATACAGAGAAAGAATGTGAAGGTAGAGGACCGTTCAATCGCCAGGGAAGCTTTTGTATATGCGAAAAACCTGAAATCCTTTCTGAGACTTCATATATATATATATATATATATATATTATTGCCCCGTGAAACACTTGCTGAATAATACGTTGTGATATTTCCCTATATATCGGGGATGCCACGGCTGCATACGAAATCGAACTCGTCGTGACAATCAGAATTTTCATTAGATTCTTCTGACAATTAATATGTTGCAGTGTGCAGGAGGTCGTTAGTGTCACCACTCCATCACCACTGTAGTCACACCACATAGTTGCTGGATAAAAAATCTACTATAGACGGGGAAGATCATAAACGTCATCATTCACAGTTTTGTGCTGGGCCAAAGATCTAATATAGAAAGGAAGATTGCGAGTGTCACCACTCACAGTTGGCCATGCTAGCTGTAGGGGCAGGAAGAGTTGACTCGATGTCGGGATATAAGTGAAGATTCTCAATTTTTCGAGCCTTATATGTACTATTTTTGATACCTGGGTGGGGATTAGGCACACTGAGAAACTTTGAGTGCCGTGTACAAATGGGGTCACGTAGGTCACGTAGATAGATGCTCGCGCGCGCATCTATCGTTGAGCTTCAGTCACGCGTGACGCCCTTTGAATCGAGTGATAAGCGTTATCGCTGCGAGTTGTGCGACCGGTGGGAGACAGTAATTATTGATCGCAGATTTTTTTACAACGATCGATAAATTGAGTACCGATCGTCAGGCTTTTTCGGAACGATAGATCGACAGCTGTTATTCCTCTTGGCCTCTATTCGTTCCACCTCAATATATATGACTCGTTTTAACAATTTCCGTTTATCCATCTCGCATCATATCGTCCGATATAAAAATTGTGTAAATTCGTGATTCATACAAAAAATTTATCATTAAGATTTCATGGACCAATTGATGTCAGTTAAAAATTGTGGACCGTAACAATAATGACTGTACAAATTTTTTTGCCAACTTTTCATTTCGCTGAGTTTTCGCAAAAATAATATTACATTGACCAAAATCAATATTTCCATACATTTTTTCAGAGTCTAGATTAATTTCATGTGCTTAAATATTTATTCTCTCCAGTGAAAACTAAAATTAAAGCGAAAGTCGGATGTACTAAAATCGTTTATTGACCAAACTCGGTTCGGATAAATCGATATAAGACAATAAAAAAAGGAAGAGAAAAGGTCGTTAAAATATCAAAACTCCTGTCAAAAATATGATTTTGTACACGCAGTTTGGGCAGCGTGACCCACGAAAGGGTTACACACCCTCCGCATATTGGCCACATCGTTACAGCATCGTTTAAGCGTCCTGAGTTTACGATTTTTTTTGTGCTTGTTCACGTTCGACCTCCGTACTTGTGTGATAATACAAGAGAGAAGAAAAATTCTCTTCTTATCTCTCTTGCGAGTGGGTGATGGCAGCATCATCAGGAATGACCGGAAAGAGGTGAACAATGCTCATCCCCTTGAAAGGACATTCTCATACCAGGCTGGACAGAGATAGGCTCCTCTCTATTATACGTCGTTATAATATACACGGTAATAATGCGAGCGATAAAACTGTCGATCCAGCTCCATCGAGAAAGTGTAGAGCCACGATATATTATTCATATTCATGGGCATCTATATATATGTATATAGCGCCTCGATAATTGGGGGAGGATTTCCGAGTTTCATAATCAGGCAGTTTCCAATGTGTTCTCACATCGATATACTTCGTTGATTATTCGATGTGATATCAAATACAGAGGAAGGCGGGGTCAATGGGGTATTCGTAGACAAAATGGGACACCCTTGGATAATAACATTTTGGTGCCCAAATCAGCAATTATAATAGTAAAAGTTTCGTCAGTTATATAAAGATATCTTGGACGATTTTTAGTAATTATCCACATTTTATTTATTAAAAATAAGAATATGCCACTCATTGATAATTTTGATCCAGTGGATTAAACTCGAATAAGTTTCATTCGAGAGAATAAGCTGTGGCTGTAGGGCATTTCTCAGAGACTTAGTCGATAGATATATTTTAAAAGTTATAATTTCTCTTTCCCTCGCTCTGTCTATAATTTCTCGATCAAGAGTGGCATAAACCGTTGCTTAACCAACGATAGCGTGGAAGTATTTCCATCGTCAGATATATAGGAATTCCCCTAGTAAGGAGGTGGAAGACGTGGGACGTGGAGGAACGCGCACCATCAGCACCCTCTACCACTGACAAACGTTATTACACCGGTATTTTACGCTCCGACGGACTAACTTTCCCTCTAACTAAGCTTATTCCGCGACAAAGCTTGTGCACTTTCCACAGAAATTCTTGGTTAACCCCACGAGGAGCGATTTCTTGCGGAGAAACGAAGGAGGAAGTGGGAAGAAGATCGGCAGAGAGTTGCTTCTTCGTCCTTCAGCCAATCCCTTCTATCTTTCCACCTGTGTGCAATTTTCTCAGCTATGTGTGTGTGTGTGTAGGTGATTGGCGACGACGTTGTGCTTTTCAATTTCACTTTGAGCGGGCTCGTCTTACCCTCTTTATTAGCGGTTTTATTTATCCAGTTTTTTTCGGCTCGTCTTCTTGTAAATTTTGTCCCCCTCTTACGTGTATAAATATTACATGAAAATACATTTTATACTTTTCGATCTAAGAATGCAAACACATTACAGAGAAATGTATGAAAAAGTTCTTTAAAAAAAAAAAATTTAAATTCTTTTTCTACCCTCATGTATGCTCATAGCATACGAGCGTGTCCTCTCAATATTTTCTTCACAATTTCGAGTTTTGAGAGCCTTAGGAAAACGTGACGATCTGTCCAGAGAAAAATTCACCTCTCTATAAGACCGTACATATTTGATAAATTAAGATAAAGGATTCGCTTGTTGAACTATAGATCGAGCTTACACGAGCTGCGAAATAAATACTTTAATATAAATTTAATTATACCCAATTATTAAAAATAAAGTTACTTCATACTATTTCCGTCCATTCTAACAAATTGTGAAATAATATTAATAATAATAATAATAACTACACCAATAATAATAATTATTTACCATCATCGTCATGGAAATTTCATTGTTAAAAATTATTTGACATAATTATCCATTGTTCTACTCGTTTACCCGCGAATAGAACAATGAAAGAAACCGGAAGTGCGACTTCATTTGGCCAATGCGTGCACTGTGTGTGTGTGTTCCCTGAGCAGAGATGGAAGTTTCAATCTCTCATGGAGAGGTGGGTGTGAGTCGTGCCGGCGGGCATTACCAACCGATTGAAATCCCTGGCAACGTTTCAAAAGCCGCCTTAACCGTCGGTTTCCACTTATGCCCGTATGCCCATTTTGCTCAATGCGCGGGCGAGTCACTATAACCGTCCTCTTTCTCGTCTCATCCCTTGGCTTGTGTCACTCGAGCGGCTCGGTAGCCGCGTGCGAATTAGTACTGCAGCGTCGAACGTAACTTTTCGGTATGCTCACTCCACTTCCGGCAACAAGAAGGCAAGCTGTAGACGCTATACACATATACGTATATCCATAGCTAAGTGTATGTGTGCGCGACAGAGAGTGGAGAATTGAAAGAGATGAAAAGCTCGGTTAAACTTTAACCGAGCCGATTTCCGGTTCTATTAGCATTCGCAAAACTCTTTCTCACAGCATTTGCCGCAGTTCTCACTAAAATTTCCTTTAACGTCATTTTTTTCCTGACTGTAAAATTGGGCTTATCAGCCCAATTAAAATAATATAATCGGACAGATCGTCACCTATTCCAATAAAATTGAACGGTTTTTGCCAAAATTTTGTTTGATGGAAACGCAATAATACATTCAGGAAGAGGCTACATTCAGGCTGTTGCTTACCCAACCTCAAGCTGGAAAAAAAAATCTTTTGCATTTCTAAAATACAGGACAATTATTATTAACGGTATCTTTTGCTCGAAAATTTTCCGCAGGACAATTATTATTAATCGTATATTTTGCTCGAAAATTTTCCACAGGACAATTATTATTAATGGTATATTTTGCACTAATGTAAAAACCCAAAATCCAGTGATAAATTTATCAAGAGGTATTTGTTTGCTGATGACCTTATACGTACTACTTACGATTAGTAATTTTTCAACCACCTATTTTAACTTAACTTATCTTTGAACTGAAATTTATATTTTGTTTTACTGCAATTGTTCGGACTTAATCTCAAAGTATCGCCGAACTAATTAATTAATTGTTCAATCAACTGCATTTCATAGGACACCACACTGCACCGAACTATTTACATACTATTATCGTATACTATATTCGAATACATAGATATATATATATATAGCTCTCTTATTTCCTATATTTCTATTTTCATTAGGAACGAAATGGTAATGTACAGTAATGGAACGAATTAATTAACGAAACGTTTACCCTCTCCAGTCCGGCGTAGCGATTGACTGCGTAAAAATAGTAGAAAAAATCTGCTATAATACTTTTCCCCCTGTGGCGTTTGACGCGATCTTTTTCCGAGGTTGGGTTATTTACATTTTATTGCTCGCTCACGCATCACTAATGTGCAATTTTACTGCGGAAAACGTTGTGCACCACGGCTTTTCGAGCACTTTTCAATTTGGCAAAAAAAAAAGTCGATCGGCTTTAATTGCGACTGTATAGTTACAGACTTTTTGCAACACGTCTGGGCACCCTTCTCTCGGCACTGATGAAACAAAATGGTTCATGCCTATATAATTTCTGTTTATTACCTCTCACAATTTTACACGATTTCTCGTATATAATTCGGGTATGTATGTTATATATACACATATGTACGAGTATTAAGCGTTCTCTATCGATCCAGCCACTTTTAACGTTGACCTCGCAGACTTTTTTAAAAATAGTTGAAAGGGGCATTATTTGAAAGAATTTTCTGTCCGATCATTCTATGGATTCGGAAAAATACGTATTCCATAAGAAACGACCTCCATTATCGAAACAAATAAAATATGAAGTTTTTCATATTTTAGTTGATTTAATTGGTGATCGCTCTAACGTTCATAAGTTTTCAGTTATCGAATGAAAATTACCAACAAAAATAGGCTAAGGGTTAAATTCAAAGCGTTCAAGTTTTACAATTTTTTTAAATTTATGAAATTTTCAATTTTTTGAAACATTGGCGTAATCGCTTCAACTATGGAGGGACGTCATTTTTTTATAATCGAAGTAAAAATGCGCCCATAAATATTCGTCATAAATTTTATGCATAAAACAAATCTTTCTCTATACGAGGAAACTAAAATTAAAAACGTTACTTTTTCATAGAGAGAAATTTGTAAATGCTCAAAAAATGTGAGGAAACATTATGCAACTCTCAATATATACATTTTTTCCCCCAATTTTTTTACAAAAATACCGAATGCTGGCGGCAGCATTGGGACTTTTTGTATTGACTACGATCACCATACTGTAGACGGGCTATTTATACTTCGTTCTAGTTTGTTAAATGTCTAGACTCTGGGGTTAAGAAAATCACCAGAAACCCACGCATTGGAGGAGAAAATGAGAAAATGAGGGGAAAAGATAGAGGTCCGAAGGAAATATAAAAAGTAAGAAAGGTAGAAAATACAAAGAGGACGCAGGTTTCGAACTACCGAGGCTTCTGGCTCGCGGGCTCTTGCGATGAATTCTCGAGCAATTACACGG
This sequence comes from Dyspetes luteomarginatus, assembly GCA_963669185.1. Lineage (NCBI taxonomy): Eukaryota > Metazoa > Arthropoda > Insecta > Hymenoptera > Ichneumonidae > Dyspetes > Dyspetes luteomarginatus. The sequence goes on along the minus strand of OY769903.1, from coordinate 13,503,213 downwards.
ATCAGCAAGAGTATGGGGGAGCCCAAAGAAAACCCCCATCTTCTTCTTGCACTCTACTAGCATTCTACATTTATTTTTCTTTTCTTTTCTTATGCTCGCCCTCTCTCTCTCTCTCTTTCTGATCGTTCTTGTCTCAACAAGGACGAGAGGGTGGAGGAAGCATGTGAAGTATCCAGTCCTTTGGCGAAAATTTTACAAACGACCCTTCCGGTCCATATAAAATTGACAGTTTTGCAAGTATATATGTATAACTTATCTGAATTTACTTTTGAAATGTGTAAAACGTATGATTGACTTCTCGCACAATTAGTCATGATAATCTGCCAACACATAAATAAATTTGGTAATATAATTAGTGCTCATGGCCCATCGGCGAAATAGCACATTTTGGATCACTCTGATTTATTTTTTCTTTCAATGGAAAAATTTAGGTTTGTGAAATTGGCAAAAATTGAAGGTTTTCGTGAAGGGACTTATCCTCAGGATTGGATCATCAGAAATATTTTCATAATTATATGAAGATCCTGTTGGGCCATAACGGTCTCCTCAGTTTAATTGGAAAGTCCTTTTTGTCACGACTTTGAATAGATGACGGATAAAGTATCTCGGAAAATTGTTTATTTCTCAAATGCTTGTTTAGAATTCATTTCTCCATGAGACTTATATTCTGTTATTAAATTTTTGTTTAAAATAATAATTCATCTGTTTGTATAGATATAAATTATATCGACCGAGTCAGTTGGCTATTTTTTGTCATCTTGATTGCCAAATCGTTGTCTCGTCTCGATTATATATTATCTTTCTGTTGTCCCCAGAAAATTGTGTTTCCAGCGTGAGGCTTTTCTCGTAATCGAAGCCCATGAACATGTATGTGTATATATATATATATATATATATATATATAAGGAAAAATCCTCAAGGAGAATGGCCAAAAGGGGATTAAGTGAAGCTTTAAGGACCGTCCTGAAGGGCCAGGAAGAAAAAAAGAATAAAACCGCGGAGCTTTCTTCAATCTCGGAAGATCCAATAAACTAAATAATAGAGGAAAAATCCTCAAGGAAACAAAATTCTCTTATTAACGTTTGCGTCTCAGGAAAAAAACAAAATATTATGAATATTTTATAAATTTGATGGGATAAAAATTTCAAAGGAATGCACATTTCAGTTAAGCAATTTGACCAAGATCGTTCAGCAGGACCATCATTAATGGTTTTGGTTAACGAAAAGTCGTGTATGATTATAATAAAATATATTATGACAACTTGATAACTGAGCGTTTTTAAAAAATATTCCTATACCTTATTTTACGCACCCACATAATATATTTTTATAGTATAAATAATTATATGAAAATTGAAATAAAAAAATTAAACTTGCCAGTCGATCGCTCTACCAACTATGTTATCCTGACCGCAACTTTTAATTTGAATTGCCTTCCTGTAATATACCGTCTTACAGCGAATAGAAATAAAAGTAACACTGTTTAGGTCCTCCCCAAAAATTTTGTTGTTCCCAGCAAAATTGGCTATTCGATCATTTCAATGGCCAAACGACACAGAAAAAATGTGCTGACGAATTTCCCTTAATATGCTTGTATCTGTTCTATACCGCTGATAGCCAAATCTTTTCGTTATACAATGAGGACTAACCGGAACAGGAGACGATAACGAAAGGGAAGTTTTGGTCTCGATCTTCGACGAGAACCCCTAATGCGTTTCCAATACTATTGTGTGATGACAGCACATTCGAACCTCTGGGAAATATATGCAGGCATATAGAATATCTTAAAGCGTGTTTATGAGGCTGGCTTAAAATAATCCAAAGCATTGGAAACTCTTCTAATAGCCAAAATATTTTACCTTATGAGAAGTGATGTGATGTCAAGACCACTGGTGTTTTTGTTTTGTTTTTTTTTTTTTTTTATATTTCCAAATCACTTAATATCTTTTGTCTTCGCCAGAAGAGCCAAAGTTACGAAACTCAAATTTTCTCTCATTTTGGTATTTTTTGATTCCTAATAATTTCATGTAGCTTGGACACTGGCGAGGATGTCCCACTATACGAGTGGGACATTTTCATCCAGACGCCATTCGATTCACAGATGTTAATTTTTTTTTACAAAAACCCCAAAAACGTTAGTGTGATACTCCAAGGAATTGGATGGGGGAAAAATTGTCAAATAATTTTTAAGTTTCTCTGTTAACATATATCGTTAAATATAGTTTCGATCAGATCGGAGAGATTGAGGTTGTGAAGTATTTAAATTTTCTGTACAGTCACATATGCATACATTTATTGGTGAAACATACAGCTGACCAAAAAATATAAATACAACCATAAAAACAAAAGTCAAGTGAAAATAAAAGTATAAGAGTAGAAGGATAAAATGGATAATAATGGCGGGAGGATGAAGATGGAGATAAGAAAATGAAGGAAGAGGAGAATTTCTCTCAGCTTTTCCGTGTCTCTCATCCTCGAATTTCGATAGTAATGACCTCGTCCATCTACACAGTTTGCCGAGGCAGAAACGAGGATTCCATTATATTCATCGTCTCTCTTTCTCCTTCCGTTATAGCCGGCCGCAACTCTCGCCATTCACCTATCGTTCAACCCCGATTTTACCCTATCCCTCGGCGTTCAGGAGGCAGTGAAACGAGGAAAGTCACTCGCCAAGTCCAACAGATGAAGGCTCGCTCGAGAACGTGAAGGGGACCAGTAAAAGAGAGACACCAAGAGGGACACGATGGAAAGTCGAGTGAACAAGAGAGATAGTGGCAAGTTGGCTCTGCCGGGATAATATATTTTAATGACGGGCTCTCTCCCCCCTTGTACTGGCTATATCTATATGCTCGCAGATCATACTAAGCCCTCGTAAAATCGATGGGTATGACGATGACGATATAACAGCATTAATGATGCCCGTATCTCACCATTGATCAGATTATTTTATGTGCAGCTGGGAAATTCACCGCGATTGAAAACATGATTTATTGCTGGACCAATAGACATTTTTAACCCCCGACTGAGAAAGGAAGCTTTATCGTTTGGCATTTGGAAATCATTGACTGTTTGGTACTTGTGCCATAGTCATTGTACACGTGTTTTTCTACGGCTCAAACGTTGGTAAAAAAAATCAACATATAATACGGTAAGAATTTTTTCGTAATTAACAATTAATACTGTAGCGATTGAATGTAGCAAAGGTGTCGTGCTCAAGATGTAACGGCAGACAACGAATCCTTACGGAAATTATCGATCGTTATATCGATTCCCTCACCTCTGGGGTAGGGGGAATCACTCTGGGCAGTCCAGTCGTAGAGAGTAGACGTGCTCTCACCATTTTCGTTCTGCGTATATATATATATTTGTATAATGTCAATTCTATATATTATTGCTGCGTTTAATTCGATCCATCCATCGTAAATCGTGAGAATCATCCAGGCTTGCTTTCCGACATCTTTCTGGGGACGTTTTTCCGATGGTATGGATTGTATAAAAAAGAAAAAGAGAACTAAAGATGAGTACCATTGCCAAGCTTGTATTGCACTAATATTATCGATAATTTTGTTTATTCATGGAAGTATATTTGTAATTTAATGCTAATGAGCTATTAATGTTTATAAATCGACTGAAACAAAATAAAATAATAAATAAGGGATTATGTATATTGAATAAATAAAAGAATCATTACAATACTTAATAATTATTATTTAGTTAATAATTAATTGGAATAGTTTTCTATTGATTCATCAGGACTCAAAAAAGACGATACCTTCATCCTTGGCTAAAGAGCTCAGTTGCTTTGACCCGAAAGAAGAAGCTGAATGTGTCTACGCTCATTTTTACACTCTTACGAGTTCGGAGAGACGTAACAGATTCACATCTGTAATAATTCTTTCTCCCGCCTATTTACCGCTCGAAAAACATGGCAGTCGTTTTTTTAGTTATTCAAAGTTTTAAATGCCATCGAGTTAATTGCGCTGGGATTTTTTTTTAATTATTAAGAAATTTCTCACTCTTCTAATTTCGTTCATTAGTCGTTGATTTTCAGTATCTCGTCTCGATTTTTTAGATTTACCGAGTGCTCTCATAGTTAACGAAACAAAAAGATTGGGGATTAATATAAACTGCATCGTCTGTGTCTAAATGAACTGTTTTTTTAAATTGCCCGAAGGCATTGAACGAGAACGAAGACATGGTTATTCGGAATTTAAACATTCGAAGATTCAAGCAAGATTTGCAAATTTACCGCTAATTGTCAACTGACCCTTTGACCCAAATACTCGATAAATTTCATGTTACATTGTAAAACCTTCAATTTTTTCCCTTCGTAAAAATTCGAGACGTCTAAAATACACTGCTCGAATATTTCGAAATATAGGCAAAGCCATTAAACCATCTATATATATAGATGTAGACTTTATGGAGATCTATAGATACTTTATTGTACGTTGACTGATGCATTCTCAATATTTTACGGTACAAAGAGAAATTCAATTGATAGTACGCGAATTACTCTACTACCGCTAAACGTATATTTAGACAATTGGATCGCATGAAGGTATATATATATATATATATATATATAGTAGATGATAGTGAAAGTGCCGTCTGCACGTGATGGTTAAGTTCATCAGCAGAGAGTGATTCGGAAAATAACATGTGAGTTAATTATACTCATGTTATTCTCAATCGCTGAATGTACATTATAATGACATTTAATTACCTTGTAATCACCAAGATTGTCGATAACGCAGGGTAAATTCGCGTCTCGTCCTACTGCGACTGTAACGTTTGGAATGGGCTCGGCAAACATCGGGGCTTCTGAGAGAGCTGAAAAATATAATGAAAAAGAAGATAATTAATTAAAAATTCATACGAAAAATTGCAATGCATTTGTTTAATTCTTGTTAAGTATTGTAAGACTTTTATTTATTTAATTCTTATTTGTCTATCGCCATCTGGCGACGTCATGTGCTAAAATACTTTCGACTGAAATAGACGAAAATTTAGTACAATTTTGACTGAGTACCTCAAAGTACGATACTATGTCCAAAAGGTTTTCAAGTAGCCGTCTCTTCCAACGCACTGGCTGGCTAATCGAATCGCTGAGCGAGAGGTCATCTTTCCAAAGCCTGGTCATCCCTTGTAGGAACATGAAATACTGTCGAAAGAGCCGAGTGTACATCGGCACAGGTTTTCCGCAGTTTTTCTGCACCCTCGTGTGAATGTGATTCCCCAGTAGGGCCCAAGTCGGCTGCTGACGCAATCTCGAGAGGTGGGGGAGGGTGGGGGTGAAAAGCCCGTAAATAATCACAGAAATGGGAACCATGAATAGCATGAAATATCTGTGCTAAAAAGACCATTGGCCTTCGAGCATCATCGTTACGCGATAGGAATAATACAGTATTGTTAGAGTTTATAAAAGGAAGAGGAAAAAAAAGTAAAAAAACTTTTAACGATGGATGTTGAAGTGAACTCTCCTTCGTGTATGGTAGGTAATGGATGATGAATCGGGGGTCATCGATATTATATCAGGCTTAGCATCAGATGATGCGAGACCGTGGGGATGCAGGATGAAGTTAATCAATAGGAGAATCCGTTGAGGCGTGTCATCCCAATACCTAGAGATTGTGACATCCGTTTTCCACACAGGACGAATAAGGGTGTATAGAAAAGTTCTCAGTGCCCTCACCTCTCTCATGTATCGGAAAGGCTCGTTCCACTATCTCGTGGAAAAGTGGCTAGTCGACTCTTATACGGACAGCAGACGGGGGTGACTCTCTCGTGTGCATTGCCCAGTCGCGACTCCTCGACGGAAAGTTTCGACGAAGCAGCCACTCGAGGGTGAAGAAGAGGAGGGAAGTTGGCTGACCGGTCAAGCGTGAGGCACGGGTAGCAACTCTGATTCCAGTCGAAAAGATACACTTCTGTTCTCACTGACCTGCGAGTGAGACTGAGAGAGCTTCATAGGTAAGAAGCGACGATGTTGATGATTGTGTGTTAGGGGAAACAGAAAAACGTTAACGATACTAAGAGAGTATCGCCAGCGAACACATACCAGCAGCCTGATAGTCTCCATGATCTAACTAGAATCATTTTGAATATTATAATTGCATATACACGCACCTGTCAGTATAAATCTCTGATAAAGTGATTAACCCTTTGAGGGACTCAAATTCATCCCTTAGTTAATTACCCAAATTGTCGATCAGCTTTAATTACATGTGGAATTTTTGCCCAATATTTTTTACTTGGGCCATTCAATTGCCACGTTATCCTGCTCTATTAATATGGCATTTTTTAGGAACTTAAATCCTAAACTTGATGGTGTACTTTTGCCCAATATTTTTCATTTGGGCCTTTCACTTGGCACGGTACCCTGTTCTATTGGTATGGGATTTTATAGGGTAAAGTATATTTTACCCTAGAAAAACCTATAACGATAGACCCAATAGCCATAGATACAAGCCAATATATAGATATATTCGATCCTCAGGATTTCTTCTTAGCCACAATATCGTCTACCCGCCAACATTCAATGCCATGTCCTCGATCTGTATTCTACTACGATAGCATAGCAATATATACATATAGAGGATGTCAACCGCGACTCATGGTATATTTCATTATTTAGGAACTTAAGTTCTAAACTTGATGGTGTACTTTTGCCCAATATTTTTTACTTGGGCCGTTCAATTGCCACGTTGCCCTGCTCTATTAATATGGCATTTTTTAGGAACTTAAATCCTAAACTTGATTGTGTACTTTTGCCCAATATTTTTCATTTGGGCCTTTCACTTGGCACGGTACCCTGTTCTATTCGTATGGGATTCTCTAGAGTAAGGTATATTTTACCCCAGAAAATCCTATAACGATAGACCCAATAGCCATAGATACAAGCAAATATATACATATATTCGATCCTCAGGATTTCTTCTTAGCCACAATATCGTCTACCCGCCAACATTCAATGCCATGCCCTCGACCTGTATTGTATTACGATAGCATAGCAATATATACATATAGTGAATGTCAACCCCGACTCACGGTATATTTCGATGTAGGCAAGTCAGCAGTGCTCCTCAACCGCACGTTGAAGCTGATGGACTTGCCGCAATGTCTGGCAGGAACTCTGAACGCGGAAATTGCGGTAAGCCAGTCAACTTCACCTGCCCGTGGAATCGCTGTTTTCTCGGACAGTATGTGCGCATACTACTTTGTTAGCAAACTATGGGAAACATTCTGGCTGTGATAGCGACGAAAATCGCTCACTCGTGAAAGCGAGGATCCAGTCGGGAATTACCCAGGGGGGTTCCTGTGGATGGGTTGGTACGACACCGCTGAATCCCGGAGACTCTCGACACGAATGGAAAATCTCACCGGGAATACGATTCTATTAGTCACAATTTTAAGTTTCTTCCCCGAAAGACCCCGAAAGGTTTCAGGCATTTAATTAGATATTTTTGAACTATTGAATTGTGAGAAGTTAAGTCTGGTGGTCTTGCAGTCGTACATGGAACGTTAACTCACAGATGAGAATTTCTAAATGCTCGAAAATATTATGAGGAATCGTTATGCAAATTTTAATTCGCAGCGTGATTTTTTTCTTTCTCATTGAGGCTTCATTGTAATAGTGATGATATCTGACGAGATAAACTGTAGAAGCAGCAATATCATAGAGCATGTGCGGTTAATTACTGCTCGGCCAGTTGCGGTCATGCCTCAGGGCTTTCAGACACCGGTCATTGCTCCTCGCCATCATCATTTCCATTCATCGCATCGCCTATCGATGCAGCAGTTCCAGTAAATTCGGTATATACTGTTTACACGACAATAAGTTATACAGCATTGAATTAGGCAAACTGATGTCACAGGGAGGAGTAAAATTCTCGACAATGAAAAACATTTTCACTCATTTCGTCATCAACGCAACAAGCATAGCAATCGCATGACTCCATCATACCTCCAGCTACTCATTTCCACACAGTTTCTTATTCCATTCAGTCAGTTAGTTCGCGGTTAAGCTTGACCTACATGACTCTAACGTCTCATAGTCTGTACAAGATTCGAAATTTCTATATTTATTAGTTGGTTTGAAAATCAATTTAACGAGACACCAGAGGAATCGTGTAATTTAAATTTACTTACCAAATTATTTTATTAAATGTTTTGTTGATCGTTCAATCTTACTAGTAATTATTAAGAATTTGGTTATAATTACACTCGATAATATATTGATTTCTCTTTGTCGATTACGGTATTTTTTTTATTTCTTACCCGTTTGAAGCTCGAAGGCATTGAAGAGTAATTGCCAATTCAGTCAGTTAGTTCGCAGTTAAGCTTGACCTACATGACTCTAACGTTTCATAGTCTGTACAAAATTCGAAATTTCTATATTTATTAGTTGGTTTGAAAATTAATTTAACGAGACACCAGAGGAATCAAGTGATTTAAATTTACTTACCAAATTATTTTATTAAATGTTGTGTTGATCGTTCAATCTTACTAGTAATTATTAAGAATTTGGTTATAATTACACTCGATAATATATTGATTTCTCTTTGTCGATTACGGTTTTTTTTTTATTTCTTACCCGTTCGAAGCTCGAAGGCATTGAAGAGTAATTGCCAATTCAGTCAGTTAGTTCGCAGTTAAGCTTGACCTACAATGACTCTGACGTCTCATAGTCTGTACAAGATTCGAAATTTATATATTTATTAGTTGGTTTGAAAATCAATTTAACGAGACACCAGAGGAATCGTGTAATTTAAATTTACTTACCAAATTATTTTATTAAATGTTTTGTTGATCGTTCAATCTTACTAGTAATTATTAAGAATTTGGTTATAATTACACTCGATAATATATTGATTTCTCTTTGTCGATTACGGTATTTTTTTTATTTCTTACCCGTTTGAAGCTCGAAGGCATTGAAGAGTAATTGCCAATTCAGTCAGTTAGTTCGCAGTTAAGCTTGACCTACATGACTCTAACGTTTCATAGTCTGTACAAAATTCGAAATTTCTATATTTATTAGTTGGTTTGAAAATCAATTTAACGAGACACCAGAGGAATCGTGTAATTTAAATTTACTTACCAAATTATTTTATTAAATGTTTTGTTGATCGTTCAATCTTACTAGTAATTATTAAGAATTTGGTTATAATTACACTCGATAATATATTGATTTCTCTTTGTCGATTACGGTATTTTTTTTATTTCTTACCCGTTCGAAGCTCGAAGGCATTGAAGAGTAATTGCCAATTCAGTCAGTTAGTTCGCAGTTAAGCTTGACCTACAATGACTCTGACGTCTCATAGTCTGTACAAGATTCGAAATTTATATATTTATTAGTTGGTTTGAAAATCAATTTAACGAGACACCAGAGGAATCGTGTAATTTAAATTTACTTACCAAATTATTTTATTAAATGTTTTGTTGATGGTTCAATCTTACTAGTAATTATTAAGAATTTGGTTATAATTACATTCGATAATATATTGATTTCTCTTTGTCGATTACGGTATTTTTTTATATTTCTTACCCGTTTCAAGATTCTAAATTTCTATATTTATTAGTTGGTTTGAAAATCAAATTCAATTTACTTACTAAATTATTTAATTAAATGTTTCGTTGGTCATTTAAACTTACTCGTAACTATTAGCAATTTTGTTATAATTACACTCGTTATTATAATAATTGCTATGAATTACGGTAATTTTTTTCATATCGTTACCCGTTTGAAACGTGGAGACAGATGTTGTCGAGGCTGATGTTGATACAAGAGTGACTCACCTGTTCATATGGAGTCGAGCGCGCGAGCTCATTATGACTCATTTCGCATTTGGCTCACGCGACGGTAGGTGGAAAAAGGTTCGAAATAATGCATAAAAATATTTCTTCGAACACAGATGTATGCTGTACGAATGACATTGGATAGAGTTAAAAAAATTCTACACAGATATAATATTTATAAAAATTCTGGAAAACCAAATTTTACCTTTTACGTTTTACTCATTCGAAGGGCAATAATTTTGTTAGTTTATTAATTGATAAATGAAGTAAATTTTCGGTCATCAAATGATAGTTCGTGGAGTTGAGATAATTGCACAACAAATCATCACTGACAAAAGTCAATTATCTGTTCTGCAATCAGAATAACTTTATCCTTACACAATCCCATCGCACATCTGCCCATAAATAATAATAATAATCATCCAATAATTTCAAACATTTGTTTGAGCACTGAAGCGCTAATTATCTCAATTTTTTAAATGACATTTTCAGAAACTCTTTACAAAGAAATAATATTATTCAATCTTAATGAATTGTTACGATTGATTATCAGTTAATTGATTATAAAAAAAAAAAAACATATAATAATGCAATTTATCATAATGATTTTTATTATTATCGATGCACCTCTCATTGAATATTCATTCGATTGTTCTGGAATAAAGGATTGGGACTGCATTGTTGTCATCACCTTGAGGCAAGATGAATGTTTGAATAATTGTCGGTTCGTTGGAGCGTAACGAGCGAAATGCACAGACTACAGAGTTTACATTAACGCATAACAATGTACAATGTTGTTGAATGGTTAAGTAAACAGGAGCTGTCACAGTCACAGAGTGGGCCGAAAATGGTAGGCTGTTAGCCTCCAATAGTCAAGTTTCCGCGAGCCACCAGTTTATCATTCATTCTATACAATGTACAATCGTACGATGTAGCGGACAGAGTATTTGGATGGAGGATAAGCGAGACAAGCCTGTATACTCGAGTTAACCCAACACTGTATCTATTACTGGGCTTATGCAGTGCCTCGATGCATCAATACGTATATTAATCCTCGTCATTGAGTAAACGTTAGGATCAATTAAATACGAGTTTCAAAGTGACTTGGCAGAGCACGCGAGAGAGTGGAGCTTTGATATCCGAGAGTGTCGGCTAGGAGTTATGGACTATCGCTATCTACAGTATCGATGATGAATCGGAGATCGACATTGGTCGTTGAAGCTATATATATCACACCCTGTCCAGTCGACCACAGTGGTATGAGTGTTATCAAAGCTATGGGCTAATTCATGTCGAATCGACAAACCCTCAAATCACATTTTTTTTCTTCAATCGATAACTCATTATAATGTCATTTAACTAATTGAGTAGAGACTAACCAAGTTATTTAGGCTTTGCGTTCCAAGGCCATAAGTTTATGACTTCCTTATGGTTCTTGGACTTCTTTATGGTTGACAATTAGGCGTCGTATTCAAAGTGCGAGGCCTTAAAAATATAGTCCCACAAGTATTAATTAATGTATGAATTAATTACGTTGCATTTTCACTGGTTTCTTTTTTTTTTAAATTAAATTGCTCGAATCGTCAAAAATGGTTCAGATAATAGAAAAGACTTGTGCGAGAAAGTATTTTTCATTTCGAGTCAAATATTTTTTTTCTCTAGTTATTGAAGTGGTTCAGCTGGAGATATTATGCGACCGATGCTACGGGAGGCGCTATCTATGCAGGCCAATTGCAGATAATCTTGGAAAGCGATAAGAATTCTGCATGTAATTTTTCGGGCGTCAGGTAAGCCACACATGTGGGAAATACTAAGACACCCATGGAGATAAGGGGACGTTTAAACGTTTTATCTTATCTCCAATAAAAGAGATGTTAACCGACTGTTCGTTTGATGCGTCATCTGAACATTGTGCTTAATGTACTTTTGATGGATAAATGACGTTTCTATAAAATTTGAGATTCAGCAGCAACAATGCAGTAATGCAGCAAAAAAATCTATCATACAAATAGAATTAAATGGCTTAAAAAAATTGAAATACGGTGAGCCGCTCCCCGTCAAAACTGCCATCATGATTGTGAGCCATTATCAAGCAACAAGCCAAGTGGGGGAATATGGTGAGAATGAAAAGTGGGGAGAAAAATCAAACGAGGAAGGAGAAATGGTACGAGACATAGGCCAGTGAGGTGGGAGCATCGCACGTGTAATTTAGTATCGAGAGACCAGTTGACTCGTGAACTTTTGAATCCGGCACGACTTTCATAGTCACTACATAATTCTGCTACCGTCCTACTACAGTAAAATATACCATGGACTGGCTTTATACTTAAACTTCCACGACTTTTGTGACGAGTTAGAAGTGAAACACGATCGAATCACAACTCACACATCTCTTCACTTTCGAGCTCGACCGTTTCGTTTATTTTTGTCATTGTAAATTAGATTAAGACCGACTTAGAATTAGATTAGATCGACGTGTAAATTAGATTATTGAGAGACACAATATTGCAATATTGTGTGTCTAAATAATTTAATGCATTGCAAAAATACTGCCCAAGCTTGGCAAATAAATTAAATCGAAAAATGTATTTATAAATTACAAGAAAATTACTTTAAAAACGTAATAAAATTGATGACAAAAAAAAATGTAAGCAGTTAATAAATCTTGATAAATATTGATGTTCGACGACGATGATGCTTCAACGTGTCATTCTGTGAATAGTGAAGGAAACATTCGATTTCACAATCTACAGTGTGTGCCTTTTTGTTCAAATCGTTGAATATGAAGTGAGATGGGAAACGGTTTCAAGGATATATTTGATTCCTTCGTTCCGTTGCACAATTACGAATGTGTCGGATTCGATAATAATATATTTAAAGATTGATTGTAGTTTTAAGAGGTGCTAAAAATAAGTTTTACTATATTGCATAGTTGAAATATACTCCTGAAATTATATTTTTTATTTTTGTTGTTAGTAAATTTTTATTATTGATCTCTTGTTCTTTGCGAGAATTATTAAGTATAAAATAAATAACTTGTTTTCGTGAATTAAATATTATTGGTGGCAGGGTTATTTTTATCGTTGACGATCAGGAAATGGTGTCATTGTAAAAATAGCTTAGAAATTCTGCAGACAAGAACGGTTTTCAGCTTACGTAAGCCGCTTATACGTAACCTCTCGTTTTTTCATGTGTAAAATGAAACTCTGAGAATTACGGAAATGGCTTTGCATAAATTGAAACGGTACGTAGGATCGATAATAACGATCGTGATTTTTGCTCAAATCTTCAACGATCTAAAATTTTTTGCGTGAACGAAATAATAATTATATTTCGTAGCAAAATAAATAGTGTATTTACCCAATGCGTATTATAAAAATTTTGAAATAATAAACTCGTGGTATTTTTTCGTTATGGAAAAACACAATTTTGAAATCATCACAAGTTTTTTTTATTTCAAAATGACGCGAATTCTTTTTGCTCGATAAAAAATGTTACACTGGATAATTTTTCGATTTAATCGATACTTTACCCAGTTCTGTCGAATCCATATGGAAGCAGTCGAATTTTCATTTATACAAGTTCACATAGGCAAAAATTGTTGGTAATTTAATTTAAAAACGGAGTGTCTGCTCGTCCAGCGACTTGCGAGTGTGTGTGGTGCGTTTGGCGTGTTTGAACGTCCATTTTGTTTGCGTGAAGATAACGGTAGATAAAAAAAAACAATAGTGGTGAAAATAACGATAGATAAGAAAAATAGTGGTGAAAATAACGATAGATAAGAAAAATAGTGGTGAAAATAACGATAGATACGAAAAATAGTTGTGAAAATAACGATAGATAAGAAAAATAGTGGTGAAAATAACGATAGATAAGAAAAATAGTGGTGAAATATAAAATCAAAAAATCTCTGACAACAATCGATTTGTAAAAAATCGTATAGATGTGCGGTGATACCAAAAGCTATAGTATGACTGCATGAAGAAAACGGGCATTTTTTTGCGTTAAGATAACGGTAGATAAAAAGGAATATCTGCGTTCGGAAATGCGACCATGCGAACGTATTCACAAATTCTGGCTGGCAGCTGGAATCACCATTATAGGCTTACTCTATGTTTTATTTCCAATATTGTATGATCCGGATCTCTATTCGTGGCCCTTGAAGAGATTTAATATTTATATTAAAACGGACTCGAACGCATCTGATCTTTTCAATGGAACGACAAAGAAAATTTTATTCTGGAATACGATGTTCGGTGACGAAACATTTTACTTCGGCAAGGGTGACATATTTAAAAAATGCCATGGTGTCGCGAGAAATTGTTGGGCAACGCATAAACGTTCGGAAATCGTTGATTTCGATGCTATCCTCTTCCATGGCAGTCAGCTGAGTATTTTCGATTTACCCTCGACGAGAATTAAACGACAGAATTACGTTTTTGTGAATCTCGAGAGTCCGGAAAATCGTCCTATATCCAGTTCTTGGTTCGACGAAGGTTATTTTAATCTCACAATGACGTACAGACTCGACAGTGATTTCATCTGGTCTTACTCGGATGTTCGATCATTGGAAGACGGAAAAGTCGTTGCACCGAGACTTGATTCTGTCTGGCATACGAGACTTTTCAACGATACAGGTGAATTTTTCAGCTTGAGTTATTTTCACTTTTCCAAATTTATTATGCAAGATAAATTGTAGGTAGACAATAATTACCAATCAATGTATATGAGTGCGAAATGCGTAAAAAATGTTTTGCTATCGTCAGTCCGCAGTTTTTTTTAACCTACAGGATGGGCAAAAACCAATAATTTCTCTCGTTTAATTATTCTTACGGGACCAATAATTTCTCGCGTTTAATTATTCTTTCGGGATTCAACCACATCAGATGCATTGACGTTTAAACGTCGAGCGACTGACAACTTCACCATCTCATCGTCTATTTTTATCTCGTTTGTCCAATTTTTTTTTCAGTTCAACCATTAGAATGATCACGAAAAATTTATACCGATCGATTTTATGTCGAGACGAAGCGAGTGAGAAATATTTCCTTTTATTTTTTGCTGTGTTCGGTTAGTCCACGTGCCTTCGTTATAAATGCACATTTATTATTATTGTAGCATTTGAATATATCTATCAGACGAGCATTAATTGAAGTAAACGAGATGACACCAGGTCAACCGAGAAAATTAGTTTGGTCCATCCACTCTTAGTTTTCTTTTTTTTCCTTCGCGATACTTAAATTATTCTCTTGTCTATTTGCAATGGCATCGTACCTGTATCAAAGGCGGAAGCATTTTGCCGGAACCAAACGCGCAAGTCTGCCCGGTGAACCCATAGACTCGGGTGCAGATTTTTGGCTCGAGGCCATCAATGACAATGTCTATCCGGCACGAGCAAACTTCGTTGCAACCTTTTACCAAGCTGTATATTCTATACTTAATATATATATATATATATATATATATATATATATATATATATATATATATATGGGTAATTCCATGTCAAATCGACCAATGGTTGGAATCGACTCCTTTCGATTTGGATGAATTTTGGTCTGAAGTTTCCTTTTATCATAAAACAAAGTCCTGCCGAAGGAAAAAAAATATATTTTTTTTTTCAACAGTGATGCAAAATTCAAAATGGCAGTTTTTCAAGTTTATTTTTTGAATATTTCAAAAACTATTACAGTTACAGGGATGGGCCTGAATTTGTTCTAAAGAGGGCCTCATTTCTCTTTCTTAACCTCGAAAAAATAAGAGTAATATTAACTTGTATTATTGAAAAGTAATTTTAAGATTTATGTAATATATCGAATTATTCTTTAATTTGCATTGTTCGCATTCTACTTTATAGCAGATCTCAGAGGTAGAGGGAATTTGCACGAGGCATTGGAGGAGGTGAAAAATACGTTGGACAGGAAAAAATCCCTGAAAGTGCGAAAAAATAAGAGTAAGACTGCCATTTGGTTTGTGAGCAATTGTCGATCCAAGAGCAAACGGAAGAAATACATTGACGCGCTTGCTAGGTACGTTGATGTCGACATTTACGGAAAGTGTGGCAAGGAAACTGGATGCCCTCCTGATAGGGACTGTTTTCGCGAAGTAGTGGAGCCCCATTACTATTTTTATCTGTCCTTCGAGAACAGCATGTGCCAGGATTACGTGACCGAGAAGCTTTATACAGCTTTAAAGTAAGATTTTTTTAACTAAATTATCTCGTTTACACGCACTAATTCGATTTTCGTGAAATTACAAAATTCTCCATAAGTTTTATAATATTTGCAAAAATTTTACAAAATCATTGTCTGATATTCGATATTCGATTGAAGCCAAAATAACGGCTAATGAAAAGTGTAGAAAGAGGGGAAAGTGCGTGCGCAGCTCGCGCGGCGATATGACAATTTAATGCAGAAAAACAAGGGTGCGCAGCGGTGCTCGCATACTATAATATGTATAATATTTGTATACGTATGTATGTAATTTAGAATACATGTATATATATATATATATATATATATATATATAGCATATATAGCATATATGTACATAATATAAATTGTATATGTACGTACGTTTTCCCTGCTGTGTACGAGACGAGTTCAATGCACCTAAGTGTGAACAGCAGCCGAGAGAGCCTATAACGTCCTCTCAATGCTTCTCTGGTTCTACTTTCACTGGAGCCCCCCCACCCTTCCATGTGCATAATTTCATACATTATCTCATTCTCGTATCATATACAATGTTTGTATTTAAACTTCAAAAGGCATTTAAGCGAATAACTGGCCAATAATAATTGAAGAAACATTTTCGTTGTTAAGGGTTGAAAGGTGTACAGGTGCTGATTATGATGGCTCTTTTGAGCCATGGAGACCGTGTTCCAAGTCATCTCAAAAAGCTTTTAACGAATGAAGATACGAGAGTGAAGTTATAGTTGTTTTATGCGGACGAGTCATACAATGTTCATATACACCGATGATAAAATAAACAATTTTATCTTCTAAACAGTCTTATTGCTATTGACTAAAATGTGTTGACTGATTCTCTTGCAGATGGGATTGTAATATAGATAACACATCGTTAAATATAGATTCAAGATGATCTAACTCCGATAATTTATCGTTTGAGAAAAAACTTCCGGTAGTTATTTCTTGCCGTCCAATGGTCAAATAAGAAAATCGATTATTCGTTACTGCGTTTAGTTATGAGCTCTTGTGCAAAGAGAAGAGACGCCATGGTGCAAACAAATGGCTCCGTGCTGGCACACACACGGGACGCGATAAATTTTCACAGACCACGCTTCAGGACTTGCCCATATGTACGGGACTTTTGCCATGGAACACCGAGAGCCAATTTGTTTTCTTGAGCGAAAGAGAGAGAGAGAGAGAGAGAGAGAGAGATGAGAAGCGACCACCCAATAAAATAGCAAAGAGACATGGGAGTGACATTTTTAAATCCTTTATTTCTGTTTAGATTCAAACTGGCACTTGACTCGTTTTTAACGTATGCTCTGAGCAGAACGAACAATAATGTACACTCATCAGTTACTCATCATGTGCCATGCAGCAACATTTTTTTACATTTGATACATTTTTACATTTATTAATTTATAAAAAAAGAATTTATTACTATTTCTTGATGGCTGAACTTGCTTAGTGCCCCATATACGCAATAACATATTTTTTCTGAGTAACAATGTAAATCAATATACAGAGAAAACAGGTTAGTTGGGAGAACCAACAATTGCTCAGCTCAACTAATTATATGCTAAAAAATAATGCTTTCAATTAATTAATTGATTAGATGTCGTAATTTTTGGTTCTCTCAGCTAACGTCTTTTCTCCTTCCAGATTTTCCCAAAGATCAATTTATTAGTCATTAATCTTCTCACTTATGTCATTTTACTTCGCAATCAAATGTACTAGAGATATAATTTTTTGCAATCATTATCGGACTTTAATATTTCACATGTAGACACTAGTGAACAAATTGGCACAAATCATGGACTATTTTGTACTTCCTAAAATTATTTTCTCTTTTAAAAATCATGTTTTGTTCCAAGTAATTTAAGGTGCTGCTAAAAACCTATTTTCTCGCTTTTGAAAAATTTGCATGGTGCTATCCCATTCGTACTCGTGCGTTTGTCGTCCGTAATGGGACTTGCCTCAATGAAAAGGGGAATATAATTAGCTGCTTAATATTTAAATTGAGGTTAATAATGATTAGTGATGAATTTCAATGACTTTACGAATTAATGTAGCAAATTTAGTCAACTTCAGCTATTTTCGCTCATGTGTACAATATCTTGAAGCTGAAAATCCAAATGTAATTTCAAATGTTACAAGTAACCCTTTATTCTTCGTATTTTTTTTTTTTTTTGCAGATACGACGTGGTGCCCATTGTTTACGGTGGAGCGAATTACAGTCTGTTCGCTCCACCGAGATCGTACATAAATGCTCTGGACTTTGATAGCCCGAGGGAATTGGCGATATACCTGAAGAGACTGATTGCCGAGCCCAGCGAGTACAACAAGTATTTCGAGTGGAAAAAGAGCTACGAAATTGTGAATTCTATAAATCGTGTAATTTGCCAATTGTGCGAGTACCTTCACGTGAACAACAGAGAGAAATTTTATTCATCTCTTTCGGCCTGGTACCAAAACGATAAGTGCCCATTGCAACAAGAATTGAAAAGTTTATCTTATCTGACGAAGAAGGATTTAAAACATCAACGACGACAATAAGCACTGACGAATTTTTCAATTATACTGTGTGATCGCAAGTGTCGAAAGTAATTACCAAAACAAATATTTATAAAAATATATACGTAAATATGTATAAGTGTGTACACATGCATATTTATACGAATTTATTTATTTATCGTATTTATATGTACGCAGATAAATCAAACATATTTTCCAACTGTGATACGACGCTCTTGCAGATTCAAGCATCGAGTCCTAATATTAATGATGAAAAACGTTGCTATACAACAAATGATATACTTAAAAAACCTGTCAAGATCGCATATTAATATACGGTCAATTTTTTTTTTTTCTATTTATAGACTAACCGTTACTACTAGTTTTATTTTATTTTTTCATTGTAACCGCAGTACTTTGTGCGTACATTAATTAAAAATTAGAAAACAACATTAGGAAATGATCGAGTCATATTATGCGGGTAATTGTCATTCAGCCAAGTGCATTGGGAAAAATCTCTTGAATCTTAACTCGAAGTAGTGGCTTGTTTTTTGTCCAGTGGTCATTGTCAAGCCTAAAACAAATCATACCAGAGGTTTATCATTCCATTATCAGTAAATAAATTATCTAGCCAAATAATTTGTTTGTATGTCACCACGATAAACATCGATCACAGAAGATCATAAGAAAACGAAAAAGAAAACTAAGCCAAACAATCGAATTACTCATTTAAGCTGAAATAAAACTTGAAACTTTCACACATTTAGCGATTTCCTTTTAAAATCCCTTTATATAATATTCCTTAAGCTGTTATTCGAATTCTTATTAAATTTAAAATATTCAATAATCTTTACATTCTTCAACCCAAACAATTGAATTACTGATTTAAGAAGAAATAAAACTTACAACTTTCAAAAATTTGTCGACTTCCTTTTAAAATCGCTTTTTGTAATATTCCTTATGCTGTTATTCGAATTCTTATTGAATTTAAAATTTTCAATAATCTTCACATTCTTCAACCCAAACAATCGAATTACTCATTTAAGAAGAAATAAAACTTAGAACTTTCAAAAATGTGTCGTCTTCCTTTTAAGATCACTTTTTGTAATATTCCTTATGCTGTTATTCGAATTCTTATTGAATTTAAAAATTTCAATAAACTTCACATTCTTCAACCCAAACAATCGAATTACTCATTTAAGAAGAAATAAAACTTCGAACTTTCAAAAATGTGTCGTCTTCCTTTTAAGATCACTTTATGTAATATTCCTTATGCTGTTATCCAAATTCTTAAATGTTGAAAAATCTTCACAATAATAGAGACGAGTGGAGGAAAGAGTGAAAAAAAAGTAAGGAATGGAGAAGAGCTTTGATGTGTCTCCTGTGTAGGACATATAAGAGGACGAGCTTAACGGAGTCGGTACAGACTCGAGAGACCCGCGTCCTCTGCTGCTGGCACATGGCGACGTGTCGTGTCACTTGAAAACTTGGTTCGACCGAAGTTTATCCCCAGGGGTGATAGGGACGTGCGTATATATATATATATATATATATATATATGCATAAAGAACATAATATAGAGACGATTGTACATTAAAGTGGTTTGAAATAATCCGAAGCATTGGAATAAACTTGTAATGGTGAAAAAAAAATTATCTCATCACCTGAAATGTATTTCCTCTTTTTATATTTTAAAATTACTGGCCATCTTCTGCTATCAGCGCAGGGTTGATCGCGTCAAATTGATTTTCCTAATTATCTTGTTGCTCAAACCACCTCGGAAGCAATAATCAACGTGTATATGAGTACAGTTCGTCGCCTAAACTTTTTCATAAAAATCACTGACAACGATCACTTATTGCCAGTTTTTAAGGGTAAAAATGACTTGTTCTGAGACTCTGCCAAGTCTCCAGATTTAATGGCCATTTCTCAATGGTTTCCTATAACAATTCAGAATTACTAGGTGGAGAAGAATCAAGGTTAGTATTTATATAAAATGTGGACATGTTTCCCAGTAATTGCCATCAATCTCCTCTTTTGATGAATTTTACTCATTATTACTGAGAGGCGCTGCAACATTGCGACATTTTCTGCAGTCTCGTATGAAAACCAACCGCACTGCCATATGAAAAAATATTTTTCTGGTTTACTTTGCCGTTCCAGACAAGAATTCACATTGCGCTTCGTCAATAAAGCTTGCCGTGAGGCGCACTGTGACCGATAACAAAATCCGTACAATTTTCTGAGGCAAGAAAAGCCTGAGAAGAACGATGCAATGCTCGTTGCAGCCCTCGATCTCCGGGGACTAGCTGGTCTCAAGTCGATTAGCGGAAGGAACAATTAACGTTTCCTAGAAAACTACTAGAAGAGTCGAGAGTTTTCTCGATTCAACGTCTTTTCTTGCGCTTCTTTCTTTCTCTCTTTTTGCCCCCTTAGCTCGATCAGTACGCGTTCTTGACTTCTCGTTATTCCATTCTAGTCTGTGTGTATGTCGCTGGAGTGAGACCATTCACACAAATCCCTAAGGAGCAACACCGCTCACTGCGATGTACACAATTCGGCGAATGAAAGTCCAGTCGTTGCTTTTTTATTTATTATAGATAACTGCTTTTTGAGAATAGATAAGATAGAGAAAAGTATAAACTTTTTCTTTCTCGAAGCCTACAACATAAAGAAAAGAAAAGATTATATTCTTCCCCCGGAGAACACGATATTCTTTCTCATTTTTTGCCCACATTTACAATCCTCTCTTGCCTATGCATGGGGCCAAAAAAATAAATTTAGTTACTAATAACTCGCATAGTAACATTTTCTCAACAGTTGGTAGCAGAAAGGACGAGGTCGACACATTATCGAGGTTAAATATCGTCCATGTAAGGCGATATATACAGGATCAAACCAAAAGACATCTAAAGACTCTCTCATGATTCCTCGATCATACGAGCTATATCGAGGGAAAATGCCCAACTTTTATCAATCAACGACTGCAGTATTTTATATTTCCGATTTTTTTATTTTGGCGAAACAAAAGGCTAGACACAATTTATCCTCAGGATATAGATAACTGCTTTTTGAGAATAGATACGATAGAGAAAAGTATAAACTTTTTCTTTCTCGAAGCCTACAACATAAAGAAAAGAAAAGATTATATTCTTCCCCCGGAGAACACGATATTCTTTCTCATTTTTTGCCCACATTTACAATCCTCTCTTGCCTATGCATGGGGCCAAAAATATAAATTTAGTTACTAATAACTCGCATAGTAACATTTTCTCAAGAGTTGGTAGCAGAAAGGACGAGGTCGACACATTATCGAGGTTAAATATCGTCCATGTAAGGCGATATATACAGGATCAAACCAAAAGACATCTAAAGACTCTCTCATGATTCCTCGATCATACGAGCTATATCGAGGGAAAATGCCCAACTTTTATCAATCAACGACTGCAGTATTTTATATTTCCGAATTTTTTATTTTGGCGAAACAAAAGGCTAGACACAATTTATCCTCAGGATATAAATAACTGCTTTTTGAGAATAGATAAGATAGAGAAAAGTATAAACTTTTTCTTTCTCGAAGCCTACAACATAAAGAAAAGAAAAGATTATATTCTTCCCCCGGAAAACACGATATTCTTTCTCATTTTTTGCCCACATGCACAATCCTCTCTTGCCTATGCATGGGGACAAAAATATTAATTTAGTTACTAATAACTCGCATAGTAACATTTTCTCAACAGTTGGTAGCAGAAAGGACGAGGTCGACACATTATCGAGGTTAAATATCGTCCATGTAAGGCGATATATACAGGATCAAACCAAAAGACATCTAAAGACTCTCTCATGATTCCTCGATCATACGAGCTATATCGAGGGAAAATGCCCAACTTTTATCAATCAACGACTGCAGTATTTTATATTTCCGAATTTTTTATTTTGGCGAAACAAAAGGCTAGACACAATTTATCCTCAGGATATAAATAACTGCTTTTTGAGAATAGATAAGATAGAGAAAAGTATAAACTTTTTCTTTCTCGAAGCCTACAACATAAAGAAAAGAAAAGATTATATTCTTCCCCCGGAAAACACGATATTCTTTCTCATTTTTTGCCCACATGCACAATCCTCTCTTGCCTATGCATGGGGACAAAAATATTAATTTAGTTACTAATAACTCGCATAGTAACATTTTCTCAACAGTTGGTAGCACAAAGGACGAGGTCGACACATTATCGAGGTTAAATATCGTCCATGTAAGGCGATATATACAGGATTAAACCAAAAGACATCTAAAGACTTTCTCATGATTCCTCGATCATACGAGCTATATCGAGGGAAAATGCCCAACTTTTATCAATCAACGACTGCAGTATTTTATATTTCCGATTTTTTTATTTTGGCGAAACGAAAGGCTAGACGCAATTTATCCTCAGCAGACGGTTGAGCATCATGGAAATGTGCTCTCATTTTTGGTGAGAGCAATCGGAAAGAAACGTAATTTGGATTAGATGAGAAGAATTCGTCGTTTATCCGATGAGTCTGTTAATATGCAGGATGGTCGGAGGAAGCAACGCATAGTTTGCATGGATCATGGTGGGTTCGAAACCAACCAGGACAAGAGAACTACGTTTTGTTGAGGTGTCTCGAAGCTTTGGCCGGAAGGGGGTTAGCAAAAGCAGTTTATTCCCATCAGTAACACCTACGGCTATTTTCCGGCTACCCTGATGCTGTCGTGCATTCTTTCCATCCCTTTTTCGCCACTCTCTCTCTCTCTCCCTCCCCCTCGCGCCTTTCTACTCTTCGCCTCTCTTTCTAAAGCTATTCCAATCTCTTTTCTTCTTTCTCGTATTTTTTTTATCTATCTGTCTCACTTTGCCAAGAGCAGCAAAGCCAAAGCAAGAGATTCCATCATCTTCTTTCTCACTTTTCTGAATCAACCGCTGCTTCCACCACACTACTTCCATGTGTATTCCACGCTCTGTAGCGTATCTCGTGAGAGGCAATAAATATCGGAACTGAAGGGAGACTGGAAAAGCTCGCCACATCGCACCGGCAGAAAGGGAGTAGGAAAAAAGAAGAAAGAAGACATAGAGGTAAAGTGAGCGCAGCAGAGGATCGAATAAGGATAAAGAGAAATTACAGGCCTTTCGGATGCACTCCCCCCCACCTCTCTCTCTCTCTCTCTCACACACACACACACACACCTTTTTCCTCTGTGAGGCTCTCTAGGCGTCGCCGAGAGAGCTTCATCCTCCTCTTCTCATCCCTGGCACACTTCAACTCCCGCTGCTGATGCCACTCGTAGTTGCTCACTTTCCAGTTCGCTCTAGTCTAGCCCTCTTAATATTTCTTCTCTTCTCAACCCTCTTTCGTTGCTGCAAATGATTCTTCTTCACTCCTTAGCACTGACTGGAGTGGCAGGAAGATATTGTTGGTTCTCCACCCGTTAATATTACTATTGCATTCGCTTATCTTTTCTGTTTTTTTTTTTAATTTTATTTCGCATTCTCTGTCTTCCATTCCAATTGCTGTTCTCATCGTTTTTTATTCTTGTCCTTCTAGCAGACAGGATTTCTCTTGCATTTGATTTTTCTAGCCAATTATATTTTCCGACACAATAAAAATTATCATACGTTGATTTATCGTTGTTTCGTAATTTTCACACCAGCGCTAAAAATATTCCATTATTTTTAGCGTGGCAGATAAGATCGAAGAAATCGTATATTGGGGTAGACATTTTTTTATATTTTTACATAATCGACGAACAGTTGCAAATTCAAAAATCCACACGTTATTTTTATTATGAAAAAAACCATTTTTCGATCACCTAATTATTTTTTTCATTTCTTATAAACAATTTATTCAATTCTTAATGTATTTTTTTCCCCTGAGATTATTGCCGATTTTTTAATATCGATATCTCAGGTGAGATGACGCCCTTAATGGGTCAATGGCTCGATATTCCTCTAATGAGAAACAAAAATGAAACAGTTTTAAGGATAATTGCATGGCTTTTGAAGATTTTCGAGATAATTAATTTAGAATGCTGTGTAATATTTTGAATTGCCTGAAGAGAGTGCGATCTGCTATTGCCCAACTACTAATATAATTATATTGACTCATTAAATATTGTGGACTGACTCTCGCAAATTTACTTTTGTGCAAGAGCCGGTCAATTTCATAAATATTGGTGTGCCGAAATATTCTTAAAAGGATACGAGAGAGTTCTTGCTTGCATGTACAGTGGGTAAAATGAAGGTGAGAAGAAAAGGGAACCGCAGGGATAAAGCGGTGGGTAGTTTATGATATACACACACACACACATATATATATATATATATATATAGTCTCTTATAGTGTACTTCGTAGTATAGTTTGCCGCAAAAGCTCATAAACAAGCGACGACGACGACCATCATGGGCGAAGCGCATCAGCAGCCACTATACCAGCAACGAGATAGAAAGAGAAAGAGAGATAGATCGATTTTTCAATTAAACGTCCTCTAGCATATATATATATTGTATATCCGGAGGCCAGAACCGTCGATGTCTACATACTATACACTGATCGTTCTCATCGTCGTCTATACGTTCTCGTCGTCCTTTTACCGGTGTAGAGGTAGCCCTCCAGCTCGTATAGATTTCACTACGATTCGCATAAATTCGCGCTTCCCCTCCTCGCTTGAGTTTCCCTCGTCGTCATCTTCACTGAGCGGATGGGTATCTAGGCTCCCATTCAGTTTATCAGCAATAACTTCGGGTCTTTCATATCTCGCCAATAATTTCACCTCGAGAGTGCAAGGAACGAGGGTGAAGAGAGAGAGAGAGGGTGAGGGGGTAAGGGGTAAGGGGCGAGGGGTGAGGGGTGAGGTCAAAACCAATGGACTAAAGCGGATGCAGGGCTGGGTGGGCGCTGGTTATTCGTGGTGCTCTCCGAGCTCATACAACCAGCGGAGAATTCATCTCGCTCTATATCTTGCCTCTCTTCGTATGCCACAAACTTTTCGTTCTTTCTCTCGATTTTCAAACTCACTCGATTCCACTATCGCCCATGCATGATATGGTATATAGGTGTATCATATAGATATATGAATGTGTATATATATATATATATATATATATATATATATATTTACTTATAGAGCCAGAAGACCAAGAACTGAGAGAAAATTTATGCAGAACATAAAAATGTCCCTTGAGTTTATATATAGGAAAATTGTGAGAAGGGGGACGTGAAAGGCATTTCAATAAAATCTTGTCTCCAAAAAAGTATAGCCACTCTTGCCCAATGGGCCGTTCAAAGTACCCAGATATGCGGGTATGAAGAAAGGAAACCAGCCGTCTCCGGTCAACGAGTTGGCCGCTACACACTCATGGTTCGTTGGATCTCCAAAAACCTTTTATCTCGCTTGGATAAGATGAGCCTGAACCCATGCACGTTTCTTTACTCGATGTAGATGTGGATCAGAGGTGATAAAAATTTAATCGAAATATTCGTATTAACTTGCGATCGCTCGAGTTATGGACATTTTCGAATTGTACTCAGGCTCTTCCTAAATCCATCGCCCTATTCGATGAAAAATTAAAACAATATTGACCATTTTTACATCTACTGAAAAATTTTATCCAGAGACAATTTTTTTAAATATTTCGTCTACGAATCAACCAACCACAAATTTTGGTCTTGAATAGTTTTTGTTTAGGAACGATGAGCATCCCAGGCTTTGTACAAACTTTCCTCCAGACTGTTGTGTTTGACGTCAATTTATTTTTGCTTGGAAGTTTGTCTCGCAAGCACTAAATTAATCGGGGATAAAGGAATAGCAAAAGTGTGAGATACGAGTTGCACACTGTGAGAGAATATTGAAACGATGCGGTGGTTACACAAGAGAAACATCGTACTGGTTTAATGTACGAGACAGTGTAATGAATCTAGACTGATACAGTTTAAGGCTGGCCGAGCCCCAACATGTTGCCTACTTTTTTATTGTGACGCGGAAATTTTTAAGGTAAACAAAACTTAATGGAAATATCCACATTAACTTTCCATCGTTCACTGGGCATTGTCGGATTGTGCCTAGGCTCGCCGTAAATCCTTTGCCCTATTCGATGAAAAATTAAAACAATATTGACCATTTTCACATCTACTGAAAACTTTTATCCAAAGACAATTCTTCTAAAATTTCGTCTACGAATCAACCAACCACAAATTTTGGTCTTGAATAGTTTTTGTTTAGGAACGATGAGCATCCCAGGCTTTGTACAAACTTTCCTCCAAACTGTTTTGTTTGAGGTCAATTTATTTTTGCTTGGAAGTTTGTCTCGCAAGCACTAAATTAATCGGGGATGAAGAAATAGCAAAAGTGTGAGAAACGAGTTGCACACTGTGAGAGAATATTGAAACGATGCGGTGGTTACACAAGAGAAACATCGTACCGGTTTAATGAACGAGAAAGTATAATTAATCTAGACTGATGCAGTTTAAGGCTGGCCGAGCCCTAAACACGTTGCGTACATTTTTATTGTGGGGCGGAAATTTTCATCACGTCCCTGAGGAGTTTGACGTCGATGCGAGGCATTGAAAAAGGATCTTTTTTTTTATCTACAGGGGCCAAATATTGGGGAAAAAATACGCGATTACTAATTATGAAAAATAATATATTTATTATTGAAGTTCTTTGAAGAATTTTCTTCACTTTAATTTAAATTTACTTGAAATTTGATACTTAAGGGGTTTGTCGGATCACTAAGTACCTGAATTCAAAATTTATAAATTACTATTAATAAATAAAATGATTATTATATAATGTGTCGATTGAAAATGCTGGACGAAAATGGAAAAAAGTTACTTTGATTTGGATGAAACTCGATACTCGAGGGGTTTTTGAGGTCACTAATTGCGAATCAAACATAAAATTGAGAAATTCTAAATAGGGGTCGCGAATATAACAGACCAAAATGTAAAAGTGTCTAGAGCTTTCGATAAAATTTAGCCTGAAGCTGGCTTAACTTATCGATAAATTTAATCGCATTTTGAGACTTTTCGATATTCATGTATTTTTTAAAATAAAGGATAAGGCGTCCATGTACCATGTGACCATCATGCTTTGCGGTATGCAGCCCAGTAGAGTCAATATATTTTGCTCGTGTTTATGTGAGAGTGTAGGATGCAGCAACCAAGGTAAGGCGTGCACAGCATCTCAGGATAGTTAACCAGCAGGAGAAACTTCAAGTCTCATGTTGGTTATTGGTACAGTACAGACGTTGGTGGAGTGCGCAAGTGCATAACATGGTGAACTAGAAGGAAAGCCTCCCCAGCACTTTGGGACAGGATTTATAGGGCGTTAAACCAAACTCTCGACTAAACAACCTTTTGGGTTATCGTTCGCCTACCAGGTTCTCTCCAGACTCCCTCTTACTGCGATTCCGATGCATCTTGCCGCTTGCTATGCTTCGGCTTATGCGGCTTTTGTTTGTACTGGGCGAACTCACGCTATGATGCAACGTGACACGTTTATTATTAGTGTTTTTGCAGAATCAATCATGCCGATAATTTCAAACTCGAGTTTATAAGATTTCGCAAATTAATCGCGGTTGAAAGTTGGTCCTGTCAATTTAACGTATCGTGAAAGTTTCATATCAGTTATCGATAGTTCTGCTGAGGAATTGAAACTCAAAACCAAGAGAACGTAAATAGGCAAAGTTTTAACTTTGGATCAAAAATGGACGTATGCAACGTAAACTTTTGAACCAATGACCTTTTTGAGCAGGTCCACAAAATCTCTCACTGTTGGGAGGTCCCAATAGTTGGGATGACTGTTGGGAGGTCCCAATAGTTGGGACGAATGTTGGGAGGTTCCAATAGTTGGGATGACTGTTGGGAGGTCCCAATAGTTGGAACGACTGTTGGGAGGTCCCAATAGTTGGGATGACTGTTGGGAGGTCTCAATAGTGATTCAACGAGCCAGCCAGCGCCCAGCTAGCCGATCACCATCTGAGCATCGAAAATAGCACGGAAGTTTCCTCCCAAGTCGAACACCGATCACTCATCTATCACTGTTAAGTATTTCGGGCAATAATTTATTAAGGTGATGAGGCCCCAAGCCACCAGGATTACATAAAAACACAAAAAATTGGGCTCAGTCGGTAATCGAACCCCGACACTGCGCTCCTTTTGTCGTGCTTATTTCCGCCGAAATTGAATGCGGTGCAGAGTGTGACATTATTTCATGCGTGTATTACGCGTTAAGCGCGACAAAAAGTCAATGAAATATATCAGCAAACATGTTTTATACCGGTAAAATATTCATGACCGATGCTTGGACGCCAACCGTTTGTACAAACTCATGAGCAGCCAACTACTAACGGCTGGCTGTCCTGATACCTTTAGTCTGCAGTGGTCTTCCGTCAATCGTTTTATGACGAGCATGTAGCAAGACAAGTTTCCGAACAGTTCTGACCCACGTCGAGGCCCAATGCACGTCGTTCGCCAAAGCCAGACAACTCTCTCTATCTCTCTTTCTCTGTTGCGCCGTGCGAGTGGAATGTTTCGGACTCCATTACTTGAATTGGATTGGGAATAGCCGGGAGGTCCCTAAACACCCCCTCATATTTTGGACAAACACCATCATCTCAATCTCTATACCAGAGAGTCTCACCTTCCTGCTTGCTATATACGCGCATATAAATCTTAGCTCGTCCAAACGACGGAATATCACTCGGTCTCCTCGGTCCTCGAGTATGATAATAAGTACGACTGAGAATTCTCATGACAATACTATCTTGCACCATTTCCTAATTTTTATTATCAATTTTTTTTTTCTCCCTGGCCATTTTTTTACGGTCCCTAAACACCCCCTCATATTTTGGACAAACACCATCGTCTCATTCTCTAACGACAAGTACGACCGAGAATTCTCATGACAATACTATCTTGCAACATTTCCTAATTTTTATTATCAATTTTTTTTTCTCACTGGGCATTTTTTTTTAGTTTTAGGTTTCTTTAGTTTTGATCTGTCATTAGTGTTAAATGGAGTATTGCAACTCCATGATTAATCTCAATTTCCATCCTACGTCATAGACGAGAATATGGACATTTATTTCATAAGGGTTGCTCACTCGGTTATAACTTTTTTCGGGCGAATATTTTTATTCCAATGATTGATAAGATGATTAGATAGAATTATCGTCGTAGGACTCAATTTCACTAAGCTATTGAAGAAAGTTTTATCGAATAATCGTTTTATTTCAAACATTTCTCGGAATTGCCGGTGAATGATGAAATTTGTTTTCGACGACCGAGCAAAGGTCGCTAGAGCTGCTCAGAATAGTGCAATAAAGTTCTCGCTCCCTTGTCGTTTTTTCCGTCTTTATTCACACTCTTTCGGCAAGGAATCAGTCGAAAATACTGGAAAATGTGGAATATACGAAAGGTTCAATTTGAGCGAGCGCAAAGATCGGTCCAGATGATTTCTCGTTCGTTCGAGAGCTTCAAATTTAAACAAGTGGAGAGGGGAAATAGTACTATCGAATAGAGAGCAAGGGTCGGGATAGGGGTTCGCGATTCCAAAGGATATATACTCGTCTATGTAGGGCATGAGTTCGCCTCGGGGTCGTCGAGCTCACCCTCGCCTTTCCTCGGAACGTATACCAACGTGCTCAGCTTCGATAGGGTGGAAACATATGGTGTCGATTGACAGAACGGCCACCGTTTTTCCGTTCTATGAAGCCCGAGTTATGGTATATTATGTCATCGTACCTACATATATATATACATCATACAATATCACTCCCCCTTTGCATTCTCAATTTACAAGAGAAATCTCAATTCACATAAATATCTCTGAATTCATTCTCAATTCCAATAACTTATTTTACACTCGATTGAACCTATTATTCGTTTTGTGTAAGAAAATATTTTTAAAAAAATATATAAATCCATTAACCATTTCAGTACCATCAGTACCAGTTCTAATATTAATCCATTACAGTACGAGTCTTTGAAGCTGCAACTTCGAATAAAGCACCAGAACGTTAATGAACAATAAAAATTTCTGTGATTTTCGTGCATAAAGAAAAAAAATAGTAAGGATTTTCTCCAATGTCGGACAATAATCCATCGAATTTCCCAACGTCAAGTAAAATCGTGCAGTTTGCTAATGCTGAAAAATTTCACCATTTACAGAATGAGCCACGTGTAATATCGGTAAAGTGCCCGATAACTCCGTATACAAAGTACAAATACAGGACAATGCATTATTGAATGCAAAACGTGAGAGTGTCCATGCTGTGTATTATGTCTCCTCGCACTGAGCCGTGAAAAGCGCGGCGAGTTCTTTGTCCAATGCAAACTTTTTTTTTCCATGAGCATTGCCCGATGCATAAAGGAAGGAAAAAAGAAACAGAATGAGAGCAGCGGATTAAAATGAATATAAAAGGAACAATGCAATAGCCAGTGTAAAGGTATGTTGACACAACGAATCGAGGAAGGGGGGGAAAAAATTAAACAACAGAAAAACTGAGAGAGAGAGAGAGAACTTAACCCAATCCAAAAAATTATACATTGCAAATTGTGGGTATCGTGGAAATACGAGCGGAATTTTTACGCAAGAACATCCGGTCAAATCGTGACGAGATTGTCGGTGTTTCTGTGTGGCGACATGGACCATTTTATACAATTTATTCTATAGTTTGTTCTCGGGAACAGTCCGCTTGTTTGTTGGCAGTTGTTTATGTTTCCTCATTGACAATCTTTATATATATATAAACCTGTGTGAGTCGCCCGCTATCAGTGCGGCTTTAACTAACCTATTGTGACGGAGTATATAAAGATTAGTTGATTGTTTTGTATAATAATGTTTGTAACAAACAATAATATTTATCATATAACAATTTAGACTGTGTAAAGTTATTTAAAAAAAATCGATTGTCACGTAACAATTCCATTGGAGCATTTTTATTAAGCAATATCTGTTCTTGTTATAGTTGGAAATGAATAAGTGAATTTTTTACAAAGACATATAACTAAATACGACTAATTTTTAATTCTTTCAGTGAGAAAAAAATTATAATCCCATTACTCGTAGTCTCATTATATCCATCTGTGAAAATTAAGTTTGGATTCGCTAATATATGAGATTAAAATAAATATTTCCGATGCCTCTTGTTCTTAAATTGAAAAGTGAGTAAAATTATCACAGAAATGAATTTTTTTTTTGTTTATTGAAGGTAAATTTTAATTTATGCTCGTGCGTAGGTATATGGGGCATTCCAGGCTGGGGAAACAAAATTTTGCGTGGGGCACTCCAGGTCCCTCGTTAAAAATCGTGCGTAGATATATGAGGCATTCCAGGCCCCACGTAAAAAATTAGGTGGCTGATTTAACGCGGAATGCCTCATATACAAATTGATTTCCCTTTCCATTTTGAGCCACTTGCCATCCCCTGGGACAGAGGAGGCTTCATTTCCTGATATTCAAATGTGCTCAAACATCATTCGCAGCAGCGAATGAGGTAGAAAGAGCCGCGCGCTGGGTTTGGGTTGCTATCTACAGTTACTGTTCGAGGGGGATAAGCCAACGGTCCGACGACATCGATGCGAGCTATATTATACCGAATCTCTTCCCATTTCTCGCACCGGGTTTCGCCGACGTTCTCTCCCCTCCCCCCCAACCCTCTTGGTAACGATGGTACACGCTGAAATGTGCAAATTGACATAATGCGACAGTTATGAAATCATAAAAGATGCAGACCATTTTTTTTAAAGGTATAATGAGAGAGAGAAAGAAAGAGAGTGAGAATCGTCAAAAATATATATACAATAAGGAGCAGATTGATCAGTATCGTATGCAAAATATACGCTGATCGTTATCTGCATCAATGTTATAAAATACGCAATCAATGATTGATTATTCGATCATTTATAATGCGAATTATAATGATATAGAAAAGGGACGATAATTTGTTCTCAATGTACGATGTAATTTGCACAATTTCCGTAATTATAGGCATTACTTATACAGGCACCGCAGTTCAATCAGATTTTCATTGATCGATTTTTTAAAAAGTTAATCGAATTAAATATTGAAATATCGATAGAATCGTCGCTGCTGACATCGAAAGC
The DNA here is from genome assembly GCA_963669185.1 of Dyspetes luteomarginatus. NCBI lineage: Eukaryota > Metazoa > Arthropoda > Insecta > Hymenoptera > Ichneumonidae > Dyspetes > Dyspetes luteomarginatus. The sequence continues at coordinate 13,470,590 of OY769903.1, read as the reverse complement.
ATTGATGAGTTTTTATTCGTTCTGTAATGATTTATTCTCTTCACGAGAATGAAGTTTTTAGGGCTCCGAAAATTATAATCGAATCAGCAATATTTTTGTCTGGATGATGATAATATTTTACACGAAAATTAATCATTCAATTAATTTACATTCGAAGTGAAGTTAAAAAAAAAAATGAGTACTCATAATTGACGTGTATACGTTAACGGGTATGGATCAATAAAAAAATTGCATCCCTCCAGACATTCAACCCCGGCGAACGTGGCGATGACAGCAAGTGCATTCAAGGGCTTCTCGCAGTGTACTTATGCGAGGTTGTGTGTGTTTTCGTTCGTTTGTGTCTCCTCTCTCAGAGCCATAACAACGACGATAAAAAGCATACGGGAAAAAAAAGGAAAAGTAGGTGGAAAGTACCAAAAGCATTTCGCTGGGTCACACGAGAGTCTCATCCAACAGTGAGCGAGTTCTCGAGGCACGGATATATACGCGAAGGTGGTAGAGGAACATCGCCGAGGGACGAGAAAGACACGTCTGGTTCTAACGATCGAGTTCGGGGACAATGGAGCCGACGCAACGTTGTTCAAGTTTTTATATATATTTATATTTGTATTGTGGCTGGTAAAGTTTTCTGCACCAGCCGCAATTCAGCGATAATAATTGTATTTTTTTTTTCTTCCATTAAAAGTACTATCGTCCAATTCAAATCGTGGAAAAGTTGATAAAATTCATTATTGTTTAAACTGACATCAGTAAAAAGATGTTCAGAAACAGATTTGTTTTTTTTGTTCGATTTTTTATTTCAGTAAGAACTTGAATTCAAGTCAATTCGAATTGGCTGTCACTAAAATAGCGATACTGTTACTGTGATAGTTTCCTTTTTTTTTTTATGGAATTATTTTCCACATTTTTTCAGTCATCATTATTAACAACTTTTCTGTCTATGTATTATTTTACCCCTACTTCGGCCATCAGAAAATTAATGAAAATATATGTAAGCGATATATGTACAAAAAATTATATTGTTAGTAATTAATTTCGTTAAATCGTGAGTCGACAATTTTTTTTTTTCAAATTACTTAACGATTTAATGACATTTTGTTAAAATTTTATCATGTTATTACGTTTATATATGCAGACATCGATATACATATATACATATATATGTGTGTCTGTGAATCATGCAAAGTAGAGAACGAAAGAGATTTGAGTTGAAAAAAAGGAAAACGAATAGAAAATAGAGAGGAATCTTCTATGGAAAAAAGATGGTGGGAGAAAATAAGTTGGTTGTGATAAATCAGGCAAAAAAGAGGTGGGGGGGTGAGAAGTAAGTGAAAACACACGGAGCACCCCCAGCAGCGACCAAGGGACTTCTTCACGACGTGGCTTGCTGTATAAAGTAAGAAAGGTAAAAAGGGTAGAAGAACGAGGAGCACGGAAAGTACCGAAGTGGAAAGGAGAGCTGAACGGCACTCTGTCCAGCTCACTGACGCTGGCAGGATTAAAAAAATGGGGGCTCTGTTTAAAAATGCTAATTAAGACATTTTATTCGGTCGAGATCTGGACGCCGAGCTCGTAGCTCTCTCTCGCTCTCCCACTCCCCCTTTTCTCCCTCTTTATTTTATTTTCTCTCTCTCTCTCTCTGGCAAGAGTGTCGGCGTGAATAAGGGAAGGAGATGAAAAATAACGTTGGGAAAGGATCTCGAGCTGGTAGAGACGCTCTTCATATCTTCGTGCAAAAGGTGCGTGAGGAACGGGCCTGCCCTCGAGCTTCTAATAAAACCATGAATACTTTAGAGAGCTGGTGAACCATCTTGAAAATGTTCAAGCTCTTGCACACCATTACTCCCATGTGTCGCTCGGGCAAGGCTCGGTTCCCTGGACTGTAAGATTTTTAACTCTAAAACAGCACACTGGGGTATTATCAAATCCACACGTTTTTCAACGTAAGGCATTCCTTCCTGAAAATCGCACACGAAAAACACTATTTGTTTGAAAGAAAACCTTGAAAAAAAAAAAACAAATTGTTGTCGTACAATCTTTTTTGTAATACTCGGAAGACAAATTGTGCGTTTAAATTATTAAAAAATAATAATTATCGCCGAGATGTCACCGACTTGAAAATCCCAAACTAATAGAAATATGAAAATCTTTCATGCGTTTTTCAACGTAAGGAATTCCTTCCTGAAAATGACACGAAAAACACTATTTCTTTGAAGTTTGTTTACTTGAAAGAAAAACTTGCTGAAAACAAATTGTTGCCTCCAATCTTTTTTGTAATACTCGGAAGACAAATTGTGCGTTTAAATTATTTAAAAATAATAATTATCGCCGAGATGTCACCGACTTGAAAATCTCGAACTAATAGAAATATGAAAATCTTTCACGCGTTTTTCAACGTAAGGAATTCCTTCCTGAAAATGACACGAAAAACACTATTTCTTTGAAGTTTGTTTACTTGAAAGAAAAACTTGCTTAAAACAAATTGTTGCCTCATAATCTTTTTTGTAATACTCGGAAGAAAAATTGTGCGTTTAAATTATTTAAAAATAATAATTATCACCAAAATGTCACCGACTTGAAAATTTCGAACTAATATAGAAATATGAAAATTTTAGTTTATACAAGGTGGTTTTATGAAACTTTTTTTCATTTAAAGCAACTGCTCAAACGCTCATAAATATTTACAAGCATTTACACAATTGAAAAGTAACAATTTTCTGCGTTCGACTGTAATACATTCTTTTTCAAGCTGTAAACATAAAAAAGATTTAAAAAATGGACTAAAGTCCCTCATAGTCCTAAATACAAAAGATCCTCGATTGAGTCAACTGTTTGACAATTTGACAAAATCGGGGTTCTTTCGAAATGAATACCTGCAAACTTTTCATCGCTTTTTAAAAAAAAATCTTCACTCTGAACTAGCACGTGGTTGGACAAAAAAAGAAAGAAAATGCCAAGGACTTTTTCGTAGAGTATATGATGCGAAGTGGTACGGCGATGGTGATCTTTCGTCGTCGGTGCTGCTGCCACCATAGTTTTTCCTCGTTCCTGCTCATTCCCAAAACCCCCGTATCGCTCCTCTGTATTCCGTCCTCGCCGACGGTATCTTTTAATTTATGCGACGAGCGAGAATTTAATATTCTCGTGCCGTGTGCGGGTTTCGCTCTCTTGCTGAGGTGGTGGATAGGAGTCGGCGCGTGCCACGACATTCGCCAAGAGACCGAAGAGTTTCCGCGCGGTTGCTCCCTCGTTCTCTCGCAACGAGTGGTACGGAGCTGAGGTGAGGGGGTTCCTCCGCACCGCCCTTCTTATTCCCTTTTGCTAGAGTGTGGCGAGTGGGTGGATAGTATATAGCTGCTCTCAGCGGAGAGTGAGGGAGAGAGAGAGGGAGAGAGAGAGAGAGAGAGAGAGAGAGAGAGAGAGAGAGAGAGAGAAAGCGGAGAAGAAGGCTCACGGGGCCTCTTCCAGAGAGCCGGGTCTCTGCATCCCAAGAAGGGTTATCGGTGCGGTATACTACGTACTACCTCGGCCTTCTCTCATTTCTCTCCTCGCAGCTCCACGTTCCACACTCTTCTCATCAGGGGGGCAGAGAGGAATATAGAGGAAGGCTCTCTCTCTCTCTCTCTGTCTCTCTCTCTCTCTCTCTCTCTCTCTCTTGAAATTCGAAAGAGAGATTGCGACTTTAATTTTTTATAGCCAGTCAGCCGGGAAAATGCTAGTAATATACTTCCCTCTGCGATCAGGGAGTGCTTCGTGTGGCAGCAAAAAAGCTCGAAAATCCGTTGCAAGTTTTTTTTTTCCGCTTTTCCTGAAAGATAAATAAGCAACGAGATGCCTGATGAAGGAGCTCAATGCGGGAAAGGGAACGAATGGAGAAGGATTGGATGAAATTTTTTTGGACGTCCTGGATACAGAATTCTTCAAGCGTCCTCAATCGATAGTGATAACGTCGAGACTCATTGAAATGACACGAGAAATATCTCGTCTTGAATAAAAAAATTATCGTCGCGACTAGAGGAGCAAAAATTTCTAAAATTTCTAAAGATTTTTCATCATGAATTTCTAGAGTGCTCAAATTCTCGATCTTGAATTTCGAAAAAGATCGATTCTCGATTAAGAGAACTTTCGATCAGACTGATCGTATTGGAAATAGATTGTTGTAGATTGTTGCTGTAGATTGTTTTTTCTTACAAATGGGATATCCTGGATTTACCACGCCCATATATAGTTGTAGAGACAAACTGTACACGTGCCCTATTAGTAATTTATAGTTTTTAATTCACATTTCTCTGGTCCCCGTGAATCAGAAACTTCTAAAACCAAGAAAATATGAAGCGAGTTGAAAACAAAAGTGCCAAACGCGAAAGAAAAGAGGAGAAAAAATATTTAAAAAAAGCTAGGGTGGATTTGGGTCTGCCAAAGCGATGAAGAAACGTGATCGATTTTTTTTTTCGATGCTTGAAAATATTTTTCCTTCATTCCTTATGTTCTCTTACCGATCTGAGGAGGGATCTACATCGCCGAATTATTCTAGGAGCAAATGTGAAAAACAAGATGGGATGGGGAATATTCACCGATATGGAGCGAGGGAGTGATCGCAATAGAGAAATAACTGCCAATGGCTTTCGCAACAAGATATCGTGTGGACCTTTTCTTTGCCATATATATTGCAAACCCTCTTCTCATCAGTTATTAACCAGTCGTTTCCTAACAGTCTTTTTTTTCGACCCTATCCCCTTTATCTCACAAGCTTTCGATATATATGTCGTGAATCATTTAGCTCGACCTTTCCTTTATAATTTGCGGCTAACCTAGCGAGTGACGAGTCTTTCCCTCACCCTCGAGATGAATAACTGGCTTGGTGTGTACTGACGAAGCATTACAACGATCACGACAAAAAATATCTTTATTCCGATCTCGTAATATTTTTTTGCTTATTTTAACAATAACCGTGCACAATAAACATTCGTATTTGTTTTTTTTATTATTTAATAAAAAATGGAAAAAATTCACAATTACACATTACAAAATAAAATCGTTCTTGACTGATCGACCGAATCATTAAAATGAGCTTTCGTGTGCTTGAAACGAAATGAAAATTTTATAAAATCTTGATTTATTCTTGACAAACTTGATACAAAATATCCTTGTTTTTTACCCAATTTGTGCTGCAAGTTTCGGGGCTCGATTGATGAGAATTTATCAAAGTTAAAGAGATCCAACATTTTTTTCAAAAAAATTCAAACTAACGTTAAATGAAATCTGGAAAAAATAATATTTTCACCAATACTTTCTCTATGAGGAGCAGGGGCCAAAAGGAAAAAAGTGTCCAATCAACCGAAAAAAAATCTCGCAAGTTTCACTTTTTTCTCATCCTCGCGATAATAATAATAATATTAACCGTTCGCAGCTAAGTCACGAATAAAGCTTTCGTGTTTAGAAGGAGTAAAGATTCTCCTCCTCTCCCGTGCAATCTTTGCACATCGCGCGAGAGTCTCTGCGGAAACGAAAAACATAACTAGTCTTTAAGCTACTTGAAATTTTCATAATTTTTATCCTTTTTCCATCGTCAAATCGATATTACGATATTCATCGTAATATCGAATAGTAATAATTATCAATTTATTACCAATTCAAAAAAAAGCTAGCGAGCATTTTTATCCGTTTGCCAGCGTCTTTTAACTGGGAAATATATCATCATAGGTCCGAACATAATTATCGATGGCTGGAGAGAAAGAGCTGGAAAAAACTTCCATAGAAAAGGAGAGCGGAACAGAGAGTGAGAGAGAGGGGGGGAAAACAGAAAGTGATAAAGAGGGAGTGATAAAGAGAAGAGATAAAGAGGGCAGCTGGTATTCGGATGCTGTTAAAATCGTAAAAAGCATATCCGAATGCCCGATCCAGAAAACGTATTGCACCGTGACGCCTGAGGGAGATCGTGTAAGCCCCAGTCGAACATACACACGGACACACACACACACACACACACACACACTGAACAATAGGAGTGAAAATGCGTTCGGCAAGCCCGAGGCTCGTCGGTAGATGGCGCCCGGATGCGAATTCCAAAGGCGGGAGCGAGGCGGAAAAAAAAATGGAGCCCAGAAAACGCGACACCGATGATGCATTTTTTTTCTTTATTTTTTCTCTTTATCCTCGAATGCGGTTTTATTCTCCACTTTTTGCACGTTTTTCTGTTCTTCTATCCGCCGACTCGTAAAAATGCCGTAATCGCTTGACTGTTTGCGCGGCGTCGATCTTTCGCTGCATTGTCGCGCGCGGGTTAAATATTTCCTGCGGCGTCACCAGAGAGAGAGAGAGAGAGAGAGAGACCACCGAAAGCTTGAAACGCTCGCCTCTTCAATTTTTCTCTCTTACTTATTTTTTTATTTATTTAAAATTGCCGGGGGTTCTCATTCGTTGCGTTGACGAATTATAAGAATACCAGAGATGCAGCAATTATTATCGAAATTTTCAATGGCTGTCTATCGATTTTTACATAATATAAATGACTTTTGTACAATTTTATGTTATTGACAATTTTTATGTTTTTTGATACTGTCAATCCATAACTGCCCGAATCTTAAAAATCAACATTTTTAAGCTTCGGGCAGTTGATTTTTAAGATTAGGGCAGTTGGTTTTTAAGCTGCGGGCAGTTGGTTTTTAAGATTCGGGCAGTTGGTTTTTAAGATTCGGGCAGTTGGTTTTTAAGCTTCGGGCAGTTGGTTTTTAAGATTCGGGCAATTGGTTTTTAAGCTTCGGGCAGTTGGTTTTTAAGCTTCGGGCAGTTAGTTTTTAAGCTTCGGCCAGTTGGGAGCAAAAAACAGATGATCGAACTTAGCTGGGTGGGCCATATTCGTTCCAGCTTCACCGTATATCACACACACCTCTGAGAAAATCACGCAAGAGATTCTCGCGTTATCCGAGCTAGATCTATATAGATAAGTAAGATGCTGCTATGCTGCCAGGAAAACGTCTCATCTTGAGTAGCGCCGTAAGAGCATCGAATTTCGCGGCGTTACTCACGCTACATAAATTCTCTCTGAGTGGCAGTCACCCAGGCCCGTCGTCGTCGTCGTCGTCGTCACAGCAGAAGAACAGCTTTGAAACCCCTCGCGTGTGTGCTCTATCGAGTACCTACCCTGATGCGGCCTGAGGGCGGAGAGGAGCTTACTCTATATCGACAGGTATCTCTCGCGACGGTTTTCACAATCTCGAAGACTCTCTCATGCCACACCGGAAACTCTATTGTACAATTTCCTCCACTCGCGTATCATTCCGGGCTTATTTTCCTCCTCTCTCAATAGTTTGGATCATTCTAAAGAAAACTCATCTCAATGTGATTTCATTGGCTTGCTAATTACAAATAATTCGTCTTAATTCAAATGACATAATTTTTGTCAAGTTTTTATAAATAATTATGTGCAACGGGTTAACCCCTTCGCTGTTTGACGAAAATTAGCCACACAGTAAAGGGGTTAAAAATAATAATAATCATATATTCGGAATCAAATAAATATAGTACATGTTTTTACATTTTACGCGTAAGTATTCGTTATTATTTTGTTGATGAAATGATTTTATTGATTCAGATTTCGCCTCCATCTTGCGATTATTGCAAAAGCTCCCAAGAGAAAGATCATTCATTCGTTATTCGAAAAAAGTAGAAGTTAAAAAAATATTAGCCGTTCTCATCTTTAAATACACCCAGTAAAAATTAACTACATAAATTCCATAATTTATTTATAATTGTGCTTTAAACTTGATCCCGTTTACGCCTCGGCTTATTCTGGACAGTCGAAATCGATTAAATGTTTATGAGATGTTTTTCTAAAATTATTAGTTACTCGTTCAGTTATTTAATAAATTACATTACTTTTCTCAATTTTTTACAGCAATAATAATTGAAAACAGATTATGGAAATAATCAAATTTACTTCTTTTTGCTCATCACCTTGGCTCAATGATTTTAACTTTTGTGGCAAAAATTTTATGACTATATACTGTTTGTTCGTGAAATTGAATTAAAACTACCACAAACTAAAAACAGTGAAATTTATTTAGTTTAAATACATTTTGTCAAATTAAAGAAAATTTGTTCCGATTGAAAAAATCCATTCTTACTCATGTGAAAATTCGATAAATTAGCACGTTGCGTTAAAAATTATTATATCATGGCCGAAACCATAAATAAAAAACTGTCAATCCACTTTGATTATGATTAATTAACGGGATTAATAGAAGGGGACGTTGGTATTCTTACTGGTCTTGATCAATCACCAGCCCTTCGTGAACTTGCATTTTAAGCTCTCCTGCAAGCCGACCAGCGCTATTCTGAAAAGAGTCCGCCAACTGTATGGAAGAGCGAGAGAGAGAGGGAGGGGGGGAGAGAGAGAGAGAGAGAGAGAGAGAGAGAGAGAGAGAGAGACAGACAGACAGAGAGGAAGAGAGAGAGAGAGAGAGAGGAAGGGAGCTTTACAGAGCCCTTGTCAGAATAACGATTTTGCATCGTTTCTCGTTGGAACAATGCTTTATTCGACACACTCTCAGGAAGTGGATACCGCTCATTACAAAACAATCAGCGACATGGTGCAGAGGCATGGTACAGCCATCACTTTCCCGAGAGCATCCTCCTCCATCCTTTATAATCGGTTTGAGCGCAGAAAATCGTCGTTTTCGTTTCCGCCCAGGTCAGATCAGATGAAAAAGTCAAAAGCTCGGAGAACGAGAGAGTGAAAGAGAGAGAGGAGGGGGGATCTCCAGTGCAAGAAGTAGAAGGCAGTGAGCCAGAGGCCGTGTGTGATTGTCGATCCTTCCCGTTAATGGGGCGAACGAGAGGGTTGTAGCTTTCTCACCACTTCTCGGCTTCTAAAGGAAACCGGGAACATTTTTTTTTTTTTTGTTTTTTTCTATTTTTTTCACCCGTTCAGATCACGCGCTCAACAATCCACGCGGTACTTCCGGCAACGAGCGAGATTCCTCTTTTCCGGTTTTCTCCTTCTCTCTAGCAGCTTCCGGCAATCGATTGCATTTCACCGCAACAAGCGCGAAAAAATAATAGGAGATCTCGATAAACGCGGAAGTGTTTTCCTGGTGATAAGAATTTTTAACGATAACTCGCATGTCGCTATTGAGCGATCGGAAGACAGCAAATGGCTTCGACAAGACATTTTGTTTTGGTATCGAAAAACCATTTTACTGCAAATATCAAGACTATGAAGAGCACAAAGGTAAATAGCAGAATTTGGCGAAGGAGCTTTTGTCATTCGTTGGGGATGTGGGGGCTTGTTTGGGGATGTATTGTGGGTCAGGAGATGAAGTTAGTAGGCAGTGAAAATTGACTCGGTGACAATTTGCCTGAACTGTAGCAGCATAAATTATTCAGGGGTCATGAAATCTTTTTACTCGTGGACCCTTTTTTTTTGTACGATAAAATACAATTTAATATCAGCTAAAGAGTGCACCAAATAGAGGATAAGCGACTTAGTCAAGGTCTCGATTTATCATGATAATATTCAAAAATGAAATTCTTTTAAAAGTTTCTATGTTTTCATCAAGATAAATGTTTAATTTTGCAAAGTGCATTAATAGGCGAACGCATCTGTTGTGTTAGTGCTGTAGTAAAATTCTCATTGAGCTTATTTTCTGACGAACTTAAACGTGGAATCGGCAAAAAATGTTGTAAAAATAGAAACAATTGAACAGTCGTGTAAAAATCTTACAATGAAAAGTATCAGCAATTGAGAAAGAGTGGAGAGGCGATAAATATTTACTCCAAATATTATTTTGAAAGCAAAAATAAAGTAAAGATAAGAAATTAAGTTGAAAGAAAACGTAATATATTATAGTATAAAATAAAGAAATGGACAGCATGAGAGAAAGACTTGCAAGAAGGGTAGTAGTACTATATATAGATCCTCTTGAAACTACTTATTTCACGTAGTATACCTACACCATGTACAATTACTTACTGAGCCCCTTGACTTTTCCAGAATAGCTCTTTGAACCCTTTTCTTTAAGAGACAGCCCTCCTTTCTATCTTGCCTCGACAACGTTTTAAGAAAACCAAGGCGTGTACAGGGTATGCCTTTCGCCCCCAGTAAAAGGATCACTCTATATGCAGGCTAATTACATTAATTTTCTACTCTCAGTACTCCAGCGTTTCCACCAGCTGCGAGTTATCACAGCTGGTGGACTTATAAATTATTGGGATTTTATTTCAAATAGTTAGGTGTAGTTAGATGTACAAACGTGGCATGAAATCATAATATTCAACGATTTAGGCTCGCATCAGCTAGAAATTCTCACAACGGAAAATTTTTCATTCTGCTTCCTAGCATTTTTATATTAACCTTAAAAAATGTATCTTTTTTCGATTATTTAAGAGACAGTCCTCCTTCCTATCCTTGCCTCGGCAACGTTTTAAGAAAACCAAGGTTACAGGGTATGCCTTTCGCCCTCAGTAAAAGGATCACTCTATATGCAGGCTAATTACATTAATTTTCTACTCTCAGTCCTCCAGCGTGTCCACCAGCTGCGAGTTATCACAGCTGGTGGACTTATAAATTATTGGGATTTTGTTTCAAATAGTTAGGTGTAGTTAGATGTATAAACGTGACAATTATAATATTCAACAATTTAGGCTCGCATCAGCTAGAAATTCTCACAGCGGAATTTTTTTCATTCTGCTTCCTAGTATTTTTATATTAACCTTAACAATTTTATCTTTTTTTGATTATTTAAGAGACAGTCCTCCGTCCTATCTTTGCCTCGGCAAAGTTTCACGAAAACCAAGGTTACAGGGTATGCCTTTCACCCTCAGTAAAAGGATCACTCTCCGCAGGTTAATTACATTAATTTTCTACTCTCAAAATCAATGGAATTTAATTTCATCTAGCTATGTGTATAGTTGTATACGTGAAATGAAATCATAATATTCAAAAATTTAAGCTCGCAGCTATAAATTCTCACAGCGGAAATCTTTTCATTTTGTCTCCTAGCATTTATATTTAACTGTAAAATTGTATCTTTCTTCTAATCGCGTCTGGGTAGAAACTCTGACAGCAGAAATGTTTTCAATTTGCCTTCTAGCATTTCATAACTCCCTCAATTTTCAACAGATTGACTTAAAATTTTTAGAGAATATTTTCGAAATGTTATATTTTGAGAATCATTCGAAAACCAAAAATGGATAATAAATAATGTCAACTATAGGTGTAAGGACCTTAACTTTAAATTTTATCTTTCTTTGATTCGCGTCTGCTGCGTCATAGTACATGGTTACACAATGGTAAAATCTTGGTCTCGAAAAAGCTCTCACATTGCATCCAGCCATAGACTGAGTAAAAAGCTCTCAATTCTATAACTTTTCTATAGGATGTCGATTACAATCCTCGGGTTCACAAATTACACAATATCTGAATACCCGTGTACGCCGAAATATAATTTTGTTCGAGGCCCAAAGTCGTCCGTGGATGGAGTTAGAGGACGCTTTTGGATAGAAGCGCAGGAGGAGAGTTCACGAGAAGTTTAATTAAAATTCAATTCGACACAGGGTTTTGCTAATCCTGGGCAATCTAGGGTTCCATGGCTGCCCATCGTTCTGTTCTCTTTGTTCAAGAGCTCCGAAAGGGGACGCCATTGGTATGCGTCCTCATGATGTGTCGAAACAGAGCTGGATGATGATAGGATTTAACCGCGCTGTGGCTTCTCCGCCTATTCGCAAGGTCTCCCGCGACACATCTGGGATCATTATAGTGCGCAGAAAAACTATCACAGGAGAGTCAGTTATCCTCCAGTGCTCTGGAGAGATCGCTCTTAAAGCTGTAAGATGGACTCTGCATCGAGCTTGCACCTGCATTATATTGCGAATGTTTAAAATTCCATTTTTTCGAATCTTAGTTGCTCTTGTTCCTTCTTAAAACCTACAAAATTTCCAGAAAAAGAAGAATCCCGAAAAACCGAACCATGAGAAAAGAATCATCCCTTGTCCATATTTCGAAAGAAAGCAAAAAAAGTAATGGAAATTGAGAATTTATATTTTAATCAGAATTAAATGAATATCATGGAAAAAAGTGCATATTAAAAGTTCAAATTACTTATCCCCTGACAACGATTGCTCAATAAAAATCACTCAATCAATAAACACCAACTAATTAATTGCTCGTTATCGACATTATCCACTGCTGTTTGGATAACTTCTTCTTCGCCATCATGATTCCATTTTCCGCTCTATGAAAAAAAAAAACTTTAACCAAGCACCAAGCATCGTTATTTATTTTATGAGCCATTTATTTCCGTTCAGGGAAGAAAACTTCGATGACCATTATACGTTCGGTCTCGAGGAGTACCTGCCGACGTCACGATCCTCTTACTCTCGATCCTTATGTCCATGCTCTCTTTTTATCAATCTCGTCATGACGACTTTTCCACTGCCCTCTCAGGTCCAACTTGCCAGAGGCAGGAAGAGCGAACTGTGTACTCAGACCGCGGTAACGCCCGAGGTACGCTCTCCATGACGTGGCCCTGCTTGGTAAATGGAAAACGAGCCGATGGTCGCGGTGACACCTAACTTGTTCGCCAGTGGAAAAAGCACTACCAATTCTCTATTCTATTTCTGTTCTATTCTCTTTCTATTTCCCTTTTTTCCTTTCCATTCTTTCGAGATTCAACTATCCTCTATCAACTCATCTATATCCCGCACATATATATATTCGTTCTTAGCTCTCCCCCCACCCTTTCTCTCGCTCTCTCTCTCTCTCATGCTTCTTGCTTTTTCTCCCGTTTATGCTCTCCCATCTCTTGCCTTTTTCCTCCCATCACCTTCAATACTGTGTCGCTCTCGTTTTCCTCTTATCTCTCTTTCTCTTTCTCGTCTGCTTTTTCACCCATTTTCTCTGTCTCTCTCTCTCACCTGTTCTCCGACATTTCCTTCGCCCGACTCCATACTCATTTCCCATGCTCTCCATTTTCTTGTTCAGCTAGGACGATGAGAATAAGGAGTGTGGAGGGAACGGGGACAACGATACCACCTTTTCGTTTTTCTCACATCCTTACATCCTCGCTCAGATGCGAGAACTTGCCAAACGTAGAAAAATGGAAAGTACATGGCTCCCTTTTTTTGCACTCTCGAGGATGGTTTTCGCCACGGTCTAACGTCGGTCGCTACCTCTCTCTCTCTCTTTTTTCATCTTGGATCTTTTATGAATCCTCATAAATACGAAATGAATATATGTATATGACGGGGCTGTCATGCATATATAGCATAAAAGACATCAAACGTGGGCATATTCCAGGAGAAAGGTCATAGGGCAGAAAATCACAAGGTGCGTGTGGGGCTTGATATGTGATATCTGAAAAAAATAAGATATACGTACGAAATATAAAAAGATAATAAACGATGCCGTCCCGCAGTACAGGAAAAGGCATTGTATTGATAACTTAAACTTTAGCTCGAACTAAAAAGTTAACGTTTACGTTTTTAGAATTTTTCACACACAAACACATAATCTCTCTCTCTCTCTCTCTCACCCGGACATTTTTTCTAACTATGATTTGTCTACTTTTTTTCAATATTATTTTTCAAAGTTCTCTGACGTTAAAAACTTGAATTTATTTTTCCAGAGCTTAAATTTTCCTCCGCGATGAATAAAAAAAAAAAACCTCTTAACTGCGAAGCATTAAATCACAGTAGCAAAAAATTGATTAGCAAAAAAATTAAAGAACAGGAACAGGAGGGATAAATAGTATAATAATTTTTCATCCTCAATCCGTAAGTTTTTTTCTCCAAGCTTATAGTCACGTTATGAAATGCAATAAAAAAACTCGAGAGAGTTTCTCGAAAAATTTGGAATATTCGACCGTAACTAAATACTTATGTACCTATATGAATGCATAATGACATTCGTAAGAGTGGTTGTGGTTTTTTTATGACTTGCTGTTGTCAAAATTGGCAGAATTAACGCGCCCCAGTCTAGTAAAATCCTTTTTCTTTGCGCTAACTTTTGTGTCTGACTGCCTCGCGAGTGTACCACCATCCAGCCCCGGCTTTTCCGTGGTTCGCCGTCGGTGCACTATAAAATGCATAAAATTGCAGTCGTATCCACTATACGTTATGTGGCTATATATATACAAACGTCTATAAACTGGCGATAAAATGTTTTGACTCATAAGCAAGGAAGTATCTCTCGAGAAATCGCGTTAAATTCAAGAATTTCGAATGCACTGTCGTCCATTTTTTACAGTCGCATAATTATGCAAAAGTTTAATGATATTCGTTGATGCTCCAAAAATGTTAATAAAAATCTTGTGCTCCGGATATTTTGAGGTACGATGTACCGCAGGTGTGAAAACCAGAAGTCGTATATCTCATAAGCTTATTAACAGCCTGTGAGTCCTTTGGACTTTAGTGATGAGCCACAACCCTATTTATTTTCCTTGTTCAAATATTATACATAATAAAATATGTGGCATCTTCTCGACTCCAGATAAGTTTTATCTATGTATACTAACCATCTATCTAGTAGCTAGGTCGTGATAAACGTTCAAGATCAGTGTTGACAGCACAATCAGTTATTTTTAAATTATTGAAATCGTCTGTCTTCGAACTGAAAGTTGGAAAATTGCAAATGTATTGGCCCAAGCTAAATAATTAACTATTTGTAAAATATTTATAAATTATCATTCCATTATAAAAATAATTCAAGGTGAAATTTCTATCGAAATAATGATCAATAAAATTTTACAATTTTTCTGTACGTCTCCCGGGTTGACAAATTTTTTTCCATCGATGAAAATGAGAAACGAGCCTATGTACAGTGATGAGAATTAAGGGCTGACATAAAATCTTTCTTTAAAAACTTTCTACATATATGACTTAAAATATTACATGAAAGCCGGAAAGTGGATATTTAAAAGCTCAATCGTTACAGCGATTTTATCCCATACCGGAAATTAATTTCGACGAAACGACTTCCAGACGAAACGGAAAGATGGTGAATTCCCTCGTCGGGGGAATAGAAATTGTTAGGCACACGCGAGAGTACCCGTTTTCGGATAACTGGTTTTAAGTTGAATTTATACCTTTCCATATAAATTTATACGTATATATATATATATACAAAAAGCTATGTGTAGATTCGTGAAAACTCGACGAAACAATTACAATGAACCGCCGGCATCGAAGGCTTCGCCTACGAGTCAATTTAAAGTTTAGTATCTGCATATTTAGTGCTCGCATTTGAAACTTCTCTTTCTCTCTCACCCTATATTATCCCCTTCAGCCCCAAAATTTTTATTCGTCCGATTTAATTTTAATTTGAAAATATTTTAACGTCCATGCAAAATAAATAAAATTGTTATAAGAATTTATGAAAAACTATAACGTTGATAAGCAGATATTGAAATTCGTCAAAATAGCCAATTTTTTGAAATTTCAACATCAGACAGAAGTAAAAAAAAAATTCCAGATCTTTTCTCTCGGGAGAATTTTCACTTTTTTCACAAGCAGCAACGAAATAATAATAACAAAAAATGAATTTTAAAGTACCCCAATATAGATATATCTATATAATAGTCTTTTCAACCCTTCCAATCTTTCCATCTGACTCTGAGTGCGGACTCGTATTTCCTCGGGCATGCTCACTTTCTCGTGCAAGTTCGACAGAAAATTGATGAATGTAAGTGCTGCATAGATATCTGGTCTGTGTAGAGAATGAACTCGCAGCTGCAACGGGTCTCACGTGCAGCTCGACTATGCCAATCCGAAATCCTTTCGTGTACTGGCTTAATGTAACTGCTTTTCGTCTTCTTGGGGAGTCACGGACGTGCTTTGAGCGTTTGTCGTTCATTCCAACGCTTTGGAGAGTGAATTCCCCATTTCTCCACCGATGGACGAGGGTGGCGCGGCGATCCACCGGAGGGGTTGCTCGCGGGTAATAAAGCATCGCTGTGCGGTGGCAGTCATATATATATATATATATAGGCTCTTCATCTCTTCCATCTACCCTCAACCACCCCCTTTTCGCTTGCTCGTTTCATTTTCGTGCTATGTGTACGTACCACTTGGTGCCTAGCACACCCCCCTGTTAAACCAAGAGGTTTGTCGAGATGGTCTAAAAACATATTGCATTTGACAGAGAGGGACTGGCTAAGAGAGCAATGCCACCCTCATCGCGCGCAGAGACCACGTTTAACCCCCTTTCCGCCTCTTCGCACACTTTTCATGTCACGTGTACACATATTCTTTCGTCCTCGCCTCGGGGATGGAAAATATATCTGCCACTTGCTGCTAGATTAACGTCAGATTGTGGACGATCACCATCGTCTGATATCATTGGCAATAATAGGGGAATAACAGAACGAGGAAAACAAATCTAGAAACATAAACAGAAGAAAAAACAAAATCAGCAAAAAAATAATAATGTACGAGGAAGGAAAATAAATGAAAAAAAACACCCTGAAAAAAAGAAATTACACGAATATCTTCCACCCTTTTAAAAGATCATTCATTGACAGTTCATTACGATACGATGGAAAAATCATGAACTAATTTTTTTTTTTAATTCAAAAATTAAACGCAGAATTCCCAACTTAAAAAACTAAGGTATTTCTATATTTTCTATATAATTCTATATTCTATATTTTTATGTTTAATGTTCGTAAATCGTACGATATAAATATAAAATTTCAATATCCGTCACGATAATTAATTTAACACGTATATTATCGTGAGAAGTTTTATGCAGAATCGTGTCGCTAGAGTGAAAAGTGGCATCGTGGATGAATCTCTGACGGTATAGACAAAAGAAATATATATATTATCGTTACCAAACTTGGAAAGATGGAGGATGAAAAAAAAAATGTCAATCAAGTGACTTTTAAATCAGAGAATGGAAAAGATTTTGTTGCGATAATGTCGAAAACTTTGTCGTATAGTATAAATTCAGTTCATTACTACACGAGGAGGACACGAAGTGCCGGCTGGCACAGGTTACTCCGAATGGCAAACAGTTGGACTTGGCACGAAAGCTTTCTCTATTCTCCGCTACGTTTATATCACGAGACTCGACAGAGCCTCACGCCAAGTATATTTGTCCCCGCGTTTGCCAGACTTTTTTTTTTCTCGAATTCTCATGCCACTCGCGTCTCCACAGATTTATTTTCTTCGAAGCAATGAAAATCATGGCATCAACGGATTAATAGACGTGACATTCGTCACATAATTTGGTGATTGGCTTTCGATTAAGACCAGAATGAGCTAAATTGGTTTAGACTCCGGTGAGAAACTCGCAATTCTATATCTCCAACTAGCGCGTTTACTTCAGTCAAAATATTGTTAGCTAAAACTTGAAACTTGAGACAAGTATATTTGCATTAAGTACTGCACCGTTCATCCTCGTAAGAATTTGTGAAAATATTTGCAAACATGCCGAGACACCAACTACAATTTAGTTTTATAATTAAACTTGCTGAAGTTTCATTTTCGTAGTGAAAATTTAGGCTGGTAACAAATACTGATAAATATGTTTTCTTCTTTTTTTTTTTCAAGTTTTTGGAACAGTTCAAGTTTTAAGTGTGATAGAATTAAGTGTGCTGGCTTGAAAACTTTTTTTTTTCACAAAAATAGAACATTCTCTATGAGTAAAGTAAAATTATATGAATTTTATTTGATGATAAAAAGAAGATAGTTTTACAAATTCAATTATTATAGAGGAAGACGACCGAGTGTTTTCACATCAACTCCGTTGTTCAACTTTCCGTTGTTGAGAACGCGAGAGAGAGAGAGACAGAGACAGAGAGACAGAGACAGAGACAGAGAGACAGAGACAGAGAGACAGAGAGACAGAGAGACAGAAAGAGAGAGAGACAGAGAGAGAGAGAGAGAATAGAGCATATTCGTTGCGCCTGTGGCTCCGTTTCTCCCTCGCATCTCTTGTCTTCCACCCTAACCTCCAACACACAGCTGCACTTTGCTCTATTTTGGCATCGGTGCTCTCTACGATCGTTAATCCTAGAGAGGTATATACGCCTCTCGCAACGTTATATTTCCCCCTCGTTATATTTGTCTCAGTCTACCGTCGAGCTTAAGGCCTCGCTTCTCTTACTCTTCCCCGTGTACCATTCTCTCTCTCATGCCTCTCCTCTTTCTACCATCCCTCCTCTCTTCCTCAGTCCTACAGCTTCCTCCTGCTTGCCCTCCTATTTACCAAACGTTTCCTTCTCCTTGGCCTCCATCGCCTCGGTCCTCTCTAGCCCACACAATGTGAATTAGGTACTCACTGAGTTCACGCAGCCTGGTCCCGTGAGTGGAGCCAGTGAAATGAGAAACTTCCGGGGGAATTAGCGTAAGTTCCTATGCACGCTTTTCCCCAAGAGAAGTCAGTTTCTCTCCATCTCCTTCCATGGAAAACCATCACCTTCACTCCAACTGCCAGACATTTCACCTTGATTTCCTTGGTACCATTCACAATATATAGCGAAGAGTGAAAGACCAGAAAATGATATCCAAGTGCTGTTGTGTCTGGGGCACAGCTTGATGTCAGGGAGAGTCTCTCTTGCGCACTGTGAACCGATCGCGCGCACGAGAGCAAAAGCTCCGTACTTCTCTCTCTCTCTGCAAAAGCTCCGTACTTCTCTCTCTCTCTCTCACTCTCTCCGGCTTATACATGTAAGACGTCCAAAGCGAAGCGAGAGAGTCTTCATATAAGACGCCCAAAGCGAATCGAGAGAGCGTTCATATAAGACGTCCAAAGCGAATCGAGAGAGCGTTCGTTTAAGACGTCCAAAGTGAAGTGAGAGAACGTTCATTTAAGACGGAGCGAGAGAGCGTCGAAACGTCCTGGTCGGACGTGAACAATGAAGGGAAGGAAGGTTTGTAATTCGCGTGAGAGGATTTTCCTCGTCGAGAAATTTGCGTCTCTCGCACTCCCGTGCGCTTTTGATACTCCGGAGGGATCAGTTGGCACGGTGGCCTTGTTTTTGGATGCGCTTAGAACATCAGGAGCAAAATATCCACAACTAGACACTCGGCCCAAGAAATATCGGGCAATGTTCCCGATTCCTCCCTATAACTTTCTTCGATCTCTTTGATTTGATGATTTACTTTCTTGTGTCCTTTTTCGTATAAAATGGAGTCGTTTTCTTTTTTTTTTAATCTTTTGATTAATGACCGCCGATAACAATAACGTGTCAAATTTTTCTCATAAATGTGAAAATGAAAAGCGCCAAAAAAAGTGAAACATTATGCGCCATTTTTCTTGAAAAAGTGTCTCGTCAAATTTAACCGGAACTTTTTCTACAAGACACGAGCACGAGGGGGTACGACAATCATCACGATCATTATAATTCCATTCCTAATTGCAAGCTTCATCGATGACAATATTAGTAATGGAATAAAATCTTTAATTGGTCGTTTTCTCAAAGTATGTACATATCTATATCAGGCAAACTTAACCCATTCGATTTGGGGTTGCACCCTGTGTGTGCAATAATTAAAAATGAACACTATAA